>JAGFBZ010000534.1:0-470000 GCA_018398805.1 Hirundichthys speculiger
TACATGCAGATGCCTGCATTACAGATCCATTTTATTAATTGATTAAAACCCATATTTGTTCCTTAGAATTATAAATTTTAGAGTATTTGTGCCATAATGAATTCTAATCACAGTTATGGAAAATGCATATTGAAGACATGAAGACGTGGATGTCAATACATTTTTTATTTTGTTACTTAATGAAAAAAGGACTGAGGTAGAGGTCTTCACGGGTCCACTTTCATGGACCCAAGCACAAATGGACCCGTGAAAATTTGACCTGGAGCCGACTCGACCCGAGTCTTTAGTTTCCGACCATGAACCCAACATGGATACCCAAATAGAACAGAGACAATACAGCCCAAAATTGCTCATGTTAAAAGTTGTCTAGTGTTGAATAAAACTTGATTTTCTTATCTAAACGATACAGTCTTCTTCCCCATTCAGTTGCTGCACATACACCATGATGTTAACAACAATAAATCCACATCGCTATTTTCGTTGTGGATACATATGCTATTGCTAACGCTAATAGTCTACACCGGTCAGGACGTGTCGTGAACATATTCTCTCATCCAACGTTATCACGTCGGCGATCCGTTGTGCTTTACAGCTGCCGGGCATACTGGTAATAATACGCTACAGCAACACGATTGTTTCATGGCAAACAAGCCACGTTAATAAATAATCATTTAACTGCCCCGAGTCCTGACATTGGCTAAACCGAACTACTGTTTGTTTGTTTAATTTTGCTTGACCTGTCAGCTGACATTTCACAGCCTATTGGATGGAAGCGGGGGGGGGGGGGGGGGGGGGGGGGGGGCAATACCTTTACCCTTCTCGGGTAAATGCGGACCCAGCCTGTCAGAGAGCACCGACATTACTGAGATTAACTGTACCGACTCTAACTCGAACCCGGAGTCACGTCTTGTGAATGGACCCGAGACCTGATTCGGGTCGGGTCAGAACCTCGGGTTTTTGGGTTGTCGGGTTATTCCGAAGACCTCTAGACTGAGGTCATGTTGTTTGGGTCTAGTGATGTCTTGGCCTGGGTTCTTGAAGTCAACATTTGAAACCGACCACATCAAGGCTGCGTCTAAGATTTGACGGTGATCTTAAACTGGATTCATAGATCAGCTCAGTGGTCAAGACCAGTTTCAGTTGAGACAACTGGCCAAAGCTAACACCATTTCTTCCTCTGCAGTGTTTATCATGACTCCGCTAGATTACTGCAATGTCCTTTACGTTGGGGTTGGCCAGAAGTCATTTCCTCAACTACAGTTGGTTCACAACAATGCTGCTCAGCTTTTAACTAGTGCAAAAATTCGTCCAATTTTATTGTCACTTCAATGGCTCCCTGTTCATTTTCACATGGATTTTAAAACCACTTGTTTTTAAAATGTCTTCATGGTTTTTTTTTTTTTTCGCTCTTTTCGCTCCAAAATATCTGTCCCACCCGTTTCGTTACGATCTTTCAGGTCAGCAGATCAGTTATTGTTAGTCGTGTCTAAACCGGAGTCCCACAAAACACTAAAAAACGCAGTGGTCCTGTTTTGAAATGTGGCAAGTGCCGCCCACTTGGCTGGATTCGTCAGACGTATCAAACTCACACGAAGGTTTCAAGGTCACATGACCGTTACGCAGGAGTCTGCACATTTACAGACTTACATCTTGCCATGTCTTGTTCTTTCCAGAATTATTCATTTAAAAAGGCTGAGGGCTGCCGTCTAAAATTTATTTTTCGACCTATAGACTGACCCATTCCTCATACATCTGAATTGTTTACCCACAGCCTTTACAGGATAATGTAGTGTCGATGTGCAAGTCAAAGCCACTGCTACTGTTTTATTTTGAAATTTCACCAGATTATCTCATGGATGGGCGCTTCTGGGTGCTCCTGGTGCAACGACTCTCAGTGACTTGAATTGCAGCGATGTAGAGCGACTGGCAGACCGCTGATGTTCCACTTCCATCCCACATCCTGTGGGACTTGAGCTTTGGAGACACTGCCCCGAAATTCAGACAGGCTGATTCACTTCCTGTTTTTAAATTCTGTCTTAAAGCCCAGATGAGAGAAGTTGGCTTTTACCTTTTTTTTTTGGTTTTGTTTTTTTGATGTTTTACTTTTATGTTTTGGACATAAGGAGATTCTTTCATTTTCGCACTGCCCCTGTTTAGTTAAGCCCAAAAGAGTTTTGGACATAAGTGCGGTTGACTTGAGTCGGCAGGAACACAACAAGCGTACTTTGGTGCGCACCAAAGCGGCCGTACGGAGAGCGGTGGGAAGAGTTGGGTCTCTGTGTGGTTCATTTGTGGTGTGAGAGCTCCACGACCTCGGGCCGACCCGACCCAATGACGGGCTGCACAACACATGTTTGAGCAAAAGAGGCTTGAAGTGCGCCGGACAGCACGCTGTCGACACAACAAAAGAGAGTAACGCTCACAGTTGAGCGACAAACAGCTTCCAGCTGCTTCGTTTGCCAGCTGTTCTTTTACTCGTCTGGAGTGGCACAAACAAATAATATGACGCAGTTGTTGCATCGCCATGTTTCTCACCTCTTTGGCAAGACTGACATTAACCAATGACAGCACTGACTGACGTCACATGACATTTGGAGCAACATTTGAACAAAATAACATTACATGAGCAGGAACAGGAACTAACTGGAAAGTTATACACTGTAATTTGGTGGTTAACCTTTCTGTCGTGTTCGGGTCAAACCTGGCTGATTTCCTACTTACATCAATCATAAATATTGTGTTTTACATTTGATTGTCTCAGGGCCTTATGATATCCTCCACAATAGGCATTTGAACATATATAATTGCTGATCACCATTTTCTCTGAATTTTGAGTAGTTTATTCAACTTTGTAACACATGTGGTGTTCCCGGTCAAAAATGACCACCATAGGAAATAATGGGTGACCCTAGATTGTGTTCATCCATCAGATTGTACACAACCACAAATACACCACCATACACACACACACACAAACACACCACCCCAACCCACGTGAACCCCTTTCAGACTGAACAAATAGGTGTCTCCTCTTCCCACCCCATTCCTGTGCTTATGTGCCCATCCCCCCACATGAACCACACTTTCCAAACTAAATATATAACACTAACACTTGTTCCACATTTCAAAGTCAACAATTAGGTGTTTATTATGAGAACCGTCTCTTTCCCAGGCTTATGTGCCCATCCCCCCATGTGAACCGCACTTTCTGATACAAAATGTATCATATCTTCTCAGAGACCCCTTATATATAGTTTTTTTTATGTGCATTGCCCTCATTTTACTATGAACACATTGACTAGGTGCCCGATCAGATGATTTCTTGTCAGAGAAGCTCTGGACCTTTTATTTCAACCTGATGAACAGGGAACTGAAGTTCAACCAGAAATAGAGGAGGATGTCTCAGAAATAGAAGACATTGATCCTGATTTTGATCCAGACCATTGTGAGACTGACCAGTCAACAGATGGCGAGGAAGAGGCTTCAGAGGAAGACACACCTGAGGAAGAGGCACCTGTGATATTCCAGTCCAAGGATGGCAATTTGCTCTGGTATTCATCCACCCAGGAAAGAGGAGGCAGAGCAAGAATAGAAAATATTGTTAGGATGCCGCTCCTGTGTGTGAAGACACATGCCCCCACCCCCACCCCCCACCCACACACACAATGAACGTGAATGTTCATTGTTGTTGAACACAAAAAACGTGAATGTTCAGCACCGGACAGCTCCCACCACTTTTCCGGGCTGTGGGAGCTGTCCCATGCTGAATGTGAATGTTCAGCACCAGACAGCTCCCACCACTCAGCACCGGACAGCTCCCAAAGTCTGGAGTAGTGGTGGGAGCTGTCCCATGCTGAATGTGAATGTTCAGCACCGGACAGCTCCCACCACTTCAGCACCGGACAGCTCCCACCACTACTTCAGTTTTTGGGATCTGTCCAGTGCTGAATGTGAATGTTCAGTGCCGGACAGCTCCCGCCATTACGCCGGGCTTTGGGAGCTGTCCGGTGCTGAACGTGAATGTTCAGTAGTAGTAGTAGTAGTGGGAGCTGTCCGGTGCTGAACATTCACGTTCAAGCCCACAGCCCGGTGTAGCAGTGGGAGCTGTCCCGTGATATTCCAGTCCAAGGATGGCAATTTGCTCTGGTATTCATCCACCCAGGAAAGTGGAGGAAGAGCAAGAGTAGAAAATATTGTTAGGATGCCACTCCTGTGTGTGAAGACTCATGTGAAGACACAGCCCCCCCCCCCCCCCCCCCCCCCCACCCCACACACACACACACACACACACATACACACACACATACAAATGATAGGCTCATGTTGATGTGTGAATTTGGTCACAGTTTTGATTTTTTGTTACTTTCTTTTTACAATAAATGATAATTTTGGAATACAGTTTACTATTTCTGTGTCTATTTTATGTATATTTACTGCAGTTATTCATATAAACCAGTGGTCTGGGACATTTTTTACAAAAAAAATGTCCCAGGAAGGAATTAAATAAAATTTGGTGTTAATCAGTGGTTTTTCTGTGAATGTAGGAGCAGTTAAAACAGGCCGGTCAAATTTGACCGGGAACACTAAAGTAAGGGGGGAGAAACGAACATGACACAAAGGTTAACAACCTGTTACCCCCACCCCACCCCACACACACACACACAGACATACACTTATTACAAATGCTTCCAATGCTTATGCTGAAAAAAATAAGTTGATTAATTGGTTAAAAAAATCCCAATGGCCTTAAAATAGCATAGATCCAGCTTTTTTTCCTCATTAAGTAAATGTTTATCTGGCCCCGCTTACATCTCCGCCCACCAGCCTGATCTGCTCTGTTAGTAACAGCCAATTTTAATATGTTATTGATTCAGTCATATATGTCTGAAACGAAGAGTTTCCAAGAAGAGAAGAAAATATGATTTTAACAATATCAGAAATGTAGGCGTATTGAATATTAAGCCCCGGGCTTTTACCACAGTGTCGTGTATGGAGAGACTAAAAGAAATAAAATGAAATAAAAAACACATTAAAAAATAAATATATTGGGGGTTTTTTTGACAATATTTTTTTGGTTAAAATAAGAGAAGCAGCTTTTCCTCTGACGCTTCCTCTCTGACATTTTTTGATGGAGCAGTCAAGGTCTCTACGTAGAATTATCTGACTTCTGCCGTAGTTTAAAATGTTTCTGTGACATATGAAAATCCTGCATCATCTGATTTGGTGCAATGATAGCCACAGTCAGAGGATGTCACGCAACAAGAGCAAAAAAACATCAAACACATCCCTCACGCTCACGGCCTTTTGGTTCCCCTCAGCCGATGTGATTCTGCTGTAAAGCCCCACACAGCAGGTACAGTCAGAAATGGTTCTTCCAGTAATTTACTTGGTGAATATGAGCTGCCTGAAATTGCTTTTCTAAGACTGTGGCTGGTGCAAGTAAAAATCCCCCGACATCGCGTTGATGGTGGATTCCGCTCATATCTCCTGTAACCCACAAAGAAAAATATCTCATGGGCACGTTCATAAGGTTAAAAGCATCATTTTTATTGGGGGGAAGGACTTTCAGAGACTTACAGAAAGACAGTAATATCATATAAAATAATATCATATGTGCAACATATCGTACATCTTTAACCTATTTGAGAACAACTTGCAAAACAGCAAGAATATCCACTTCCTGAATGTGCGTGTGTGTTAGGGATGTAACGGTTTCCGGTATTACAGTAAAGCGCAATAAAATTTTACGCAATAACGATTACCATTTACATTTGACTTCATCTCATTTTCACGGTCAATTACCGGGATATATAATATCAGCCTCATTCAAGTCTGCAAGCGACTCACGACTGTGTCTCACGTGAATATGTAGCTTGTAACATCGGCATCGTAACGTGCGCATGGCGAAAAGCGGTGATAGCACCCAGGACATTTACTAACACACTAAAAGGACAAAGTCTAAGATCTGGGCATGTTTTCTTTTAAGAATGCAGAGGAACAATTGGTGGAGGACAATTATCCTGTCTGCAGAGCACTTGTTTACATTTTATTGTAATTTGTACAAGCAACTTGAAGGAGCTAAGCCTAATGCTTCAAGCTACTGAGATGTTTGACCAAAAGTAACCTGGTTAACGCGCTTAGCGAACTCACATTTCGTAAACGTTACCGTTGGGTGTTGAGCAAAAAAGGACCAGAACGATGTTCTTCTGATGCAGTTAAAATATTCATTTATTCCATTAAATGATCCGACAACCAGTTAGCTCCACAGCGGTCAAAAAACCTTTTGCCATTCTGGGTCCAACACCTAACCAATAACAGGCAGCTACCTTTATACCTGACCCTCAGGTAACAACACAGCGACACCCACAGACACAGAGTGAACTACAATTCATAACAACATGCAGTATTTGGCTCATTTACAACTGTTTCTTTATTTGCACATTTATACGTATTTAAGGTTCAGCTTAAAGTCAAAAGTTTTTTTTCATTTGAACTTGCACTATAATTTTTGTTCCTGATAATTGTTTGCATATTTTGACCTACTATGGTTGTTAAAGTGTTTATTTAAATTTGCACCAGACAAATAAGCTTTGTTCCTGTTATTTATTTTGTTCATTTAAAATAAAACCTCGTTCTGTGCCAGTTGTTTGCACTTTTAATGTGAAAGTTTCATTTTGATAAGATTTTGGCTTCTGATGTTTTAGTATGACAAGAAAATCACAAGATTTTGTGAGATTATTTAAATGTATGTGTTTTATGGACATTTGTACAGCAATGAAGAATACCGCGATAATATCGTAAATCGTGATAATATAGTCACTATAATCGAGATACCAAATTTTCTATATTGTTACATCCCTAGTGTTTCATTCAGAAGTGAGAGTGACTTTGAGCAGGAGGACAGCAGAGCCGACTCTTCCTCTCTCTCTCCTCTCTGCTCAGTGACTGTCACAGCTCCATTAAACATCTTAAGGATCCCAGAACACCTATGTTGCAATGAATCACAGTCACGATGCATATTGCACTGAATTGATGAATATGCCTGCTGGAATTTCTGGCAATTCACTCAAAACCCTCGTGAGCTATCTTTACTGCCGGGAAAAAAGGAGTAATAAAAACCTGTGAGGGATAATTTTCCCTCAAAGATAATTTTACTAAAGAATTTGGGGATGAAAAAAGATGAAAATTAGTTTCCAGCGAACGCTAAAGCAACAAGAAATGACTCGGCCCTTTGGGTAGAAATGTATATGAAACCATCATGAAGAACAGAGACAGAAGCGGAAGACCAGAATGTGCGGCAGATGACCATATTTCCTTTTCTCTTTTAACTTGAACCATTTCAAACATTCAAGCAGTAATATATGCAATTTTGTCCACGGAACCATCTCTGTTATTGGTATTTCAGCAAATGAATGCAAATGTGGCCATCGCCGAAGTTGAGTGAGGAAGCAGATAAGTTGCTTTTTCCCAGTAATGTGCACTTTTGAAAACTATTTTGTGGGATTCTGGGCCTTTGTTTGATAATGAACTACAAAGAGAGATAAACAAATGGGAGGGGAGCTCGTGTTAGTGACTTGAAAAGAAGGCAAACACAGACTGAATATTGCATTTTGAGTTGGCACATTCACTTGAAAACTTGTTTCCATCATAGCTGCCAATTTTGCATATAATACATGACTTTTTGCTGCTTTTTCTCTAAAGTCGTTTGAAATAACCGGTTGAAATAGACGCTAAGAGTCCCCCCCGGACTCTCAGCGTCTCTGGGAGTGAATGGAGCTGTGGGTTGGCCTCGGATGGCCTGAACGCTCATCAGTCCGCATGGTGATTTGGATGAAAAGCTGAAAGCAGTTTTGACTGACAGGTTTCCGAGATTTATATATACTGTCACATCTCATGCACGATTCCAGTCCATTACAGATTTTGCATGCCCAGAAAAATGACAAGCAGCGACCATTTGTTGGCATTTCTCCAGTGAAAAACTTCATTTCTTACACTGTAAATAAATCACACTCACTGTAGGGAAGGGAAGGGCAGAATTTACATATAAATAGATTGACACTTTTTTATGATGTACTCCGACTATGAGCTTCCCCTGTTAGAAAGACCGGAAATCTCCACTGTTCAACACTGTTGGGTGGAGCATGTTGTGGTGCGCTGTGGGAAGGAGATAACTTCAGTCATCTCAATATCTATTCTTCCTCTTCTCCTTTTTTTGTTTACTGGTTTACTTGTAAAAAAAAAAGTGGCGCATTACCACCATATCTGGTATGGAGTGTTAGTCTGCTGTGTCAGTGGATCCTACAGATCAAGGAGGAGGCCAACCCAACGACAGCTCCCTCCTCCTGGGTTTAAACCAGAACCTTCACTATGAGAAGCTCGTCTTCAGAATTTAAATGGCTCGGTCTGAGATGATCCGTAAACATAATGACTCTTAGTTAATGATTAAAAGAAGACATACCTGTATGAAACTTACACGAGTACCTGAATGGGTTTCCTTAGTTTTCACTTTAATATCTGTGCTTTGCTTTGGTCAAAACACCACAGAAATCCAGTATTCCCTTTTTGTAAAAAGCTCCCTTTTAAACCATATACTTACGGTTCTGTTCAAGTTTTAGAAGGTTGAATTTGCGTCTCAACTCACCTCCTTATTTACTGTGGTCTTTTAAAACCATTCTTACCTACATCCAATGTACAGCAAAAGCATCTTGATATAAAGTCGGAGACAAATATGGTAACCCTCGATAGTTCAACTCTGATCTGGGTCTGTGATGTCACATTATACTGTTGTTTAATTAATTTTTTTTCATTTACTCCCTTCAGTACACTAATATTCAATTTGTGCAAACAGATCCCATTAAATCCTCCACATTAGACCATCAGGAATGGGTATTACTTCTCTGTCATGGTCTGGGGCGCCCTTGACAGCCATTTTGGGTTTTTCTATGTTCTGTGTTAAATTGGCATCAATCCCTGTCTTTTGTGTTACCTGTTTCCTGTTTTGCTTGGAGGGTCTGTCTTGTCTCCGTTGTTTTCAGTTTTGCTTCCTTCCCTCTTGTTATCCTGATTGTCTGCACCTGCCTCTCATTTGTTGACATGTGTATTTAAGTCTTGTCATCTCCCCTTTCTGTGCTGGTCCGTTATCTTTATGTCTATGGGTTTCTTTGCCAGTTTGTCTTTTGTCTTGCATTGTCTCATGTCCTGTAAGTACTTTTGTGGATTACTTTTATGGATTTTGGTTTTCTTGGACTTTTGGTTTTGTTTTTGTTAAATAAATACTTTATGTTTTTGAAACTCCTGTGCCTGGGTCCTCCATTCTGCCTCACACCTGGCACTTTAAGAAGAAGTCATTATAGTATCAAAGCTTCAAAGAATAATTTGCTGAATCTGCAATCTAGATAGATGGAACTTCTGACTATCTCCAGGTTTGTAACTCACAACTTTTCAGATGACTGTCATTGCTGTGTTATGGGGTTTTTCCATGACATGGACTTCCTCACGTTGTCCCAGCTGACCACAAACTAGTCCTGAAGAAGACCCCAACAAGACCAGGGGCCCTATCTTCCGCCAGATTTCCTAAAGAATAGAAAAGTACTTTATTAATCCCTCACCGGGGAAATTCAGTCATTACAGCAGCACAGGTTGGGCAGATAAGAAATATAAATTCAAAAATTTCAACAGGGCATGCAGGAATACTTGTAAAAAATGGGCAAAAAAATAATATAAAATGAGTATATATAGCTCTCAAAAATATTCAAAAAAAAAATTCAACTGTTAAACATAAGCTATATGCACACCAGACTATTTACAATTTATAAACATAAAAAAAGCAGCTATTAAGGGATAGCAGGTAGCGGGAGGGGCAAAAAACGCTAAACTCGCTATCCCACCTGCGTTAGCCACTACATTATGCATAGGAGTGGTTAGGGCGTTCCACCTGGTAAACCAACCAGTGCGTCAGTAGCCATTGCCTTTAAGAGCAGGTTGCGCTACCCACAAACCGCTATGAAGCGTCTTTTCATCCAGATCGGAGCAGCTCTCGTGCGCAGCTCGTCTGGGACTCTGCTGTAGAGCTTCCTTCCTCCTACTCTGCACTGATATATACATATAAATATTTTTACACAGACAATTCCTATCGGCTACCTGAAAGTCCCAGATAGTCGGTGCGCTCCCAGTAAACACGCTCTGGTGGTCTATGGTTTAACTGGCGAGCAAGCCATTTAAGACGATCTCTGCCATTTTTTCAGGGGTTCAACTGAGACCAAAGCACGCTTTTTATACAAGAGTTAATTTGAGAGGTAGAGCCGTTTGTGCACATCCACATGTGACCAGGTGGATGCACATTGATGCCATTTGGATGTGGGTTGTGGGTAGCAGATGATCTGACCACCCGCTACCCGCAATTGCAAGATACCGAGTTTGCGGAAAGGGCAAAAGACACGCCCATTGACACACCTACAAAGTGAGTAAGGGAGTCGACATAATGGGTAGCGGCGTTAGGGTGTGGAAGATTGCATTAGCGGTTAGCTGAGGTTCCTATACCCGCAGTTTGCGGGTAGCGGCTAGTGTTAACGGGTAAGGAGAAGTGTACGATCGGGGCCCAGGTGTCTTGACTCCATGTAAACAAAATGGCAAGAAATGTTCAGGACTTTTTTTTCTTTTGGGTACATTATGATTACTCTGTAATGAAGCAGAAACTGCAAATCAGTCATGTCATCAGTAATGTGAGCTGGTTGTTTGCTACGTCAGTTTGCATCTCCCCTTGTATTTATCAATTCTCTTTGAGGCAGCTCAGGGGTTTCAGGGTTTTTTTGTTTTTAATTTTCTATGTCGGTAAGCATTTTCTTATTTGCAACATCAACAAGCTTTGATAGAAGTATGACTTTGTGTTCTGCTTTCGTTGGTTCTATATGTGGCTTTAGTGTCAGTATAACAGAAGATATTCCAAAAAAGCCCTCAGTTCTTCACTGAAAACTAAATGACACACAATAAATTAAGAAACCGGTTGCTCGAATGTATTATAAGCACCAGTGAACTTGGGCTCGAGCCCAGCAGAGCTGAGCTGCAGCTCCAGATATCTAAATCACACACTGTTGGAGTTCACCTCTGTCACCTTCACTGCAGTTAAAACTTCCATGCAGTGCAGCGGTAGCATTACTGGCATGGAAATCAGTTGAAGCCATCAGTTTCATTTGAAGGAATATTTGATTACTTTTACGAAGTGTCTCCCGGCAGAGGTGGCGAAGACACTCAAAAACAAGAGCGTGACTGTGTGAGAGACCGAACCAAAGAAACCGCTCCACAGCGTCATAAAAGCATCTTTACTTCCACACATACAGGTGGGAACAACAGAGCTAAGAAACTGCAAATGTTCCACTGAGCTGCTTTAATAGTTAGAATTATTGAGTATATAAAAAGAGTCGGACAAACCATCCGTTACATCACACGTAGGTTTCTGAAGATGCCATTGTGTCAGGAGCTAACTCTGCCCCTGGATGCACGAACAGCACCTGGCAGTCAGTTGGAATCGACCCACTGAATCTCATTTACCTGAAATTAGCTTTTTTTTTGCTCAGTTTAGCTCATGCTAACCTATGATTCTGACAAATGCTACCTTATTGCTATTCTTATTTATCTTATTTATTTATCTATCCTTTCAAGGACTGCCAGTCCTGGGATAAGCACTAATGAAGCTCTGGGGGACCTCCACCGGTTTAACACAGCTCTCCGTGACCAGCCGGATGGCTGAGGTTAGCCCCAGTCTTCCTTGGTTTGCTCGGCTGTAGAGAAGTCTCACTACGGAGACCACAACTGTTTTCTGTACCAGGCTATTTATGTGTTTATTACTTTTTGAAAAACTGGACGTTTTAATATGGGATCAATGATTGACCCTCTTTTGGAGCTGCATATATTTCATTGGCATTAGTTTAGCAAGCTGGATGTGGCCTCTTATAAAGAAAATAATATTTTTGTACTTGAAATTGATAGTTTAAATGATGAAAAATAAGATGATTGAGTTTACCTGATAATGAATTAAAAGTACTGATTATCTCCAGACTACAAATGTCAGTAGATCCTTTAATAAAGTCAGTTTAAAGAGCTTATTTTTTTTCCTCTTTCCTTTAGAGTGATTTGAACAGCTGCCACCTGTAATTATTGGTTTAATAATTATTTTAGTGGTCAATACCAATGGTAATCAGAAGAGCGAATCAAATATTTCTGTTTTAAACAGGAGGGATTGTGCTATAGATGTTTCATATCAAATCTGTTTCCATCATCGGGGCAGAGGCGGCGTGCGTCCCGGTCAGTTTTCTGGTCCATCAAAGGGCCACACAGAGACAAACGAGACAAAACCATGCACATTCACAGGTGCTCCTACAGACCATTCAGGATCCTTAATCAACCTAATTTTCTTGTTTTTTGGGACTGTGGGAGGAAGCTGGATCACCCAGAGAAAACCCACACAGGAAGGCCCCAGCTGAAGCCTCCTGCTGCGAGGAGACGGTTCTCACCACCGCACCACTGTGCCGCCAGTAATCACAGCTTCGAGATCATTATTCGCAGATACAAAAACAATCCTGTGTCTTTTCCACCGCGTGTAAAACACCGTTATTTCAAAAGGAGGAGGGGGGGAATAATGCCATTAGCAAACCATTCAGCTTTCATCTGTTCAGGACAACAAAATTAGACACAACTAAATAAAATAGGACAGCATCATTCTTTATTGCCTCAGTCTTTGGTATGATGCAGATGTTTTATTTTAGGTCGTATTTTCATAAATATGTATCTTCTTTTATACCACAAGAAACATTTATTGATTGAGCTCAAATATGTTACTAATATCATAACAAGAAACATGACGCTCATCCTGTTAACATCATCTCTTTTGGTTATTCATGTTACCTTTTCATGATTGAACTTAACACTTGTAGGGGTACTCGTGTGACTTTATTAATATTTTAATAATTATCTAGGGGTGCCACCGGCTTTTGGTAAAAAGACGGAAAACTTAAAAGAACAAATGAGTCACAATTTATAGTGGGTTCTTGACGAGTTGGATTGGCCATGGAAAATCAATCATCAGAGTCGCTAATACGTTGTACAACATTTATTTAGACACAGACAAGAACACAAAACATATAAGACATTCATATATATATGTATATAAACAGGCACATCAACATCGCGAATTCTTCATATTTGGCTATAGCGCATGACAGGAAGTGACGATAGAGAGAAGAAGGAAGGAAGAGAGTCATAACAAAAGATGGCGGGTACGAACGGGTTGCTAACAGCTAATCTGTTATCAAAGTGAACAAATTAATAAAGAGGGGCAATTCTCGAACTAATTAGCTGCCGAATAATGGGGAAGTGTGGTCCGGACGTGGTCCGTGACGCACGGACCGGTCGGAACCGTCAACACTGGGAGACACCAAATCTTATCTCTTTCAGCCTTACCCTGGCGGAAGTCTGGCGCTTACTTTTCGGCGCATCGGTTGGCACAGTTCGCAGTGGCTCTCCGGGAAAACCGTGTCTGGTCGATGGCTCTCTTTGAAGTCCCTGGAGTCAGGTCTCCGGACGTAGCGCGGACTCGGCCGGTCGTACTGCTTTCTTTCGTGGGTCGATTCTCAGAATCCGACCGGCAGGCTGAGGCGACTGGGTCCCGGTTGGTGACTCTGGTCAGCAGGAATCAGTTCGATTTGCACGTTAAAGTTGACGTGCGGCCCCAAAAGAAAAGACGGGCAACAAAATCAAAAGTTGTTACACTAATGCAAAACTCTTGGGGTTTTGGCAAAAGTTCTAGGCGGGGCTTTCGGGTGTCAAACGTCGCGTTTGGACACTGCAGCCGCACGCAAAAGGGTTACAAAAGTTATCAACTTACAACTAACTTCGTTAGTTGACCATTCAGCGATTGCTCTATATAAAAAGGTCAATGCTGCACGACTATAAAGCTTCTGTAAAAATGAGGGCTGGAAAAAAAGGGTGCCGAACAAAGTAACAACTTAAGAAAATTAAGATTAAGCAACCAAAAAATGATTTCAGAGTCTTTACCGTACCACAAAGTTTCAAAGAAAATAATATATAAAAAAAAGGGAGGGAAACGTTTCAGAATNTGACACACAATAAATTAAGAAACCGGTTGCTCGAATGTATTATAAGCACCAGTGAACTTGGGCTCGAGCCCAGCAGAGCTGAGCTGCAGCTCCAGATATCTAAATCACACACTGTTGGAGTTCACCTCTGTCACCTTCACTGCAGTTAAAACTTCCATGCAGTGCAGCGGTAGCATTACTGCATGGAAATCAGTTGAAGCCGTCAGTTTCATTTGAAGGAATTTTTGATTACTTTTACGAAGTGTCTCCCGGCAGAGGTGGTGAAGACACTCAAAAACAAGAGCGTGACTGTGTGAGAGACCGAACCAAAGAAACCGCTCCACAGCGTCATAAAAGCATCTTTACTTCCACACATACAGGTGGGAACAACAGAGCTAAGAAACTGCAAATGTTCCACTGAGCTGCTTTAATAGTTAAAATGATTGAGTGTATAAAACGAGCCGGACAAACCATCTGTTACATCACACGTAGGTTTCTGAAGATGCCATTGTGTCAGGAGCTAACTCTGCCCCTGGATGCACGAACAGCACCCGGCAGTCAGTTGGAATCAACCCACCGCACCTCATTTACCTGAAATTGTTTTTTTTTTTGCTCAGTTTAGCTCATGCTAACCAATGATTCTGACAAATGCTACCTTATTGCTATTCTTATTTATCTTATTTATTTATCTATCCTTTCAAGGACTGCCAGTCCTGGGATAAGCTCTAATGAAGCTCTGGGGGACCTCCACCGGTTTAACACAGCTCTCCGTGACCAGCCGGATGGCTGAGGTTAGCCTCAGTCTTCCTTGGTTTGCTCGGCTGTAGAGAAGTCTCACTACGGAGACCACAACTGTTTTCTGTACCAGGCTATTTATGTGTTTATTACTTTTTGAAAAACTGGACGTTTTAATATGGGATCAATGATTGACCCTCTTTTGGAGCTGCATATATTTCATTGGCATTAGTTAAGCAAGCTGGATGTGGCCTCTTATAAAGAAAATAATATTTTAGTACTTGAAATTGATAGTTTAAATGATGAAAAATAAGATGATTGAGTTTACCTGATAATGAATATAAAGTACTGATTATCTCCAGACTACAAATGTCAGTAGATCGTTTGATAAAGTCAGTTTAAAGAGCTTATTTTTTTTCCTCTTTCCTTTAGAGTGATTTGAACAGCTGCCACCTGTAATTATTGGTTTAATAATTATTTTAGTGGTCAATACCAATGGTAATCAGAAGAGCGAATCAAATATTTCAGTTTTAAACAGGAGGGATTGTGCTATAGATGTTTCATATCAAATCCGTTTCTGTCATCGGGCCAGAGGCAGCGTGCATCCCGGTCAGTTTTCTGGTCCATCGAAGGGCCACACAGAGACAAACGAGACAAAACCATGCACATTCACAGTTGCTCCTACAGACCATTCAGGATCCTTAATCAACCTAATTTTCTTGTTTTTTGGGACTGTGGGAGGAAGCTGGATCACCCAGAGAAAACCCACACAGGAAGGCCCCAGCTGAAGCCTCCTGCTGCGAGGAGACGGTTCTCACCACCGCACCACTGTGCCGCCAGTAATCACAGCTTCAAGATCATTATTCGCAGATACAAAAACAATCCTGTGTCTTTTCCAACACGTGTTACACACCGTTATCTCAAAAGGAGGAGGGGGGGAATAATGCCGTTAGCAAACCATTCAGCTTTCATCTGTTCAGGACAACAAAATTAGACACAACTAAATAAAATAGGACAGCTTCATTCTTTATTGCCTCAGTCTTTGGTGTGATACAGATGTTTTATTTTAGGTAGTATTTCATAAATATGTATCTTCTTTTATACCACAAGAAACATTTATTGATTGAGCTCAAATATGTTACTAATATCATAATAAGAAACATGACGCTCATCCTGTTAACATCTCTTTTGGTTATTCATGTTACCTTTTCATGATTGAACGTAACACTTAATGAATAATGCTGCGAAGAACAGTTGAATAAAAAAATCACGTTGCACAATATTCTGCTTAAGTCCCAAGAAATCTTGATTAGAGCCCCCTTATGGCTTCAATATGACCAGTGTGTCATTGTTAGATAAATACAAATAAAAAATAAATAATCTGCCACTATGATGTTATTGGTACTGTGCCTGCGGTCCTGCTACACAGTTGGCTTACTGACAGCCAGTCAAGGTCTCACCAGCAGTTCAGGCTGTATTCAGTTGTGCAGGGGTGGCCGAGGTCGGTCCTCGAGGGCCGGTGTCCTGCAGGTTTTGCATGTGTTCCCTGCTTTAACACACCTGATCCTAATTAATGGCCACCATCAACTTGTCAAGGTCAGCACGTGTCTGTTAAAGACACAGTCACTTGTATCAGGGTGTGTAGAAGGACGGAAGCATCTAAAACCTGCAGGACTCCGGCCCTCCAGGATCGACTTCGGACCGCCCTTGCAGTTGTGGCTCTTCCATTTCCTCTTCTTGTCTGCTGTTCAGATCTTCATTCTGTCCAGTCCGCTGCCAGATCCTTTCCAGCGTATCGATGGGTCAACGCCCCTTCTGTGGTGTCCCTCTTCCAGAACTCATCAACAGCGCTCCTCTCCCTAAAGTGAGAGGCTGCAGATGTTGCGTCAGTTCCTGTGTTTGACAGCGTTCCAGCCACCGGGACCGTTCCTGGATCAGCAAATGTTCCCTCTGTCCTCTTTCTGGGATCAGATGGCAGAAAGAGCTCAGTCCTTTGTCAGGAGAATCTCCTGCTGCCTAATCTAACAAGTGTAAAAAAAAAAAACAATGTTTGTGTTTTTCCTGGCCCATAAATCCCTCGTCCAGTTCATCACTGACCTCCTGCCCAGCCCCCCCCTCCCGTATAAGATGCCTGCTTTGCTGATTTCCCGACCTGCTCTCTGTCACTTTCTGCTGTCTTCATTGGTCCCATCTGTCTGCTCAACGTCTGGGCAGTCGTCCAGAACTGCTACATCTGTCTATTCAGAATCTGTGCCGTTCTCTGGAGCTGCCACGTGCGAGTGTCCTGCCCGCCCTCTTGTTCGTCATTCTGAATTGCCTCTGCTGTCCACTCTGCCTCTGGGCTGACCTCCTGGGCGGTTATGCTTATTTGTCCTGCTCCCGGGCCTCTCAGCAGCAGTCCTCCAGAGCGCTGGCTGTCAGGTCGCCCAACTTATATTTTATGTGCTTCAGTTTGAATCGGGTCGATGCTCAATCCCTGTTTCCTCAACCCCTGTTTGTTCATTAATCTTTGGACTTGATCTTTAAACCGCCTAGTTTCCTGCATCTCAGCCCTCACTTTTAAGAAACACTTACATTAACAAGTTATAATGTTGACAATTAACTTGAATCTGTCATTTGTCAAAGATAAATGCATTTTGAACCGTAACACTTAGATTTCCCTGACAAAACTGTTGAGAATCTTATTTTTGTACCCGGTCCCCTTGTATTCCCTTTACTGAGAGAAAAAAAAAAAAGAAAAATGTTACGTATCTTTCAGAGAACAATGTACAGAGATCAACCTGAGGATATAAGGTGTGTAGATGTAGAATAAGCCAGAGACAGGAGAGGACGTTCCCGTTGGTTCATTTATTTGTTTATTGAAAAAAATAAAGGAGAAGAAGGAGAAGTTAACAGCCGATCTGTGCTTGGAGTCGGTGCCGACTGCAGATGCGGCCAAATTTTAGTGAAACTATTGCTTCAATGATCACATTTAAATGTCAGCAATAATCATAAAGTCTCAGATATTCAATGAGCAATTCAGCTCTCACCTTTGCAGCCTTTAATGATATACCTGATCCCATCTCGAGTTCTTGAATATCAAACCCGTCTGGGTTCAATCTGATGCTAAATGTTGATCAAATATGTCTCTAACACAGTGAATTACCAGCACAGGTCCTCTAAACTGCATTCACTCTTTCACGAGCCACCAGATCAAAATGCCCCGATTGAAAGCTTCAATTTTTAAAATGCTTATTGTTATTTAGCTGAGTTTCTGGAATTACAGAAACAGTCTTCGACTTGACAAATCTCAATACAGGTCATTTGTGTTTTGTTTTTGTTTTCTTATCATTAAATTATTCTCTTTTTTTCGTCCCATACTGAAGTGTAAGAACACAGATTGACTCTAAGCAGCTTAGTGAATTTTGCCAACCCGAATCTGACAACAGAGCCGTTACCAGTGGGACCGAGCGCTTTTTCATCTACATGGTGTAACCTTCATCATGCCGTGAAGTCAAACGTTGTCGAGGCCAGGTGTTATTAAAAAGAGCAGCATAGCAACGTCAGCAAAGGAAGACAGAGCCGACACAGTAAAGTAAAGAAAGTAAAGGTTGGATTTTATGTAGGCTGACATGTCAGTCTGGTTTAACGGACTCATTAAACACTTCCCAGGTCCAGTATTTAATGCACCAGCACCAAACATGGGTTCAATGGCATCATGATACCATGTACTGTTATGAGTGTTTTGTTCCAGATTTTGAAAAAGCTTCAAGCACAGTTTCTTATTTTAGTACTGTATGTCCTGGCAGACGACAACAGATGTAGGCAGATACTACCCTGGTAAGCCATCCTAATTATTTTTACTCCTCAATACAAAGAACTGTTCTGGTTCTTCTGGATTTGACTTCGATGTGCAGTACGAAGACGCTGCCTCCGGATGCCATCGGATAGGCACGTAAATAATCAGAGAAACAAGCAGCCTGTGTGAGTCACCGCATGAAGCCAACTCCCAAACCCCTCTGCGACTGGTCCGGTACGCTCCATATTGGTGGACATGGCTGTTAATGGGGGAGAGTACTCATGTCACTGGAGGGAAGGTTTATAAAGCGAATGCGTTCTACTGGCCAAGTGAAAGCTGGTTCCTCAGGCGACCGATGGAAGAGATGCACTTCGAAATGTCAGGAAGGTAGCAATTTAGCAGAGTCAAGCTGCAGACACAGGTCACAAAAATGGAACTGAAAGCGGTTGAAAACATATATAATGATCATAACTGCAACTTAAATAAATAACAATCAATTAACCTCCCTATCTCAACCAGCTATAATCTCTTTTGTGGCAGAAGTCGACCAGTTACGGGTCATCTGTTAACGAAACCAAATGACATGGATGCTTGGCCAATGTTAGCTTCAGTTGTTAGCGTCATTGTAAATGGCTGTCAAAAACATCACTTTACAGTCTGACTGAACTTCAAACAGCTCCTAAGCTGAATTGCAGCACCAGTATTGTGTCCATGTGTTACTAGCATACTAGCATGTAGATATCATACATACTTGATGATACAAAATCAAGTTAAGATGATCAAGGCCTTTTAAAGCAGAAGAAATGACTTTCTTCAAGCCAAAGTTTCAGTTTAGTTTGAGGGAATATCTGCTTACTTTTAGGAAGTGTCATGCAGGTCTGGCTATCTTCTGTCTCCACAATCTGGAAAAACCAACAAAAGTAACTTCAGACTCCCAGTTGTCTCCTGCAATAACTGCATATCACTTTAAGATATGATGTCACACATCAGCAATGATAAAACTCGCTCACAGAGCTCCGGTGGACATTGTAGCAGAGGTGACTAAGAGAGTCAAGAAAGCAATGATGGATGAAAAGATAAGAGAGGAGGTAGTTTAACCTCTTTCTTCTCTCATATGTTGTGGAGAACATGAGATCACTGACATATAATGGAGAAGCTTGGAGAGCTGTTGGAGAAAAATCAGGACTGCTGGTAATTAAGCACGATGTCTTTCGTCAGGACGCACAACCGATCACTGACGTGATAATGTTGGATGAGAGACTATGTTCACAACACGTCCTGACCGGTGTAGTTAGCAGTTGCTACAAATAGCATATGTATCCACAAAGAAAATAACAAAGTGGATTTATTTGTTTACATCACGTAGCCTCTGCAGCAACTGAACCGGGTAGAAGAAGACAACGTTTAGGGAAGAAAATCAAGTTTTATCCAACGCTAGACAACTTTTAACATGAGCTACTATGGGCTGTATTGTCTCGGTTCTATTTGAGTATCTCTATTCAGTTCGTGGTCGGAAACTAAACACTCGGATCAGGTCGGTTCCTGGTCCAAATATTGCGGATTCTTTTGGATTCGGAGCCCGGGTCAGTTTCAGGTCAAATTTTTACGGGTCAATTCGGGTTTGGGTCCTTGAAAGTGGACCCATGAAGACCTCAACTGGACATGCTTCTCTGAAAAGGATCTCTGCACCCCTTATACTGAACTGTTGGCTGAGTTCATGTAACATTAAAACTTTACAACAGTTTTAATGTCTGATGGTTTTATGTTTTAATTTTTTGTTTTGTTTTTATGATAATGCATTTTTAATGGTTTTTTCCCCCCTATTTATTTTCAATTTATAATGCAACAATATAATATTCTTTTAGGGAATTAAGAAATTGTTTGAATAAATTATAAATTAATTTTAAGTTAAGCAAATTTGAAGTTGGGCAGCACGGTGGCTTGGTGGTCAGCACTGCTGCCTCACAGCAAGAAGGTTCCTGGTTTGAACCTCAGCAGGTCTTTCTGTGTGGAGTTTGCATGTTCTCCCCATGGTTGCGGGGGTTTCCTCTGGGTACTCTGGCTTCCTCCCACAGTCCATAGACATGCATGTCAGGTTAATTGGTTCTGAATTGCCTGTAGGAGTGATTGTGAGTGTGTGTGATTGTTCGTCTACATGTGGCCCTGCGATGGACTGGCGACCTGTCCAGGATGGACCCCTGCCTTTTGCCCAAAGAGAGCTGGGATAGGCTCCAGCAGATCCCCGTGACCTTGCAGAGGATTAAGCGGATTAAGATGATGGATGGAAATTTGAAGTTATTAAGTTTGGGTGTTGGTGTGCAGCCGGAGTGTTGTAACTATGACACAACAGCCTATAATTTGAACTGTTTTAGAAATTAATTATGGATTCACAAGTGCGATGCACTGTAATACGTGATCATGGGTTCATGTGTGTCGCTCACGAGTTGAAAGTATCACGCTACAAAAGGGGTGTAAAAAGCAAATGCCACACATTTACAGCACACAACAATAAAAAAGAGCACAGCCCATATCAGCCGTTAAGAGCGATCCATGTTGGGGAGTCAGACAGCAGTGGCGTGGTTGGTATCTGGAGTCCCACGCTGGTGCTGAGGCTGGTGCTTTATTGGTTCTATCACTGTGATAAAGAGGATGGAGGTCATGCAGGATTGATTAAGTCCTCGCACTCATCCCGTTCTCATTGAATTCCTCCAGACAATGTGGGCTCAGTCCTGAAACACGCCTGCCTTCTCGACTGGCTTATTGGGCCAATTAGCTTTACGGATCTGCTGCCTCTCACACTCATCGTAAAAAATGAGTGCAGGAGCTCCTGAGTGTCCTGTGTGAGGATATTGTAAACAGCGGAGGGTATTAGCCCCCCGCCTGCTCTGTGCCGCTCTGTCTGCGAGCTTTACAGACTGCCGTGGACGAACTAATGCAATTAAATGTTCAGTGAAAGTATTTCGCAATAAAGTTATCAGCCGCCGTTTGATGCACTCTTGCATTAGTCGTCCCATTTGTAAATTTAAACACCGCTTGATGAGTAAAGTAAAAAGCTCATTTTTATGCCGCCATCATTTCTTTCATTGTAGTTACTTACTAGAAGACATTTAAGTGCAGTCTCATCTTCCGTTCAAGGGTATTCAAGGGCATTCATTGGAGGAATGGCTTAATATCTTCAAAATGGAAAATCATTTTTTTTTCCATCTCTTAAATGTAATAGGGCACACTTGTCATTAATCACTAATGAACTTCTAACCATGAAATAACTCAGAGTGCTTGTTGCCTGGACATATTTATGTATTTCTTGGGAAAAAGAAGCTGAAGGCAGGGGACGCCCATACAGAAACACTCAGTCAGCTGTGATGAGATCATCGGATCAGACTGAGGCGGCCTCAGACTGCACGGCTCTACAGACTGCGTCGCCTCTCAGACTGCATCACTTATTGTCTTGTAGTTTTGAGGTCGCCGTGGTGTTCGCGCTCACCCATAGAAGGTCACGCACTACACAATCGGACTTGGCTGCCCATCGACTCCATCTGGTCTCCAAAGCAACAAAACACCTGTTGCAGGAAGTAACAAGTACCGTGGGAAATGTTGCAAACCCATGTTCTAAAGAGAAGTTGATTTTTTTTAAATAGACCTAAGGAAAAAGAAGCTCTTTGCTTGATAACTTATTGCTGATGCTTCTTCATTTTCTTCTGTTCGTCTAACGTTCCACATCGTCTCCCCTTCCTTCATGGGTCTCCCTTCTTCATTGTGACCTCATCTAGCGCCTCATTCATTCACTGGCTGTAGCTCAGATAAGGAGTCACGGGCAGATTCAGATATTTAGCATGCCAGATATCTTGTTCACGCATGATTTAGTGCTGATTGGCAAGTGCATTTACTCATTGATTTGTTTCTGCTCGAGGATTTTTGTCACCAAGCTGGGCGACTTGTGAACGAGACTTCAAATCATGTAGTGTAGACGGACAAATACTGAACTGCTTGGTTGAGGATCCTTTGTACTTGATGACTGACTAATGTTTGGAATCCAGAGGTCTGTGTTTCTTTCTTTCTGATGTTTAACCAGGACTATATTTCAGCTGTCTTTGGTTGATGATTGTTACTGAGTCTATATCATCAACAGGAAGTATAGTTCACTTTAGTCTTGCTCACTGAAAAAGGCTCCACTTCAGACTCCCAGGTTACTTGCTTTGGACCATTCTCCACCTGTATTCTGCAGCTCTGTCCAGATTGACCATCTCACCTCAGTGCTGATACCTGCATTTGTTTATGTAGTCATTTCATTCAGTCATTTGTGTACTCTCCTCTCTCTGTCCTCCATCCTCTCTCTGTCCAGTCTCTCCTCTTTTTTTCTTTCTTTACCCAGCTGGCCTTCGGCAGGAAGGTCCCCCCATATGATCCAGGTCCTGCTCAAGGTTTCTTCCTCTTAAAATTTAGTTTTTTCTTGCCACTGTTTGGCTTAAAAGTTTTTTCTCCCTCTGTGCAAGTTTTTTACTTGCCATTATGCTTGATTAGGATTTAATATTATAATTTTAGTTAATGATATTTGCTCGGGGGTCATGCTCTGGGTCTCTGTAAAGCGCTTTAGAGACAATTAACATTATAACAGATGCTATACAAATAAAATTGAATTGAATTGAATTGAATTGTCCAATCAGCTGTGTTTTATTTGAGTGAATTTAAGCACTCAGTATATATATATCCCTCTATGGTTCTTTCTGGTGGTTCTGTCTTTTTTCTAATCGTCATTAAGCACTGGTGACCCAGTTTGGAAGGCACATATGTTAATATCATCCCACCTCCCCCACAGATGTTTTTTTTTTTTTTTTTGGATTATGTCATTCCAAAGCTTTCCCATCCTTTGCTCTCTTACTATTCATTCATTCATTCATTCATTCATTCATTCATTCATTCATTCATTTTCCATACCCCCTTCGACCCTTTTCAGTCTCCCATGGGTCTGCTGGAACCTTTCCTTGTTGTCCCTGAGTGAAAGGTGGGCTGCAGCTCTGGATGGATTTCCAGTCCATGACGGGACCCTGTTACAGGTCAATCCTGGTTAAATATTTCCCATGATCCCTGTTCCAGAACTAGTCTGGGTTTCTGAGATGTGTTTTGGAGGAACGCCTCTGTGGCTCTCATGGTAGTTCACCCTATTCGTCTGAAGTCCTGACTAAGGCTGACCGTGTCCTCATATGACATCTGGGATTACCCCTGATTTTCTCTTCACATTTACTGTCTCTGTCAAATAAAGGTATAAAAGCCTTTTAAAGGATCTTCTTTCTTTTTTTTAAGTCTAATCTGTCCTTTATGTTCTTGAAGCTTATGAATGGTTTGCACCTTGTGATGAACCCTCTTTATTTGGTCTTGTGAAGTCTTCTTTTTTATGGTGGAGTTAGATAATGATACGTCTACCTCCTGGAGGGTTCTTCAGTTGGCTGGCTGGATATTCTGAAGGGATTTTCTTCACCATGGAAAAAAGATCCTGGAATCATTTACCATTCCTGTGTTTGTGTTGTCAAGCTCTTTTTTTTTTTCTCTTTGGGATTTACCAAACAGTTTATTTGGGGATTCCTGAGTCCCATATTTCTTCTGATGAAGTTCATCTTTACTTCCACATTCATACCAGACAGACTCTGCAAATCTGTGTAGGACAAATCTAATAATTTCTTTATTAGATATCCACCTGGCCTGTGTTCAAAGGGGGATTTCCAAGCTTTATGTTTTGGTTTGTACCGTGATTTACAGGGATTCAAAGGTCACACTTCAAAGTCTGATAGCCATACAGAGGATGTGCCAAGCTCTTTCTCTGTTCAAACTCCACTCCCTCACTTTTCGACAATGTTTGGACAGTCAAAGAGGCTCAAACTACTGTCAAATAAACTTCCGGTAACATTCCAGATGACACGACAAGCAAATGAATCACAGACAAACCTGAGTGTTCTTAAGGATGCTTTGGAGGAACAGTGATTTGTGAAAAGAGCATCTACCCCAGGGGTGATGGACTGGTCCGCAGCTTCATTTGCTCCATCTTGGCAATCAGGAAGCTGCTGATCTTGCAGGTGCTGGAGACATCCAGTCATTTTTAGACTTTTTAGTGAGAAGCAGCCCATGGATCAAATCTATTAATGCTGAGCTGAAGTCCAGCGGCAGGCTGGATTAATCCAGACGCTGGCGCTCTGCGTAGGAGGTGGACTGCACAATGTCTTGTAGGCTCTCTTTGAAATAATAAGGTGAGTCAGCAGAAGACTATTAAAGGGCTTTGAAACCTCTGAGGTCACGCTGACAGGCTTATGTCACCGAGGCCTTTCCCATTGTTTGCCGTTTTCCATGCTTGAAAAAAAAAAACATTGCTCAGACATTAACACGTGTCACAACGCCCTGCAGTTAGTGCCGTGCAACGAGACAGCCCCCGGAATCAAAGAACAGAAACTTATCTTTGTGCCTCCACCAAAACAAGCAGCAATCAATAAGCAATTAGCATTGCTCATTTATGCTGCGATTTGTTTTGTAAAAGTGAGAGAATTCGCAAAATAAAGCTGATTTCATGGAGATGGTGGAAAATGGCATTACAGCAGACTTGGCCGACACTGTGAAGGCTGGTTGCAGTTAAGCTGATGTTTTTTTTGTGGTGGATTTCAGATAGCACCGACATTAAGAAAATGCTCCATCAAATCTGAATTAAATATATAATAAACATTTAGTCTGTTGTTTTTCTCTCTCCGTCCTATTCATCTGTTTGACTGCAGGACTCGTTTTGTTTGGCATTTGTTGCCCAATATAATCAAATGAATTTGTAATGACTCTGTTTTTTTTCCTCCTCGGCAGTTACCCGTCTATAATATCCCACATGTAAAAACCGCGGTCCGCTTTCGTGGTGGCATAAACAGTAGATTAGGCCTTTAGGCTACACGGGATGTCAGCGCAGGCTGTGCTTCTCCAAAGAACATCCTGTCTTTAACAAGCGCTCTCACAAGCACAGTGTGCACACGGGCGCACGCACAAACACCCCACAGTTCACTTTTTAATTCAATATGCAAATTAATACTGCAGTTCATTTGCTGATGAAAGGGGATTCGTGCTCAATTATGTCTTAATGGGTTGGATATAACAGGATGCTCAGGCCGACAGATTTTTACTAGATGATTTTTTATTAGGTCAAATCTGTCTTAACCCTCATACCGCCAACTGGGGTCCTCTCGGACCCCAGAGGTGTACTTTTTGTCATATCTCAGAGGTGCTTTATTCTATAATTCCAATTTTTCATGACTTTGTCAATCAATTTGTTCCTAATGATGTCATATGATTTTTTTCTGTTTCTGTCTTTATCTGTGCTTTTTAAAAATTCCAATGCATTGGGGTCCAAGAGGACCCCAGTCAAAATCTCTAATTCCGCCTATGTATTTTTAATAGATGGAACCATTTATTGAGTCAATGTTTGCCATGGGTCCTAATTTAAAGTATCACACACTCTCAGGGGGGGTGGGGGCACTCTGTCAGTCATTTTGAGGGAGATAGACACAAATGCAGCAGAGACAGATTCAGTCATGTGCTCTGTCAACAACACAAAATACTGTTCCTCCTAAGGTAAGACGACTTTCAAAGTCAGGAATAAAATACATAATTCCACCCTAAAAATGTATATGACTATGAAATGGAATGTTTAAGTTCTATTTTACAAGATAAGACTGTAAAATAGTTTGTAGTGCATTTGATTGACATGCAGTCAGAGCATGATCAGCACATGCTGTGAGCATGGGAAAAACTGAAATGTGCTAATGTTTGAAGGTGCAGAGGAAGGGGGGAGGGGTATGCAAGGAGAAGGGTTTGGTTTGGTTTTCTGTGTTTCTCAGAGCTCCAAGATGTGTTTGGCTGTAATAAATCTAGAATATGTCTCTATAATATATAACATAATATTTTTTTATGACATCAGTGTTTGTTTTCAGGCAACAATGACAGACAAATCAAGGATGGCCAGATTTGGCGTTGCTGAAGTTTTGAGACAACTTCTAAATGAGGAGAGCTCTGAGGGGAGTGATGATTCAGGGACTGATTATGAAGATCATATTTCAGAGGCTTCTGAACACAGTGACACTGAAAATATACCTGAAACTCACCCAGACACTGCAAGTGTCACCATAGCTGACCCTGACAGTGTGGGACCAGCGCTTCACATCAATACCACAGAGCCTGAACCACCACAGGTTGAAGAGAGACAAGACAGGGGAAGGCCTAGAGTCAGGGGTAGGGATAAGGGTAGAGCTGAAGCAGCTGGAGCTAGTGGGAATGCCCATGACAGACCACATCGTGGCAAAAAAATGGAACTGTGTGGTTAAAAAATCCTAAATGATTGTGGGTTTAAGTTTAAGTTTTTTATATATATTGGGTTCAAAATGACCTTGGTTGGTTTCACTATATAAATACAACACAAATAATGTTTACTTGAAATTACTGAACACTAAATTATATCAGAATCAAGTCTAACGTGACTACCATAGAGATGGTAATAGAGAGGGAAAAGCTGCGCTGTAGTCTCATTCTTTAACTGATTTGAAAAATTTCAATGGATTTGTGCTTAGCTCAGATAGGATCTTAATTGCTGTAAAGGAGATCATAAAATTCCACTGTTGACATTTTTGGGTTAAAGAAAAGTATATTTTTGTTTTATAAAATATGCAAATTAACTATAACTTTCTTAAAATAATAATAATCTGTTGTTGTTTTCTTCCTCAGATGACATTTAATACATCAGTAATAATATTCTGAGAAGAAAAAAGTTGTAATTTTTCTTTGATGGTTGTTTATTACAGTATTTATTCTTGGGGTCCGCACGGACCCCAGTCGGTAATCCATGTATGCGAAATATGTCGGTAGAATGAGGGTTAAATAACCTAAATCAATTGAAGTGAGTGTGGACTGACCTGACCCAGACGGCTACAGCTACAGCACAGGAAGAGCTGCTGACTAAACCGCCATATTTATGCTTCAGCTTTAGCACAGAATAGAAACTTTGTTTAGATTATGTTTTTACCCTTTTTGGATCCATCTAGTAATCTCTGGTAGTTGTTTTGCTCAGTCATGTTTTCTGAAAATCCCAGACGCAGTATGTTTATAACTGTGCAGAAAGTGTTGATGGGAATAGAGCACGTGTGAACTTTTATAGTTCAGATTTTAATAGTGTAATATTAAAAACTGCATTTTGGGGCCTTTGTATAATGTTGGTTCATAAGTCCATGACTTATGCTTTAGATTCTGGTCTGTTGAAGGACACAGTTTCTGTTATCGTTCTGGCTCCACCAAGTCTGCTACGTTTTGACACGTAGCCGTCTAGAGAACTTATCCAAGGTCCTGATGTTTTCATGTGATGTTTAAAGACGGCTGTTTCCTACTGACAGTTTGTCCTTCTGAATCATCCTGCATTCTGTGATGTGAGTTAATGGCCTCTCGATTTTGTATACAAACTGGAGATTAAACCCACTTTGCACCCTCTGTGGTGGTCAGTGCATTGTTTCACTGCCGATTGACTGCCTCACCTAGAACACATTATAGTGTATATATTTATAAATAAGATATACCCAAATTTCTAGATTACAAATAGTCAAGTTTAATTTATTGCGTTGTGGCCACAACACAAGCAGATTGAAAGAGATCACATATTCTGATGTTGCACACACTTGTCTTGACTCGGCGGGGATCGTATTAAATCACGTGGAGTTAGAAAGATATGAACAACACTGAAACATCATCTTGAAGCCGTCGGTTTTCATCCAACCTTTTGTGATCAAAGCACAGGACGGCAAGTCTCGGCCCAGAGATTCGTGACTCATTATTTGGACGTCGGCTGGCTGCACCCGGAGCCCGTTGGACGTTACCTCCCTGAAGCCCAGTCGGTAGCTGGTGGTTTCCCAGACTGGGATGATATTCAGTGGAAGCAGGAATGATTTCCCAGAACTGGCCCGAACGCTGCGTTGCAAGTACTGAAGCAGAACGAGGTCGATATCTTGTCCAAATTAAGGCCTTCGTGGTCCCTTAGCATGAATGATGCTCAGTGTCCAAACTGTCAGCCCAGATTTACCTGGCTAGCTCTCGCTGCCATTAGCATATTGGAGCAGAGCATGACTCAGGTGGGTTTCTGAACTTAGAAGCACAGCCGCTGCGTCAATACTTAAAGCCTTAATCTGCCTGATCACCTGCCTACATGCATTTGCTCAGTCATTTGATCTGCAACCACATTAAAGCAACACTAAAGACTTTCTTTCATGGTAAAATATCAGTTTCAGTTTCATTTTTAAAGGAAGTTTCGATGACTTTTATGAAACATCGGCCGGATCTCTTGGTCTTATGTCCCCACTATTGGTGAAAAACTGGCCAAAATAACACTGGACTCCACTCCCGCTCACCTCCTGCAACCGCTGCATTTCGCTTTAAGACATGCTGAGTCACACATCAGCAGCGATGACACTAATTCACAGAGCGACGGCTGACATCGTGGCAGAGGCGACGGAGAGATGTGAGAATGTAATGATGAAAGAGAAAATGAGATGACGAGTGACTTTACCTCCATGTCCTCCATGAGGGCCTGCTGAGCTTAAAATAAAATTGCAGAAATTCCTTTGTGCTGCTTTAAGACGTTTGTACAAAACGTTACAACCTGATGAAGAAAAAAAAAGTTGGATAAGAACTGAAATGTTTAACATTTAAAACACACCTCCTCTCTGTCAAAAGCAATTTTGCACATAAAGACAATGATTAGGAAATTAAATAATGTGTGACTTTCAACCAAGATGACCATCTTATTATGATTGACGTAATCAAACCATCCAGAGAAGTTAAAGAAAATATGACAGGAAGACAGCTCAGTAATCCTCATCTACGTTCATTAAACTGAAACTTCACTGGTTGTTTTATTGGTATGAGGAGGCAGAAACACCATCAAGCTGCCACAAAACCCCTGTGGTTACAGCAGAGAAGAACCGTCAGGGCCAGGGTTGGGACCAGCAACATCCAAGGGGATCCTGGAGTGTCTGGTGGGTGGGGGGGGGGGGGGGGGTCCCTGTGGACTGTGATAGCTCCCCACTGATATCATCAGGTCTCATCAGATTGGTTTCTGGGGTGTTTAGAGACCAAATGATCACCTCAGACTCTTTGTTGTCTGAGAACTTTCCAGAACAAAAAAAAAAAGAAAAATGTTGAGAGGCCCACCCACCTGCTGAGGGAGGCTGCTACAGGGGGATGGTGTTGCCATGTTGGGGGGGTGGGGTGATTTTTTTTTCTGCAGAAGTTCTTCGGCAGGTGAAAAGTGCCCAAGAAACGTTGGCCACCCCCCCCCCCCCCATAACACTGCACTGTAACAGGATGAGCGCTGTTTACTCAAGTTACTGTCAGATCACAATTACATGGCTGATCTGCGCATAAAGAAACCGAATGACTTTTATTATCAAAAGTAATCGAAAAATAAATGGATCTTCTCTTGTGGAAACGTTTATTTGTTCTGCGGCTTCTCCTTCTGAAGCCATTCTCCAACTTTGTCTCTACTTTTTTTTTTTTTTTTTTGGTCTCAACACGCGCGCACCTCCGGTCCGAATTCCGCGGTTGCTCTGGAGCGAATTAAAAGCGCGCGTGGCTCCAGCTCCAGAGGGCGCGCGTGCCGCTGCCTCAGAAATGTTAAGTGCCTGCTTTGGCACTGAAACGCGCAGAGCGCACGCTCCCTTCTCAGTGAAGTCGAGAAACAGAGTGATGGAGAAGGAGAGGGGGAGATGAAAAGAAACCCTAATTTAAAAAAGAAAGAAAGAAGAAGAAGAAGTGGGGCTCCTTCTGCAGTTCGTCAGTCCTAGTTTACTCTCCTCCGGCCATAAACTGTTCACTAATGGCTGGGCGCACACAGCGCTCTGCGTCAATACCATTATGTTGGGAGGGTGGATGAGGAGGGGAAGGGGGGGGGGGACTCCCTGCTTAGCCGCCTGGTTGGCAGCTCCTGCGACGGCTCGAGTTGTAGCTTGAAAATTAGACATGCAAAGGCGGTTTTTCACAGAGCGGCCGCGAGGAAACGGCGGTGCGTAACAACAGCAGAGCGGTGCTGCATTGCGCTCCTGCACGCGCAGGTCGCTCTGCTGAGGGACGACATCCACGCACTTAGATGCGCCAGTTGCAGTCTGGCATTTCAGCAAAAAGTAATGCTGAACATGAGAGAAAACAAGAATGCATCACATTCCTTTCATGGATCTCTTTTTTATAACTTCCTTTTTTTTGTTTGCCAGCTCGTTTGTTCCTCAACAGGCGAGTCGTCCGCGTTTAGATGATTATAACCACTAAGGTGCGCTCTATTAAAACAAACTCCCATGCTGTTTCGGTGCTTAAGAGATCATCCACTTTTGTCCCGACGATAGAAAGAAAGAAAGAAAAGAAAAAGGCTGCAACAGCAGAAACATGACTGGGCACAAGGTTGAGCCGGATCCCGCTTTTTTTTATCCCCTTTTTCTCCCCGTATTTTGTATGAAAATGTGAATAAAGATATTTCTTCCATCGGGAGCTGTCAGCAGCCGGGACAGCAAGCCATTTAATCTTCCCCGTCAGGGGGGGGGATGGAGGGGAGGGGAGGGGGGTCTGTCCCCGGCACAACCGACACACACGCACGCACGGCGACCCAACACCGCCTCCGCCGCCTCTCCCGTTACAGCTCGGAGATCTGGTTACGTGGCGCCGGAGAGAAGAAAAAAAATGTTGCGGTAGCGACGAGGAGAGAGACGGAGAGAGACGGAGAGAGACTGCAGCATCGCTGGAGACCGAAGGCAGCAGCAGCAGCAGCAGTCCCGAGCAGTGCAGGTGAGAGAGGAGGAGGAGGAGGAGGAGGAGGGGAGGAGGGAGGGAGGGAGGGGGGAGCGCGAGAAGGAAAAAAAAAAAAAAAAAGAAGCCAGAGGAGGAGGAGGAAGAGGAGGAGTGAGAGAGAATGCGGGACTCTTGGAAAGAAAGGCGCATCACTCGGGTCCAGCAGCAACATCCCGAGCGAGGACTGCACAGGATTACTCCAAACTGATGTCGGGATATCCAGTTTTAGCCCACCAGTAGGGACTATCATTTTAAATATATATATCTATATATTTCCAGTTAAAAATCTATCAAGGAAGTCGCTTTGAAAAGCGCTCTTGTCTCCTCATAAGTTGCGTGAAAGAATCTGGCTGCTTGGCACGTTGCTCCACTGCGGGAAAAAGAGACGAGCGCAGCTGGACTGGAAGGTAAGGAAACATCCAGGATGAGCATCGCTCTCTCCAACTGATTTTTCTTCTTTTTTTTATTCTTCTCTGGACATATTTGAACTAATTTTCTCCCGCATCAAGTGAACTAAACGGTGTTTCTTTTTCCACCCCCCGACTCTCATTTCTTTTGTGTAGTGGTGCTGCATTGCAGTTTCTAAGTGAAAAACGCCGGAAAAACCTCTGTCCCAAATGTGACTGGAATAACAAAAAAAAAGAAAGAACTTACAAATGGCATTATGAATCGACAGGCGTCTTCGTGTGATGGCGGGATAGAAGAAAAAGTGGATTAATGAAAGACTGATGAATTAGTTTTTTATCCCCGCAGCAGGATGGATTTTTTTTTTTTTTTTTTTTTTTTTGGTACATGTTTGTGGCTCGAACCCCCAAGAAGACTGCATTATGATTTGTTATAGAAGTTGAAAGTGAAAACCCACCACTGAGTGTAGGAGGAGAATAAAAAAAGAAAAAGAAAGGATCCCGCACTGCTGAAGTGAAGAGTGCAAAAGCTTTTCCCCGGACCTCAGTCCCGCAGAGAGCGATAGAGAAGGAAAGAAAGGATAAATCAAACACCCACGCTGCGAGGCTCACCAGACCACAAGACACCAGTGAAGAAGGATCCGTAGCCGGGGGAGCAGACAGAGGTGTGAGGAGAGGTGGAAGAGGAAGAAGGAGCCATGCAGAGGCTTGGTGCAGTGCACTCCTCCGCGGCGCAGCCTCTCAGCCTCGTGGTGCTGCTGCTGCTGCAGCTGCTGACTCAGCTGCCGGTTGCCGACTCAGCTCTCCGGTACCGAGTGGCGGAGGAGGGCCCGCCGGACGTCAAGATCGGCAACGTGGCCGCGGACCTGGGCCTCACGGCCGGCACGGGCAGCGGGGACGTCACGTTCGCCCTGGAGAGCGGCTCAGAGTACTTCAAGATTGACAACGTGACAGGTGAGCTGACGACGGGCCCGCGGCGCATCGACAGGGAGAAGCTCTCGCAGTGCCAGATGATATTCGATGAGAACGAGTGCTTCTTGGACTTTGAGGTGTCTGTGATCGGGCCGCTGCAGAGCTGGGTGGACCTGTTTGAGGGACGGGTCGTCATAACTGACATCAATGACAACACTCCGTCATTCCCCTCACCTGTCCTGCAGCTCTCGGTTGAGGAGAACCGCCCGATAGGAACCCTGTACCTGCTCCCCACCGCAACAGACAGGGATTTTGGGAAAAACGGCATTGACCGGTATGAGCTCATCCAAGATAACGCGGCGGGGTCGAGTTCAACGAGGCGCACAGCCGGAGGGAACCCCATTACCAGAGTGGATGGACTTGACCGGAGGGGCAGGAGTGGAGATAATGGAGGGGGTCCAAGGAGCAGTGTTTTTGAGCTGCAAGTGGCAGACATACCGGATGGCGAGAAGCAGCCACAGCTCATCGTGAAAGGCACGCTGGACCGCGAGCAGAAAGACTCATATGAGCTCATCCTCAAGGTTCGAGACGGAGGGAACCCGCCACGTTCCTCCCAAGCTCTGCTTCGAGTTTCTATCACCGACGTGAACGACAACAGTCCGCAGTTCGAGAGGTCCACGTATGAAGCTGAAATGACCGAAAACGCTCCTCCGGGCACACCTGTCCTCCAGGTGAGAGCTTCAGACCGTGACATCGGAGTCAACGGCCAAGTGGAGTACGTCTTTGGAGCCGCCACCGAATCCGTGAGGAGACTCCTGCGTCTGGACGAGGCGACTGGATGGTTGAGCGTTCTTCACAGGATCGACAGGGAGGAGGTGGCCCAGCTGAGGTTCACGGTCATGGCCAGGGACCGGGGTCAGCCTCCCCGCACCGACCGCACAACGGTGGTCCTGGCTGTCCGGGACGAAAACGACAACGTCCCGGTTGTAGATATCCGAAAGATCGGACGGATCCTAGTTCGAGACGGAGCGGCCTTGGTGCCAGAAAACGTTCTGGTGGACACTCCGGTGGCTCTGGTCCAGGTGTCAGACCGAGACCAGGGAGAGAACGGGGCTGTGACCTGTACGGTTGTGGGAGATGTTCACACTGAAACCAGCTGGTGAAACGGCACTCCCACCTCTACCTGCGGACGACGCCTTCGACAGGTAAGGTAAAACAAGGGAACCCATTCAGTGAGTAACACCACACACTGAATAGCTACAAATGAAAGAGTCAGATTCTTACTGCTTATCAACAAGTAATTCCTGAATAACACTGCACCGAATACTCTGAGACAGGAAACAAACCACTGGGAACAGTTTCTGAACCCCATCACGTCTTGTCACAGGATTGCCATCTTTTATTTCTCTTAAGGTCACTCAAAACAGAAAGAAAAGTTTGGTAAACTGCGAAGCACTAATGGATTCAACTTTAAGCTAAAGATAGACATGCAAACGATAACTAATCATTGTTCTTTGAGAAAATGACTACAAGCACGAGATGCTAGTTCATTAACGTTTCACTGAGCAGCAGGTTTATAGTAGTCTACAGTAATCTACTACTGTTTGCAGTGACTGAGTCATTTATAGAGTATGTGTGACCCAATCAATCTGAGTAATGATCCTGACTCATCCCTTGACGTCTGTATCCGATATCCTTGCATACTGTATATGCAACTGTTGCAAATATTCACAGGTAAACAGCGAGCATTAAACATGCTAGTGTACAAAAGTATATGCTGTCGAATCTTCACAGCAGTCAGCTTCTGGACAGGCATTTAGGAAATGTATCTTTTTTTTTTTTTCCAGAGAATTTGTGCCCCGAGTGCTGCTGGGCTGAAATTTAATTTAAGCTTGGTTCAAGTCGTGTCAATCATCCACTAAGGCTACAGGGCTTGTTAGGCTGTCATACAATCTGTAAACTTTGGATGTAAATAGTCACTGAAGTGAAGGGTTTTTTACACTTTTTTTTTAATCTGATTTCAGCTGTGCTGACTCCAAATGTCAGTGCTCTTCTGTCATTTGTAGGAACACTGCCTGAGGTTATTGAGTGGAGGGAGTGGGGGGAGCGAGTCAAGGCCCTTTTAGGAAATTACTGCCATCACATGCTGTGTGACCTGCGCAACGTTACTGGATGTTATATTGAATGCAGGGCTTTCCTTTCCTCGACTAAAGAAATTCATTGAAGCAATAATTATGAGAGGGCTTTGGCAAAATCAATAAGTTAATTTGGTTAAAATGTCACAGTCACAGTTTTTCCACTATTATTGTCTATTATTGTCATGCATGACTGCAGATCACTGCAGTCATGCATGAAGATCCTTTAAAATGTGCTGTGTATTAAAATCAGGCACATTAGAGCAAAAAAAATCGTGGATTAATCCAGTGGCTGATTGATGATAAAGTAATTGCTTCGCTAGTTTCATAATTTATTCACTGTTGCAGTGAATTAACGAGCAAAAGCACAATTCCAAATGTATTTATCTCTTGTTCCAGCTTTGCAAATATGATCACTTTCATGATTTACAAATGTTTAGGTTCTTATCTGCTGGTTGAACAACAGAAGATATTTGAGGATGCAATCTTGGGCTTTGTGAAGTCAAAAATTGTGAATTTTCCATCATTTTCTGCATGTTTATTAGAGCTGAGCGATTTTATCAATTCTGCGATATATATCAATATTTTATCGAGTATCGATATTTCGACCCCCATGTCCCACCTTTAAAAGCTTGCAAGCAACAATTTGCACTGTTTAAATAAATGAAACTATTTTTCTAAACACATCTTTTATTCATTTTGTCCAGCATTTGCAAGCTGCCTGTCAGACATATAATGTCTGATGCTTGATGTCTTGATGCTTTCAGTTCAATTAATTCAAACAAAGTCACTTTGTCCCTTTAAAATCTTTCGGAAAATGATGTAAATATATTGTAAGATGAATATCGATATATATCATATCGTGAGCTGAGTATCGTGTATCGTATCGTATCGTGAGATTAGTGTATCGCTACTCCCCTAATGTTTATAGTATATTAAAGACATTTTGGATAACAAAAAGACCAACCCAGTGACTATTTACAAAAGCCAGCTGTTTTACCACAAGGGGACTGGACTCTGCTATTATTCAATCTTTTATTTTGATTATTTCCACAGGAACAAGAAGAAATACTTCTTACATACTTCAGCCTTGCTGGACTACGAGGCCACGAAAGAGTACAGCGTGACAATTGTGGCGGTAGATTCTGGCAGCCCCAGTCTGTCCAGCAACAGCTCACTGATGGTGCGAGTGGTAGACATCAACGACCACGCCCCGACCTTTGCTCAGAGCGTCGTGGAGGTCCACTTCGCCGAGAACAATTCACCTGGTGAAAGGGTGGTCACTGTTGTAGCCACAGATGCAGACAGTGGCAAGAATGCAGAGATGGTATACTCCTTGGATCCTGCTTCTGGACCTTTCTACATAGATGCTGATAATGGAGATATCCGTGCTACCGGGGTTCTGGACCGTGAGCAGCGAGAGAGATATGAACTGCGAGTTATTGCGAAGGACAAGGGTACACCTTCTTTACAGGGCTCTGCGACTGTTGTGGTCCAGGTGACTGATCGCAATGACAACGCACCAAAGTTTGTTCAAGAAATCTTTACGTTCTACGTCAAGGAGAACCTGTTGGCCAACAGTCCGGTTGGCATGGTCACCGTGACGGATGCCGACGAAGGTGAGAACGCTGAACTCAGCCTGTTTGTCGAGATGGATGGGGCTGACGTGAAGAGGGAGAAAGGGGAGGGAGAAGATGGTGAGAAAGAGCAGGAAGACATGTTTTCCATCGAGAACAACACTGGAACCATCTTCTCCTCCGCATCGTTTGACCGTGAAAAGCTTTCGACTTACACCTTCCGTGTCCGGGCTGTGGACGGAGGGGAGCCCCGCAAAACTGCCACCGCCACAGTTTCCCTTTTTGTGACAGACGAAAATGACAATGCCCCTTCAATCACCTCTCCAGCCAATGAATCCTACACCCTCCTGCCACCCGCCAGCAGCGCCCGCACCATTGTCAGAACCGTAACGGCCACGGACTCGGACGCGGGCCTGAATGCCGACCTCCGCTATGCTCTCGTGGGGGGGAATCCCTACAAGCTGTTTGAGATTGGCCACACCAATGGCGTCATCACGCTGGCGGAGCCTTTGGAGCGGCGCCACAGAGGCCTGCACCGCCTGGTGGTTCGAGTCAACGACAGTGGCATCCCTTCTCTCTGTGCCACGGCACTGGTTCACGTCTTCATCAACGAGAGCTTGGCTAACGCCACCCTAGTGGACGCACAGGTAATTTCTTTTTTTAATGCTGTGAATGAGCAGTTCTTACAGATTGCAGCCAGTAGGCATCTTGGATTTTAGCAACTTTGGTTCCATAACATATGCAAAGGATACAGGACACATATAAAACAGTGGTCCTCAACCTTTTTGTAACTGGAACCGGTCAACGCTTGACAATTTTACCATGGGTTGGAGGGTGCTTCCTCGTTACTCATTACATTACGGCAATAACATAACATAACATCAAAGTCTTTTATCCCGTAAACAGAGGTTACATCCTCTGTACCTATTAAATGAATAACAAAAAAAAAAGACTTACGCAGGTGGGCTTGGTACGTGGGAATAACCTGTCGTGATAAATCCATATTTCAAGTGGGACTCCTGGTATTGTCTGCTAAAAGCTTTCTTTTTCTTGGAACCTGTAGGCTGTTCTTCTTTCTCTTCACTGTGCATTTTCCCCTTCACAATGGAAACTTTCCAAAAACATCTGTTTCTTACTTATTTTGCTAGCTGGGTAACATTTTGGCGCTCAAGTGACTGAGATGTAACCGAGAGAATCCAGTCACTTTTCAAAATAGAAGATTTATCAAAATAAAAGCTTGTTCAGACTTATAAAAAATAAAACTAGCTAATTTTTTCTTGCACGGCCCATTACCAATTGATCCACGGCCCGTTACCGGTCCGCGGCCCGGGGGTTGGGGACCACTGATAGAAAGAACTTTGAAAGAAAATTTCCCAAATACGCAATCAAGCGTGCTTGATTAGGCAGAACCTTAACAGTGTATCTAAAAAATATCTCAGCAAACTTTCTAGCACAGAAAATAACTGGCATAATGAAAATAATCAGTTGCTGAAGTTTTTCCGGTGATATCTACTAGATCTAATCTTACCCAGACCCTCTGGTTTCTGCAGACTTATTGTTCTGCACAGTTGGTAATGATAACCAGCAATGACAGTGATGATACTATTCTGTTATCTATTCATACATTGTCCACACTGATAACATATCCCATCTGAAGAGGACGGTAATAACTGTGGCTGTTTAAACCAAGCGCATGAAAAGCACGATTTCCTTGATAGGGGAAGTAGATAAAGGTGCAATTTTTACAGCCTGCATGGTATAGCAGCTTCCTGCCGTAATTGTGGAAATAATTGTGTTTATATTTGCATCAGATAAAGGGCACTGTTTCAATTTGCAATGCCAGCTTTATTTTGCAGTTTAAATAGCACTCTCCTTTGTCCACCATGTGTTGTTGTAATGACTCCGTGGTAAAAATAACTATTATTACTGGAGTGGCCCTTCTTTTATGGTACATTGAACTCAAAGCTGAGAGCATTAGGTGTGGTTGTTTGCGTGTGTCTGAATGTGTGTGTGCGTGGGAGAGAGTATTAGAGGTAAGTCTTTTGGTGAAGCAGGGGGTAGAGATAAGCCTGTCCCAGTTTTGGCCTTGTAAAACAGAATAGGTTGAAGTAGGGTTGAACACTTGAATGGAAGTTGAATGGAACCCACGAGTGGCTCTTTACTATATACTTGCATATTGATGAGGTGTAAAGGTTTGCAGGGTGTCATGCAGCACCGAGCAGAACAGAAGCGCTCGGTAATTTGGGAAAGCTGTCGAGAAAACATAAAAATTCTGGATGAATAAATAATAGAGAGAATGTAAAATGATATCTGCAGCACGATTGACTACGTAGGTGGTGTCCTGAAACAAGGGACTTCACAGCATATTAATCCTGCCTTGAAAGATCCTCTCTGTGCGCAGAGGTAATTGACTATACTCAAAGACATTACTGAGATACCAGAAATAACTGGAACAGAATGTGTTCAAATTTAGCTTATGCTTTGGTGCTGTAAATCTTTCCTTCATCTCTGCCCTTGTAATAATGCAATGCACATCCCATTATGCTTTAAAGGGGTTTAATTAAGCTATAAAATGCTGGCAGGTAATATTGCAAAAAACTTAATCTCTGGTGTGAACAAATTAAGTTGTATTGACTAATGATTAAATCATCTGGATGGCTTTGTTCTGAGACTAACAGCTTGTGGTTTCAACTCGTACTTGAAAGGTGGTTTTTAAAAACAGCCTTGCGTTTTCTCCGAGCAAAAGATCTTTGCCTGTCAGGCCTGTGCAAGTAACACGATGCGGAAGGTTTAACCCCGACGTAGCTCTGAGGTGTTTGCAGAGAAAAAGAACGACTTATAAGAGGCTCATGTCTCCAAAAATGTGACAAGCCGCCGAAAGCTTTCACAAAGTATCATTAGAAGGTTGTTTTGCTTTAGACCACGACAATAAAGCTTTATTGCACTCTGTGTAACCTGTGTAAAACATCGACAATGAGCACTACTCCCACCTTAGCTATTTACATTTTCCTTTTCCTCAGCTGTAAACATGTTTATTCCTGTCGTATTTTAACATCAGCTTCTCTCTCAGAACAAAGAAGCTTCCAGATTGCAGATGGTTGGTTTTTGTCACTCGGAGGTTGCTGCATGATGATAAACAGAAATTGTGACTTCAAATAACTTATGCATGTTTGCCCCTTATGAGCTAGCCTGTAAGCTAACTGACATGCTATCATTTTGTTTTATGCTTAGGGCTAGTTTGTAACTCTTATTTGGGGATTGACTCTCTTTTAGTGTGTAAAGGAGCTGCAGAACTGCAGGTTTTGCTACTTTCAGGATGCCACATTAGATTATATACAAAGACCTATCCTCCCTGTGTATTTACCCTTTGTTGGATAACCCGCATGCTATCATTTCAGCCTGCGTTTTGGGTCAGTTGGTAGCTTTTGTGGATGGTCGCAGAGCAAGTGCAATACAATTATGCATTGTGGGCCCTCTGAGTCGTCCGTAGCCTTGTTTTAATGACACTTGAAGCTAAATGTTGCCTTTGAGCTGAGGAGAAACGCTCTGCATAATCACTGGCTGAGAGTTTCGACTCACTTCATATGGAGATAAGTTGGCACAGTTTTTACAACAAGACAAACAACTTAGTGTACATAGAAGCTCTTGGGTTAGACCACTTGACAGTCTGAAGAATGGACAGCGAAAAAAAGTGGATCAGAACAGAACAATCAGTAATGGGTGACCTGTTAACACAACAGGGTTAACAGGTAAAATTATCTGCAGTGCGCCCAAATGACCAGGACTATTGAATCAAACAATGGGATGTAATATGACTAACCTGGGATAAAAGCCGTCGTTGATTATGATATGCACAGTTTAGTTTGATTATTGGGAGGAGCCTCGTGAAGTAATTGAGCAGAAGTCATTTAAGAGAGAATGCTTCCTGTTCATAATGAAGTCAAACTGAGCGGTGGATGAATGCCAGATGCAATTAGGGAAAGAAAACGGCAGCTACTGCTGCAGCACCGCGGCAGAAAATTACCCCAGTCTTTTCTGTCCAACAGTACTGGGTGAACCGCATGTTTGGTAATTATCTGTAATATTATGCTGCAGAGTTTGAGCTAGAAGATGAGGAAATTGACATTTTAGACATTGTGTGTCATTCTGTTCCACTGGGGAGTCTTTAGATTACTTTGTATGCTAGAGGATCCCTTCATTCTGAAGTCGATTAATACCTTTCCCGACGATTCTTTAACATCATTATTTTTGTTACACTTCAGATTTGAAGCCTTTTTTCATGTTTTCAAATAAGCACAGTTCCTTTTGTTTATCAAAGGGCACATATATATATTTTTTTCCTGTGCGTGAGAGCATTTATTTCGGTGTGTCAAGTGATTGCCAAATGAAAAGCTCCAACAAAACACAACCCTGTCACCTATTTTAAGGTCAGCCGCATCTGAAATGATGTTATTTAATGATCTCTTCAGATTTGCGGGGTTCTGTGACATCACAGAACAGACATCCCGGGTCACAGTAGAAGTGTCCACATCCCGATCTTTATTTCCAACCAACTTCATATCATGATGCAGCTGCTGCATCTCAGAAGAGGTTTGCACAAAGCTGCGTGGCACACCCTACTTAAAGAGTATGGAGAGAAGTCTGCTTGCTGACTCCACCCCCTAAACCAGGTGCTGTGAGTAGAACAGCTCGAAAAAAATGACGTCAGCTTCGGTTACCCTCGTTTTAAATAAAAGTGTCTGAGCTGGGACTCAGAGTTGCAGCTTGTTATGCTGAGCTGTGAATGCTGCAGCGATGATCTGGCGCTCTGTGAGCTGGGGGTCAGCGGTGTGGTCGCGGGAGAATTCCTTGTCACATCACAGGCATCGGCGGTGACATGCTGATAACTTCATCCTTGGAGAGTGCAGCAGATGGACAGCTATGCTCAGTCCAGCGAGGACAAAGCATGTGCAGCAAAAAGGAAGAACCCACTGGGAAAGTGGGGATGTGCTGGTGGGCTGCATTCCAATGCAGTCGTAGAGCCGGTTGTTTAAACCGCTTAGCAGCATCCTGCGCATGAGTTGTAGCTGTTGTATCTCTTCCTCCCACATTGCTAGCACATGGGAGTTGACTCACAACCGTATACCCTACAACACCGCACCGTGCCACATATGCCTCCGCTCACACCGGCTCCCCTGTCACATAATGTGTGTATATATGACGGCGCACTGCTGGTTTCTCTTTGTTTCGTGCTCACAATGCAGCGCACAGTGCAGGGAAGCGATATGCCGACGATGCCCGGCAGAATGAGAGTGGAGAGGAATACTGGAGGCAAAAGAGGAGCGGTGGGGCTGATGGGAGAGCGGAGCCTGGCAGAGAGGCCCTGAGCGGTGGAAACAGAGCAATGGAACAGAACCCGTACGACTCAGCGACAAACAATGAAACTTAACCCAGAGATAGATGGTGATGAAACAACGAAACATAACACAGTGTCGCTCTTAGCTCAGGGAAGAAAAGAATGATGTATCTCTATATGAGTGAGCCTAATATATCTCGGCTCAATGTAATAAGTATTTCCCACAGTACAGTTGTGTGAGCAAATTCTCCACCGCGTTACCAGCACCGCAGCTTGTACTGTTGTGATTTATTTGGCTATTTCGGAGCACGGGGGTTCATTCTCTGCCTCTGTCCTGCACTTTCCTGGAAGCCTTATTACAAGCCACTCTAAATGCAGCAGGAGTTAAGTGAGTCTGTCATTTCCTACCCCTGTCAGCCCAAAGAATTTGCTGCGTGAGCACCGGGACAAGATGCAGGCTCCAAAATGAGTTGTTCAACTAACAGATGGCTTACACTGTATAGACCTGTATAGACCTGTATAGATGCTAGCATGTGTTGCATCTGCACGATAATGCTTCCAAACAAAGTTACCAGCAGGGCCCTGCAGAGAAGATTCCCATCGCCACTAGGGATGCAACGGTACTCGGTAAAATACCGAACCGTTCGGTACGACCCGCACGGGACAATACGCTTTTATGTCCCGTGGTATTTATGTTCCAATATCTTTGCACTGGACTTGCACGTGAGCGTGCGTGCCTTTTAAGCAACAGGCATTGACACTGCATGTCAATGTCTACTTGCCTCCGCTCACTCACAGTGAGAAAAAAAAAAGAACAAGCAGGCATGGCCAGCGGTAGCGGAGAAATTGGGAAAAAACCTTTTTTAATCACCGGTTTTTGGAGCATTTTTTGGTTTTGCTGTTGAATACACCGGCGAGGGAGTGAAAACAGTTAACAGTTAACGGAAAGCAATCGTCCACCTCCCTAAACCCGGATCTTACCTGCGTAACATCCAGTTGTTACCAGTTGTGCGTCTTGGCGCAGCTGATGTGCTTTTTAAAATACTGCAGAACGAATCGTTGGATGCGCATTTAAAGATCACGAACAATTAATGTTCCTGTCCCTCCTCGACCACCAACAGTTTCAGACATATCGGAAATAAATTCCCGCATCCAACCTTTTCCAGCTTGACACCAGAGACAAAGATCTCCTTGGTTTCCTCCACAGCAGACATCTGAATGAGATCATGCCACAGCTGCACAGACTGACGTGTCTGACCGTGACTATTCCCACATCCACCACAACTGCTGACCAGACATCCTTTGACCTCAAGAGAATAAAAACGTATGCAAGTAATACGGTGATGCGTAATCGAGAGGTAGAGCCGTTTGAGCACGTCCACATGTGACCAGGTGGACGCACATTTATGCCAGTTGGACACGCTCTTTTTACGCGCCGACATGCGAGTTGCGCTTTCCGCAAACTCAGTATCTTGCGATGGTGGGTTTAGGGTAGCGGGTGGTCTGAAACTGTCCGAATCTGTACCAAAATCCGCACCCCTAATCGCCACGTGTCCAGAAAGGCATGTATTTGAATTTGAGCGTAAACCACTTGTATGTGGTGGCCCTTTTATCGGTTTACAAGCTCAGAGTGTGTCTGCGTATGTGAATGGCCTCGGTCCTGAAGGCGTGTTGAGAATGGAAGATCATTGTTACTTCTATCTCAAATTAAAATGCAAAATATTTGATAAGTGTAGATGTTAAAATGGATTTGAATAGATTTGGCTTGCAAAAAAAGAAAAAAAAAAGCAATTATGTTTAACAGAAGCAACTCAAACCACTAAAGAGGCTGAAAGAAAACAGCTCTAAGATGACTGCATATAGCACACATATTTTAAATAGCTCCTTCTTTGTGAATCCATCCAGTTGTCAGTGAAAAATATTGTGATTGCAAATCCTTAACAAATCCACGCCTACGCTGTTTTTTACAATGGGGATATTGTTAATTGATGAGACAGTGGGTGCGTTTGTGCCAGAGGATGCAGTCATAGCCTGTCTGCCTCTAGTTTCATATTTATTGACTCCCTTCCTTACTTTAATTCTATCTGCTCATGAGATCAGTCTCTGAAGTTCCTATTTATTCTTTTAAATCAGCTTTAAACAGTCAACTTCAGGGTGCTTCTGGTTACCGCTGCTGATGAAGGGAGATCATAAGCGAAGAATTACAGGAGCAACTTGAAATGCTGCAATTGGGAAGCAAGAGTAATTATATATTTAGTGGCACTCTATGTGTCGGGGAATAACGGAGAAGCTCTCGTACTCAACAGAATAATGACTTTAATTAAGATGAAGATGCTGTTTGATGTTTCTCTCTGGCTCACACCCACTGTGTCATCTTTTGCTAAGGAAGCTCTGGACTCATTGATAGTTTCTCTTTGTTCCTTTTCCTGCTTTACTCTGCAAGTTCATCTCCTCTTATCCGTCTCCTCCCTCGATCCCATCCCAGGTGGCTCGCAGCCTGATGGCGCCGCTGTCGCTAGACATTGCCGGGGATCCAGACAGCGAGCGCGCGCTGGGGAAGCAGCGCCTCAGCGTAGCCATCGGTGTCCTGGCGGGAGCCGCGGCTGTGATCCTGGTTATTCTGCTCGTGGTCACGGCGAGGCAGTGCGGCGCTCAGGGGAAGAACGGCTACGAGGCTGGCAAGAAGGAGCCAGAAGAGGACTTCTTCAGCCCTTCAGGAGCTCAGCCGCAAGCCGCCCGAGGCGGGGGATCAGACCGCGGACGCAAGCCTCGGCGGGACAAACGTGGCGGCAGCAGTGGCGGCGTGGCCGGCGGGGGCGGGAAGTCGGACAGATCGCTTTACAGCGGCATCGTCACAGTCAACGGCCTGCGTCGCCACGCCAACGACGACGAAGAGGAGGATCTGAGCAGCGCCAGCGAGCGCCTGGCGGCCCGTTACTGCGCCGTGGACAGCGACCCCGGCAGCCCGCGGATGGGCGGCGGCAGGCGACACCAGTCCAGCCCAGATCTGGCCAGGCACTACAAATCCAGCTCGCCTCTCCCCGCGGTGAATCTGCAGCCCCACTCGCCCCCGGCGGAGGGAAAGAAGCACCAGGCGGTCCAGGAGCTGCCTCCCTCCAACACCTTCGTGGGCAGCGGTGGATGTGTGGGCAGCGCCGGCTCCAGCAGCAGCAGCAGCGGGGGCAGCGGCAACGCGGACGCCATGTCCCTGGGATCCGACCAGTGCTCGGAGTACGGCTGCCAGACTGGGAACAAGTACAACAAACAGGTAGGACCTCTCCAGTTGTGTTGTGATGCGATCTTTCCCAGTTCAGTGCTGTTGGCTGTTTTCGGTTCCCTAGTAGGAAGGAGCCAACAGACGTAACGTATATAAGGTCACAGCCAGACAGACGGACATGTTCAAGTACACTGCAAGACCAGACCAAACGCACCAGAGTCCAGTTTAATCAAACCCAACGTGCCAAGTGTGAACACACCCTTCAGATGCATTCAGCTCTTTCCTCTGCGTTTCCCGTACAGCTTCACCGTCTCCCGCTCCCACATCTGCTGACATATGTCCTTTACATCCTGCCGCTAATGTCCGTACACCAAATTATTTCCACGTACTCGTTGCCAGAGTGTGCGTGTGCGCAGATGTGTCCGTGTCACCGCCCTGAGCGTGTGTGCGCGTGTGCGTGAGTGTTCCATGTCGAATATCCGCTCTGTATTTAGTAAGAGCCACTGCAGGGCACATGAGTCAAGCCAACGCTGTAACCAAACAGGCTGTGGATGTGGATGTGCACTTGCGCTTGCATGCGCAACTGTGTTGGATCATTTGTATGAACCCCCCCCCTCCCGCCGCCTTCCCCCGAGGAGCCCAAATGGAGGAAGTGGGCGGACAGCTTGTTCCAACGGGGTAATTGGTCATTTTTTTGGGGAGTTTTTGTTCTCCTTGTCGAGCTTGTTATCCGTCTTTACCGCTCTTTACCGTCGGGCGCATATATCGTTTATTCCATAAACAGTAGCAGGTGCATTGATATTCTAATGGATGCGCCGGCTTTGATGTTCACTGCAGTAAAAAGCTGCACAGAGACGGTCACTCACCCCTCTAACCGCGCACACAATAAAACACAGACATGGGAACCATCCATCATCGCAGACGCTCTGACACAGCAGGGTCTCTGTTGTCCGCGGGGAGTCTTCCTCACAGTGATATTTGAGTGACAGCCAACCCTACTTAAAGGGGCGGCGTCCCGTTTCCTTGACAGGCAGCTCTACATTTATCCAGCTTGCGCGGAAAGAAAAAAATGCTGATGTGGTCATTAAAGGGGAAGGAGAGGAGCTTCTTAAGGCTAATCAATTCATACATGGGCTCTCTGATCCTGCTCAACGTACACACTCCGGAGCGCGCATGCATATGCATACGCACACAAACTCCGGAGGTTAATCCATTATGGAGTCAATCCTCTTAATCTGCCATTGCCGGGGAAGGAAACTGCTTACTGGGAGAGTTCAGCATTCACGCTTACGTGCTCTCAAAAACATGCCGGCACACATAGGGAGTCACGCAGACGTGCAAACTGACAGCGCAATGAATTATTGATCACATGGGGTAATTAACTCCCCCGGTGCAGCGGAGATTTGCCCCCCTTCTACCAGCCCCACCGCAAACTATCCAACACCCGGTGGTTTCACCCACAGCTCCGTGCATGTGTGTGTGTGTGCCAAGGACCTTGTGCGTCACGCGTGACTGCGTTCACTTACATGTCAGAATTTGTTAATTCCAACAGTTTGCCGACATGAGCAGGTTCACGTCGGCGGATTCCCGTCGGTGTCCTTGAGGGAGCGTTTATTTTATGAAGGCATATGCATTTTATACGAGGATGCTAGCGGGAGGGAGACTCGGGGAGTGAGAGGTGGCAAATATGTGCCAAATGTCGGAATTGGGGCGCCAACAGATATCGGAATAGATTTGGATCAGGAGCCGGAGTGATTTTTAGAAGGTTACCGGGGGGGAGAAAGATTGAGTCAAGACATGGGGGAAGAACATCTGAATTTCACAGTGACTTTACTGGGTCAGTGAAAACGTTAAAAAAAAAAAAAAAACTCTCCATCTGAGAGTCAGTGAATCACAAGACCAATTAGGCTATGCCAAAAATGTGAAGGGAAAAAAAAAGAGGAAAGTAATGAAAACTGGGCATCTTCACAACAAAGAAGTTGGGATGACCTCCAGATCAACAACATTAAATTGAAATAAAAGAAAAACAACAACAGAAAAGAGGGAGATGACAGGATAGTCGGCAGACTGCAATAACCGTCGTCTCTTTATTGAAGGTGACTCACTGGATATACTGTATATATATCCATTGCTATATATATATATCAAACCAGTGTTTCATCCCTTTTGATTCTTGATTTTCTCTTTTTTTCTGAGTAAAAGCTGATTTGATGTTAAATCTCTCAACGTTTTTACTTCTTTTTGCAAATTTCCTCTAATTAGAGCAGATTTAATTGTTCATTCCAGAGCACTGAACTGAACAACAGTGATAGAATATTAATACAATAAAAGATAAATAATTTTCTTTCTTTGCAGTAGAAGAACGTTTGAGATGTTTGTCATGAACTTGACTGATTCTTTAAAAAAAAAAAAAAAAGGGCTAATTATAAATTGTATTCCCCCTTAACTAAATATTTATTCCAGTCAGTCAACTCTCACAATGAAGACTTCAAACACAGTCTTGATGCGTTTGGGCGTCTGCAGGATTGCGGGGGGGCTCCGAGCCCACAGATGAAGCTGGGCAGGACGTGGGGTTTGAAGACATGAGCAATAAGCTCGGTGGTGAGAGGAGTCAGGAGGCACGTGAGAGACAAGTCCGGGTCTGTAAAGATGTAGTAATTGGAATAAACGATGTAGAATTGTAAAAGTGAGATGCCTGTCTGAACGATCTCCCCCCGAGGCTGCCTCGTATTTCCAATAGAGTAAATTCACTTTTGTTAGTTTTGAGTTGAAAGGTGACTAGTGGAGTGTATTATTTAGAGCTCAGGCTAAAACTGACTTTGTTTTCATTTTTCAGAGTGAGAATAAAGCTCCAATATTATAAGAGCATGCATATCATTCTTTTGCACAATATATGTTATGCTTTTAACATTTGACTTTCATCCCTCATGTTTTTTTTTGTTTTTTTTTTTTCTTTTTTTCATTTCTGAAAATATGCAAAGTGTGACATTTTCATATTGGAGCCATGTTGGTTGGTAAGTGTCAAATTAAACCAGCGATCGCCTCGCTAATACGCAGATATTGACGTACTTGGATATCTGCGCATTTGCTTATCTGTGCATTTACTTAACTGTGCATGTGCTTGTCATATTTGGATAACGTCTGCTTCAAAGTAGACAAGCAATTTTTTTTTTCCTTGATATTTAAAACATGGCTTCAATCTCATTTAAGTCCCGTACAACATGTAAATAATTTCCCATGTTGGTAAAATTTGATGCAGCATTTCTGAGTAATTCTTTTTGAACTCTTAAATATTGCTCGATAGCTGCAAAAAAGTGTCTGTTATTTGATAAGCGAAAACTAATATGATTATTTATTTATAATATATATATAATATTTAGGACCTTACCACTGCTAAAATTTGTTTAAATATTAAAGAAACTAGCATGGAAATTAAAAAAAAAAAATGTAAAAGAGGATACCGTATTTTCTGGACTATAAAGCGCACCCGAATATAAGCCGCACCCATTAAAATATAAACGAAATATATATTTTGTCACATATAAGCTGCACCGGACTATAAGCCGCGGGTATCCAGGCTGAGAAATAAGATATTTACATCGAAAGATTTTGTACCATAAGTGTTTATTCACATACCTGAACTGATTGTTTCCAAACAGTGCCTGTAACACGTCAGTAAAAGTGCTGATCCAACAAAACAGAAAAGTCATTGATGGTTTTATTCATTTTCCTCCTGTACACTAAAACCAAGTTGCTTCAGTTTTTCTCCTCCTGTGTACTGAAACCCCCCCACACAGCAAAGACATCCATAACGGACCCACGAAATGGACCCGTATTGGGATCCTCTTGCACTCAGTGCCGGATCCGCGTTGGAACCGGAGCGCGGACCTGCTGGCTCCACGTTGCGTCCGGTCCGCATCTGCGATTAAAACCTTACCTCTGTGGCGGGTCCACTCAGAACCCTGATATCTGCTGTGGAACCAACAAACTGACTGGACAAACTGATAAATCCAGGTGTGTCCGAGTAGCTACAATGGTCAGAGACACACCTGGATTAATCAGTTTGTCCAATAATAATAGGTATTGATGCTCACAAAATGAATGTAGAGTAGCATAGACAACATAGGCTACTGAACAAAAACAGAATAGCCTTTAACTACTTGGTTTGTTTTTTTGCTAGAGCGCCCCCTGAGGGCTGAAGAAAAATTCATAGAAAACCCGCATCTCTGTATAAGTCTCATGGTTTAAAGCGTGGGACAAAAGTAGCGGCTTATAGTCCAAAAATACAGTATACTGTATTTGACTGGACTACTAAATCAAAAAGTTCAATATAACACAAACCCGTCACTGCGCGAGTCTGAAAATGTGCCATTTAATGAACCGTTCACGACTGAAGGAAACTGCACACCCAGCTCTGAGTTATATCATCCTGCCTCCACGCCTTCGCCTCAACCCAGCCTCGCATCGTCTTTGAAGTCAATAGCAGAAAGCTTACACAACAATTTCCAAAGTTGCACACCCTGCAGAAGAGCAGCGTCCAGTCAAGTTGAGCGGCTGACCTGAAAGCAGCCCCCCTGAAACCAGCTGCTCAGAGCCAAGCTGTACAGACGTGTTAGAAATAAGAGTTGTTGTACTGTATCTCTGCGGGATATTGACTTTAAACATGTCACTCGCATGTCACTAAGACCTCGTGGAATTGTGTCAACGCTAACAGTTTTTGGAAGTTTTGCCTATAGACGATAACAGGGCTCCAATCTTTGAGCGGGCAGCTCAGCTCCGGGCTTCAGACGTGCCGCGGTCGGCAGCAGAGATGGAAGGAACAGAAGGTTAGAGCGCATACATCCAAGCGGGGAGGGGCAGGGAAACTGCATGAGACAGAGAGAGGTCTGTTTTTGGGCAGCGGCCAAGGAGTGTGAGTGGACGGCTTAGATGTGGGTCATCAGGATACCCGCTGGCATCGGGACACATTAATGATTACAGCAGTCACATGGCACTGCGGTCAATATGGAAAAGTGGCCTCATTCTGCTCTCTAAGCACACATGTAACTAACACACTGCCCCGAACTCATAAATTAACACAATCCCTGCCTCTTGTCCTCAATCAACCAGAGGAAAGATCACCTAATCTACCATTTTTCTGTCTAGTTTCATTGTTTTTGTTCTTTTTTTATTTATTTATTTTACCAGGGGGTGTAACGGGATCTTTGGCCCTTCTCTCTTTTTGACTTTCACCCTTTGCTCCCCTCCGTCAGTCTCCCGCCTCCTTCGCCATATGCCCCGCCGTGAATCTGAACGCCCCGCCACCGCTCCGCTTGCATCTTCCTCGCACCGCACTGACCTCTGAGAATGTAGCAACTCAGCGTTTTCACTAGTGCCACTTCTTTCACTGAAGTGTGCACTTTCTCTCTGTGGACCCAGTGGGCGTGTGGGGGGAAGGGAGGGGGGGGGGGGGGGGTGCCACAAAGGCTCAATCGAACCAGACACGCACGCACAAAAACACACACACACACTCACACGAATTGAGTCCAAGTCCAATCAATGCCCTGTTAACGAGGCCAAGACTGCAGTGAGGACAGGTGGGTTGATAGCGCAGCTTTTTTTTTTTTTTTTCTTTTTTTTTTTTTTTTTTGCGCAGTGCACTAGTCCACAACACTTCGTGAAGGTCACTGCCGGACTGTGGCAACACAGACGACCGGGCTTTGGAGATGAGCTCGTGGTGAATGGGACTCATCCGAGCAGTCTTGTTCATCTAATTGGACTGTATGGACGAGCGCGGCCAGAGAGATTAGGTCTACTGGATTATAAAATTGAAAAGCAGCTTTTCATTTCAACAAAATCCCTCCAGGATTAAATATGATGAGCGTCTGTCACAGACTCACAGTCACCCCTCCACATGCCCGGGCATGCCGCATGACTGCATCCACGCGCACACGCACGCGCCTCCCGTGATAACATGCGGCAGGCTTTTGGGTCAGACGCCCACCCTCCCTCCGCACTCTGCTTCGATTTTTCCACGCGCACGCTGTAACCAACCCGTAACCCCGGTCACGATGATACCGGCTCATTGATGTCATTTATGAAAGCTGCGTAGAGTTCAGGCCACGCAGCCAGCCATATGCTCAAGGGGGTGAGTAGGTGGGGGTAAGCGGGAGGTGAGAAGTATGAAGTAACCAAGGCGGGGATCACCCATTGAGGCAGACTGAAAACTGATCTGCTGACCCTGAGTGAGCAGAGGGGACATGGACGCGGTGAGTCGGCGGACATCAGAGCGGGAACATGAGCCGCGCAGAACAAAGTGAGACAGAGCGGGAGAGGTGTCAGTGATGAGGAGGGATGAGGAAAGGCTCAAACGCTGGAGGAAGGAGGAGACGGATGCGTTTTCTTCTGTTAGGCGCCCAGTGGTGGAGGTGGAACGGACGCTTACCCTGTAAACATTGATTTTTCCACTTGATCAGGACCGCGGAGATGTTGCTTCCAGTTCTGCAGTTCAGATACTATGGTTCGGAAACAACAACAAAGAAGTCTGTCTTTTGGTTTGGCTTTGTGTTCATCTTATCACATCCATCCAGTGTTTCCCACACGTTCATTTATTCGTGGCGACCCACCACAAATACAATTTTCTGGCTTTTGACTCGCCCTCAGCTCCAGACTGTTTCAATTCTGGCGCATTGGGTGGCGGTATGCATTGTCGCAGAAGAAGACCTCGCGGTGGGCCTATTATCATGTCAGAGAATGACGAGGAACGAATAGGGGTGTGAAAAAAATCGATTTGGCGATATATTGCGATTTCCAGCCGCCTGATATAATATCGATTTTTCAGCTCCTAATATCGATTTTTTAGGAAAATTCATTCATTCACTTAAATGTGCAAAAACACTAATAATAAACAATAAATAGGTTGTTTTGAAGCAAATAGTTTTGACTCAATTTGTCCTCTGAATGATCAATATAATCTGATGAACATATACAGCAACTTGATTATTCATCTCTACTTTTAATTTTGATATTAACTGGGTAGAATATCACAATATATCGCGATATCGTGATAGTATCGTATCGTGACCCAAGTATCACGATACATATTATGTTGCAAGGTCCTTGCCAATACTTGAAACCGTTTCACACAGCATCTTCACTTTACTTCCACAAGCGAGAGCAGCAACAACAACCAGAATGCACGAACAGAGTGAACGCACAGGTTTAACCAATCGAACTCCGAGTCATGCACGTATCATAACACAGGCAAGGCAGTAGAGTCGAGTGCAGCACAATCGATCATGTAATAGGCATGCATACATAACACCTATAAATCAAGGAGACCCAGAAGAAGTCATGGTGGAAGAGGGGTGATTCAAGCGACGAAGATACGGTCTACGGAAGGTAAGACGTGCCATTACAAAGCGGTAAAATAAGTCCAAAGGTGGTCTGAAAAACCCTAACTCATGTTATACCAGCCCATGTCTGTATCAAAACTAGATGGTCAACATGTGCAGAGACTGTTATCCTGCTGTTAATGCACATTAGCCGACAAGCAGCTGTTGAGCTGCTGCCGTAATGTCACCTTCATACATCGGCTCTGCTTATGTTCACCCCTTTACACAGATGAGTATAGAAAAATATTAGGTGAATTCCAATTCCTCCCTTAACCCTCAATCTCAACCCTCAATCTCGAAAATACACACCCCTGTGAAGTGCAAGTGCTGTCCCGATTCTTAGAAAGTCAAGTTGAGGGACAAGTTTGAGGGTTGTATTGCCCTCAATATTGAGATTCTCCGACACCACCCTTGGGAGTAAGGCCTACCCAGAAGGCATTGCGTATTTTCACCAAGATGTCGTCGAAAAGGATGTCGCCGAAAAAAGCGAGCTACAAATGTCAGTATTTTCGTAGTTAATAAAGATGTAATTGTTACGAAACCATCTTACTGTCTTCGTTATATATATATTTATATTATCTTATTCTTCTACATCTTCTCCTTCTTCGTCGTCGTCGTCGTTTTCTTGACAGACTGGCGTAAAGGCCGCCCCCCACAGTCTGAAGACGTAATTGCACTCAAGGGGTGTCCCATTTCTAAGTCACGAGATAGCCCTTACACTTATTTTGGAGGGCCAAGATTGAGGGTTAAGGGAGGATTTGGAATTGGTCCATTTTCTGAAGAAGAAAATACCTTCTCTTGAAGAGGAGGCAGGCTCTGTACCTGTATATAGTGTTTTCAATTTAAGCTTTGTATATGTGTGTATAGTGCACACAATTACAACTTTGCAACAGTTCCATTCAAAGTGTCGGTTTGACTGTGTCGGTGTCGGTTTGACTGATCCGCTGGAGCCTGTCCCAGCTCTCTTAGGGCGAAAGCCAGGGTTACACCCTGGACAGGTCGCCAGTCCATCAGGGCCCAGCTTATTAACACTCAAACTAAAATTTAAAACCAAGAAGTCGTGCTAATTGTCTGTTTCTTGTCAGTTGGGTTTACCTGCCATTCAGCAGAGCCATTGCAACCTGAGACTAACAAAACGTTAATTCTGGCCATAACAAACGTGACAATGAGCTGTTTTACGAGGAGCGTTTAATCATCCTCTGCTGAGGTCACAAAAAAAAGCTGTTGAAAGTAATGGCCGGTTGTCATTTGCAGCAATAAAGCAACAGTGCAGAGTAAAGTGGTTGCACAAAAATTCTTTGCCGAGCATGGAGATAGAAATAAAAAAAAATCTGTAACAAGTTGTTTATTCGGTTAAGATTTCCAATTTATATTATTGGGTATAAAGCGGATTAGCATAGCGCGCACCAATCGATCACAGCGTTAAAACCACCTGCCAAATGCCGTTTAATTTCCCCCCGCGATGCCAGAGCAGCTCTGAGAGGTCATAATCTTCGGCTGTTTGTTGCTCGAAGCTTTCCTGAGCAGTTTTTATGGCGCGGTGGGGCTCATTGTCTTCTTAGGAGACGCGACTGTTGTCTGTAGCGTAATTCAGAACGAAGATAGATGAGGGAGGAAGTCAGTGTCTGTGTGTGTGTGTGTTGCAGCAATGTTTATCTGATAATAAGAAGGGCAATCATGCCATCGATCACATTTTTCTTATATAGCAAGAGTGTCATATTTTATATTAAGATATTATCATGGGCAGTATAACAGTATATTATAATATAGTAAATCATAGTTCAACTCACTTTACTTGTATAGGGTCAGTTCACGACAGTCATCTCAAGGCACTTTACACAGAAAGCACTGAAAGATTTCAAATCATTTGAAGTCCAAATTATATTCAAGTTCATTTTAATTCATGATCCAATTCATTCCAGTTGAATGAATAATAATTAAACAAAAAAAAAAAAACAGCCAGGAAACTCAACAGATTGCAACAATTTTTCATGCACATTTCACACCAGAAAGCAAGATACCAGGAGAACAGAACGTCCAGCAGGACCAGATAGACTAAGACTAAAGGTAGAGATGGCGTCTGCTTCCTCAGACCTAACTGGGAGCTGGTTCCAGAAGTAAGTAGCCTGGTACCGGAAGGTTCTGTCTCCAGTCCTTCATCTAGAAGATCTAGAAATCTGCAGTCTGAGAGAGAAGCGCTCTACTGGGATGAAATGAAAGTTCCTTAAGATAAGAGAGCTCGGCCCTCAGGGGGTTTATATGTGAGGAGGAGAATAATATCAAAGTTTAATGTAGTGTAGTAAACATATAGATCCATATCAGTGGGAAGAGATTTTTCGACTCCTGAACAATTTCTCATTTCGCCTCTGCTTTCAGATTCCTCACGGTCGCTCGAAGAATTCAACCAACATTCATACAACCTTCACTGACAAAAAAGAATCTTCACTCAAGGTCCACTGAATGGCTTTTTTTTATTTATTTCTAAATTGCATACCTCTGGCTACCTCATATAATTAGCTTCTTCTCAGTTTTAATAAGAATCGCGCATTGTCTAAATTCGGATCTTCAGTAATGCGGTGAGATGGCTCCTTTGTGGAAGGAAGGGATGTAATTTCATTACTTCATCTTCAGGTTCAATTTAAAATGCAACAAATATGGTCAATATGAAACCACTGGCAGAGCTGTTACAGTTTTAGCCATTTCATGTCTCTTTTGTCTTCGGCGCGTTGGGCTGTAAGGACTGAGCGCCGCACTGCAAGCCGCCACGGGTGAAGTGCTTTACTTTTGTAAAAGTATCGATAAAAATAGTCCGTGGGTTAAAAGTCCTGATTGAAAAGGTTACACAAGAGAAAAAACATATAACGAGAGAATGTGAGATGACTTAATGGACAAAGAGGAAGAGAAAACTTCTGAAAGTGTCCCTGACAGCACTGTGCTTTCAAACAAACGCCATCAAAGAAGCGTGGAGAAGTTGAAAGATCAATAGTTTCCGCAGAGATGCCGTGGGACTGAGGTAAAAAGTATCTCAAGAGATATATTCAGTTGAAGCATGAGCAGACGGCCTCAAACACACGCAGCCCTTCCGTGAAAGTGCCTAGTTGATTTCCAGGTTTTTAGTCGTACGGAGCCCAAACTGATGGACGACCGCAGCCACCGTTGACGTTTCAACAGGTAGCTTTTACGTTTCGGCCAGTTTGGAGAAGGTGTGGGACCTGGTGTCCAGAGCGGGATGAAACACTGCATCACTGTAGAGGTCCTCACGAGTCCACTTTCATGGACCTGAGCTCAGATGGACCCGTGAAAATTCGACCCGAAACCGAGCCGACCCGAGCTATTATCATAAGTTCAGAAGTCCGAACCCAAATGGCCCCGCAATATTTGGACCCGGAACCAACCAGGCCCGAGTCTTTAGTTTCCAACCACGAACCGAACCGAGTTACCCAAATAGAACTGAGACAATACAGCCTATCGCTGCTCAAGTTAAAAGTTGTCTAGCGTTGAATAAAACTTGATTTTCTTACCTAAAGTTGTCTTCTTCTAGCCGGTTCAGTTGCTACATAGGCTACGTGATGTAAACAACAATAAATCCACGTCGTTATTTTCTTTGTGGATACAGATGCTATTTGTAGCAACTGCTAACGCTAATAACCTACGCCGGTCAGGATGTGTGGTAAATATGTTTTCTCATCCAGCATTGTCATGTTGGCGATCCATTGTGCTTTACAGTTGCCGGGCAAACCGGTAATAACACGCTACGGCAACACAATTGTTTAATGACAAATACGCCTCGTTAATTAATAATTAATTTAACTGCCCCGAGTCCTGACATTGGCTGCCACCACTAATATCTTTAACTCTCTCGAGTAAACGCGGACCCAGCCTGTCAGAAAGCAGCGAGCGGACCCAAGGCTAACTGTAATGATTCCGACCCAAACCCAGAGTCACGTCTTTTGAATGGACCCGAGACCCGATTTCGGTCGGGTTAGAACTTTGGGTTTTCGGGTTGTCGGGTTGTTCCGAAGACCTCTACATCACTGCCCTCCGCGGTCCGGCCACAAGACTGTGAACGGTGACCGGGCAAAACTGAAGGTGGAGGCAGGCGGACAAGTCGGTGAGATTTGAGCTCATGAGATGAAAGATATTCGAGCATCTTCGGAAGCTACTCAAATAAAAGATGCATGTGGGTTTTCTCATGTGGGAGCCCGGGACAGCGAGAGGAGAATGAGTGGGAGGGAGATGGCGGACATCAAACGGTGAATTGTCAGCTTCCTTCCACGTCAAGATCGCTCAGAGCCTGAATGAGATTGGAAGTTCCCTGTCTGTCTCGGCTGTTTACCACTTAAGTTAATGCTGACAGGCTGCTGGGCTCGATAATGTTACCGCGCTAACAAGTCGCCCCTTCAGTTTTTGTTTCAACTTCTCCGCAAAACGCCAGGAATGTGGGATCGTCATTCCCACACATGACACTCACACTGAGGCAAGCTCGGGCATGGACGCGCGCCGCAGACACCGTCAGACTTGCAACACTAACGCACACCGACGTGCCCACTGAAACGCCCTCTCCTGTGTACATAACAGCACGTAATTACGGTCTCCCACCCTCCCAGATCTTTATGCATATACACTTTTCACTGCTAGCAAACAAAGTCTGATAAGAATATGATGACACACAAGCAGCTCGGAAAGTTTTCCACCTCTTACATCAGTTTTCATTTTTCCCTCCGGATCAAGCCATGTGCACAAGCCGGGGCACACTCTTGTCTCCTACGATCACACACATCCGCGGAGGCCTGCGAACACACTCTCTTAACTCCGACACAGACACACTCTCAAGCGCAGACAAAGACCTACATAGCAAGCCCCTCACCGAGATGCTTCCTTTTATTTGCCTCTTGAAGACTGTGCTCTGTATTGTACCGCACCGCATTCAGCTCATCTGCCTTCCAGCATTACCTTAATAGCTGTCTGAGTGTTGAGCAATTTTACCCAATATTGCTAAACAATGGCGCTCCTTCTCATGCAAGGCACGGATTGGAGACGGCTTAGCGGCCCTATAACTGGTTTTATCCACCTCCACAAAAGAATCTTCGGTGCATGAAGTCGTTTTGAGTTGGGGCTGAATTAAATTGACAAGAATGGAGTTTGAATTGAGCTGAATTGGACTGAGCCCAACTGGGCTAAATTGAATAATTCAGATTGTATGGAGTCAAGCTGAAGTGACTCGGCTCAGACTGAATCAAACTGAAGAGAGCTGATGTGATTTAAATTTGTTTGTCTTGTGAGTGGATGTTGCAGGTTCAGTGGGCAGACTTTGAGTCACTGATTTGATTATATATATAGAGAGAGACAGAGACTGCAGAGTATTTGCATAACTCCCGTTAAAATATGTAAGAAATTGTTTTCTTACTAAGATTTAGGTCTCGGGGACAGAACTGAAACAAAAAGAGCCCACGTTATCCTCATTTGCATATTTATATTTTTACTTCAGGAGGTATATTAGAATAGGTTTACATGCTTTAGAGTTTAAAAAAAAAAAACACTGTTATTCTCTGATGCAGCACTTTTTGTCACATTTATGCGGGAAAGGGAAAAACACTTTATCTTAGCTCCCGTCTCTGTCTTGTGTGTTACATGTTGATGTGGATAAGTAACAGAAGAAAAGCCTGGACTACAAAGAAGACATTTCAGGCAGTTCTGGAGCAATATCGTCTGTAAGAGAGAGAGAATAACTCCCTTTGGTGTGAACTTTGGGCTTTGCAACTCTGAAGAGTTTTTTTTTTATATGCACAAAAAAAACTGTAGGACATTGAAGGCGAGATAGAAAATCCTCAGGGGTAAAAAATATCATACGGCCTTTTTAAAGGGGACATATGAGGGGGAAAAAAAACAACTTTTTTCTGTTTGGGAGCATTTATTTGAGGGTTTGAAGTCCCGACCAGCTCAGAAAGTCTGACGTAACACAACCCTGTGAGTTCATTTGGGGCTGCCTGCGCCCAAGGTTTTCTCGTTCTGCATCCCATGGTGCCTTATTTATGATCTAGTAACTACGCACAAACTGCCGCCGTTCATGCTTGACTGCCGTCATTTGTGTGAGCGTCTAAGTACACCACCAAACACTAGGTGTCAACGTTCGTTCATTTCTGCAGGGCTGCTGCTTACGGTGCTGAGCCCCCTTTCGTTTGCTTCCTTTATGCAGCTCAGACGTAGCAACCAAGCAAATAAAGAACATCTTATGTCAGTTAGAGCCGATAAATGTTGAGAAACAGTCATTTTTTCACCCAGCTTGAAAACGACAGGGAAGAAGCGGTCATGGAAAATAGGAAGAAGAAGACAAACAAGCTAGCGAGCGGACCACTCACATTACTCGCAGCCCCCGTCACCTCAACTCGTCGCTACATTTGTGAAGAGGTGCACAACAGGCCACGGCGTAGTTCACGGCGCAGAGTTCCCCAGATCAGAGTAGAATTATCCAGTTTTCACATTTTCAATTCCACCTAACTTCCCATCATGCTGCATTTGTCGTATTTCAGAAGCGGGTAGCATAAATCTTTGACATCAATTTCCGAAGACACACACACCACAGAAGAGGCTGTGGAGTGGGGGCTGAATAGCTCGCTCTGACCCTGAAACCTGCTGCTGTGAACATGTAAGAGCACGGTTGAAAAGGGAGCCTCTGAACATTGCAAAGTAGCAAAAAATCTGACAAATATTCAAGAGTCACCATTCAAAGCAACCTGAATTGTTGCAGAATTGAAAATAATGCCTTGAAATAACTTTTTTTTTTCAGCTAAAACTGACAAAAGATGTACATTGGCATTCCCACTCCACTGCTTTTCATTTTGGTTATATTTTGTCGCTCGAGTCAGGCCTGGCATGCAGACGCAGTTTCCTCTGCATCCGTTTGCACTGCCCCCCTGGAAATCAAAGTTGGATCTGTTTGAACCAGAATATATGTTTGTCCTGAATAGAAAAAAGAATCAGGAAGGCTAGCCACATTAGCATCTGCGTGTATCTGTTGCCATCTGTCAGAATTTAATATCACTAAGGGAAAAAAAAGAAAGCCTTTGCAAAATCTGGAACAAAACACTCCCAATTGCCTATGGCATCATACCAACAAACTCGCTTAGTGTTGATGAATTCTGGACCTGATGAAAGGCATCGGGACATAAAGGACGAGGCTTGAACTAAACTCTGCAAAAGACCAAAACAAAAAGTCAATCTTAGACGCTGTTGTAAAAGTGATTTAACATCCATAACTGATGGCGGAGCCAAAATGGAACCCAAAAGGTTTCTCTGAGCTGCTTTAACATGTTAAACTATGATATGAAATCAATATTCAACTCATGGGAACGCCTTTGCTCTGCAACGGACTGGCAACCATTCCAGGGTGTACCCCTGCCTTTCACCCAACGAGAACTGGGATAGGCTTCAGCAGACTCCAGAGACCCTGAATAACAAGAAGTGGGTCTAACACACACACACACACACACATATATAGATTATTGTCCAAGTAAACCTAGCTATTGAGTAGCTGCATGTTGCATGAACTCTACATGTTTACTACTACTGCTGTCAGTGATGTGCAACTGATCCAGTAAAAAAAGCATCACTTTCCAATCATCTACACTGCCTGAAGCTACCCCCCACCCCCCCCCCCACCCCCACCCCCCCACCCCCCCTGCATGCACACACACATACACACAATGACACTCTTCTTCATCTATCTTCCTCCTGATTGATGTCTCTGGTCTCGCCAAGCGGTTTCATCTCCTTTCATCATTCTCCATCTGGTTCCATCTTCTCTAAACATGTTTTTAGCGGTTCCAAATTGTTTTTTTCCCCCCACATCGCACTTAATAGTTGCTTTAAATTTTACAAAACGTTCTTGACGCCCCCCTGTCACTTTCCACTTCTTCTTTGCCTCTGTTTTGAAGCTGCAGTTAAAGTCAGCTTTAATCTTTGTATTCTTCTCTTTTTTTCTGATTGGATATAATTAAGCATGCTAACAAGGAACAAGCCTAAGGTGTGAATATCTGCACTGCGCAATATGGTTTATGCATTTTTGCTGCTGGCAAATTGGAGCACATTTCTCGCCGGGTATTAGCTCATTATATCCTGCGTGAGTGCAAAAGACTGGCCCTGGTAGCGCTGTAGTCCAAAGCCAATGTTTTTGCTCCGGGCTAAGTGTAGCCATCTGTTTTGGAATTGTTGATGGAAGACAGATAAATCAGAAGATCAAGATTAAGATAGAGGAAGAAAAAAAGAAAACAGAGAAAGAGACTGAAAATGAGCGGAGAGAAGGGGAAAAGAGATCCCAGGTCAGTACCGGTGGCTTAGAAAGAAGGGGAAGATGGTAGCAGCAGGGAGAGGGGGGGGTGGTAGCTTTTAGATTAAGGTAGGTAGATGAAGAGGAGCAAGGTGACTGGAATAACAGGCGATGCTTCAGTGAGCGGTGAGTGGAGATGTGGAGCTACAAAGTGAAAATGCGTTCTTAGGTATTGCCTAGGGGTGCAAAAGCTGATGGGGGTGGGGCGCGGGGAGGGGGGGGGGTACAGGGAAGGAGGAGATGGAATGAAAAAGACAGAAATGAGGTATGTGGGTCTGAGGTTAGACGAAGACGGGAGAGGATAGGAGAGGAAGAGGAACGCCAGCTCACACTCTTTAGGCTATTTTAGTGTGAGTGTGGATGTGTGTGTGTGACTCTATAAGAGAGAGAGAGAGAGAGAGAAGAGGGAGGAATGAGAGGTTTCTACCTGCCCCACTGAAGAAGTTGCATAAATCTGAGTGGGCAGGCCTCTGCCTGCAGCGACGCTGCATATTATACCACTGACCCGAGCCTCTCCCAATATACGTGCGAGTGGATTTGAGTGGATCTGCGCATTTGTTCAATTCCTGTTCATTCCCGCACTCGCTTGTTGATGTCAGATATAGACCAGATAAGAGACGCCCACTCAAATGTGCATATGCGCTCAAGTACACGCGGGAACGTACCGTCCCAGAAGATGGAGCCAGGGCCCTCGAGCAGCGGCGCTAAAATAGTTTGATCTCTCTGACCCACACGCAGAGTCGCCGTCTGCACATAACAGCCCACTCCACACTGGTTCTAACCTGCTGCCTTGGATGTTACACATTAAAGGTATGGTGGGAGATCTTTGAAAAAAAACGGTTCCAGCAATCCAACTCAAGTGAGATTTTGAAAATATACACTCCCTCCCTCCTCCGAAAGGCTCCGCCTCCTCCTCTTCAGCCCACCCCTCGAAACCACGCCTTCACACGATTCACGACTACATGAAAGCGGTCTCGGAAGTTCACGAGCATTCGCGAGCACTCACGTCGATTTGCCAACAACAAGTAGCGTCAGAGTGGCTGGCTAACTTCAAGCCATGGCGTCTTCTGCGTCAAGGATAACATCAGCCTACCTAACGGTGTCACACATAGTACTGTAGCCTAGTTGACAGAGTTGGTAGCTTAGTGAAACATGCTGGAATATGTTCGTCATGTCACTCGATGGACAATAATTTAGTCATCATCTTTCATTTTCTCACTGACTGGGTGAATAGACCTACAATACCCATAACCGATCAGTATGTTGAAATATTATATGATCACAACGGCATCATCTTACCTATCCAGTAGAAACTGGGCCACCTTGGCATCGGTCTGGAGCCCCTTTTCATTTTTTAGCTGGCGCCAGCACTGGAAAGCCGTACCAATAACCACTCTTGTTCTGTTTCGTTCTTCGGTTAGCTTCCACATGGCTGTTGCTTCTTCAACAACAGTTTTCCCTTTGATTTTGCTGCCGATTGACGTCTTCTTCTCTGCCATTGTTGCAATGAAATGATCTGTGCGAGATAACTTGATTTCTGGCTTTCAAATAGCACCTGATTGCCAGAGCTGTGGGAGGTCCTTGAGTAACGAAACTGTGAACGCACAGGATGGGGGGGGGGGGGGGGGGTGCATTGATATTTGATGGATGTATTAGGCAGCCAATAAATGTAAAGATGATCAATACATTGATAGGTCAGAGTTTTCCTCTGAATACACCCTCTAGACTGGACCAAAACACTTCGTTTTTTTTGCAAACATTCTCTTTCAGTGGGTGCAATGGGAATGTGAAAAGGTTTTCAGGCAATATTGTAAAAAATGCTGCAAAAAAAGATCTCCCACCATACCTTTAATAAAGAATAATAAAAAAGAGCAGCACCTTGTTAACAAATCTTCCTTTTTGACTATTCACGTACAAACTCACAGACCAAAACAAACTTAACTTTGGCAAGTCGAGCTGCACTTTAAATCAATGGCGTGCTCCTAATACATCACAGTAATTGCACAACATTACCATAAAGCTGGTTCTTAATGGGCCGACGCTGCACAGGCACAAATCAGACATACATTATTGAAGAGGCTCTCTTCTCTTTTTCAACAATACAGTAATATTATGAGGATGGTGACTAAAAGCACTTGAGGAAGAAAGGGAAAACAAAACAACTCAGTTTTATTGAACATTACTGAGATTTGCAGTCATAAACTTGAAAACAAGCACACGCACGCACACAAGAAAACAAACTTGTAATCAAAGTCATGCAAATCTGTCTGCCAATTAAACAGGTTTCCATAGGGACGAACATGGCACCCTCTAATTGGCCGGATAAGTGAATACTCACATCTGAGACGACAACCCGAGACGGTTTGGAAAATATACCCCCCCCCCCCACCCCCCACCCGTTGCAGGAGCGAGCGCGCGCACAAACAAACATGCAGGTGTTCCGCGGCGCAGCGCGGATCACAGGCGGTTTATGAACTCCAAAAGGGAGCCGCGCGCGGCACCGGCGGTAAGATGAGAGGCCGGGGCGGGGCCGTGTTAACACAGATATCGTGTGTTGTCACACGCATTCGCCATTGACCGGTCGGTCTCCTTTTAAAAGCGCGAATAAAGCTTCGGTCGCGGTGTCGTGTTGACATGAAAGCTTTCATGGCTGTTAAAAAGAGCGAGCTTTGATTAGGACGCGATGCGAGAAAGTGTTTCTTAATGCCGGCCCTCGCTGACAGGGGCCCTTTTAAATCCGTCGCAGGGAGCCTTCCGTCAAAAATCTGTTGAATCGACAGTTTCACCTCAACATGCTCCCCGGTGGGTTTTCTTCTTCTTCTTTTTTCTTTCTTTCTTTTTTTTTTTTTTTTGAAATTTTCTAAAGGACAGAAGTCATGCGTGCAAGCATGATCAAACATTAGAATTGTTGATGGAACTACTAATTAAATATTTAAAAAAAAAAGAAAAAGCTGCAAAAGAAAAAATATCTATGAGTTACTTTTTACAAACCAGCTCCTGTCAATTTGCATGTTCATAGAGACTGGTTTCAATTATTCATTCCTCTGCCCCACATGGGGGTTTGTATAGACTGCAGGACTGTGATCTGGTCTGCGAGGAAGCCAATTTAAATACATAACATCTTAACGCATGTAGACCTTAACAAGTACACTTGCATCTACAAAGTGCCTGAGTCAAAAGTTCGAGCCGTAAATGAATTCAGGAAATGATTTCGTACTATTGGGATCTTGCTGCTGTCTTGTGAAAACATGTTTATTACTTATTACTTTTAGTTCTCAGTTAAAGCGGCAAATAGAATTACCCTTGAAGGGTTTGACGAATCTCTTTTTCGATGACTTTGCTTAAAAAGAGTGATTAAATTTATTTTCCCAAAGCTCAAATCAAGGCTGTTTGTCTTAGTTTGTAAAAAAAAAATCAATGCGTCGGAGATGCTTTCACAGCAGAGCTTACACCAAGCAGGAGAGCAGCAATTTTAATAATTAACCACTCAGGGGAAATGTGAAATAATAGTAATTAAAAAAAAAAATTGCTGTCTCTGTTTGAAAAATATGAATTGGTTCAAATGCTTCAAAGCTCGAATGCTGATTGTTAAAGCATCAAAACTTTATTATTATTAGTGAATCTCTTAAGGACATTTAACCTCAGGACAAACTTATTGTAGTCACATCTTAATAAAGGAACCGTTGTGAGCTGTGCAGGCGTGCACGTGATTACAGTGATCCCTTGCCAATTCGCGCTTTAAGTTCCACGGTTTTAGTCATTTATGGATTTTTCAGAAATATATATAATATAATAAAAAAATCAACAAAAAAAATCATGGAAACATCACAGGATGTTGTGTGTGTTCTCTCACTACGAAGAAATGCTGTGAGCCAGCCTGGCCCCTTTAAGAAGGTGGCCTTATGGGTAATGATGTGTGTGTCGTGGGAGCCTAACAATACAACCTGTGTGATATTACAAGTTCCTGCAGTGTCAGAATAAAGTGCCTGTTCCATGCAGAGAAAAAAGGACTGTTTCTTTTGTTGTTGTTAGCGTGTTAGCCGCTAATTACGAGCCAAAAATAGCACAATACTAGCGGTTTCTTTACTACGGTTCAGAGACCAGAGGCTGTGAAGGTAACAGAAAGACCACAGTTGAGCCTTTGTCTTGCTCTTTGCTCTTTGTCTTCTCTTGGATTGTAATTCTCCCAACAACTCTTTCCTCCAAAACTGGAACTCATGCTCTTCTTCTACTCTTTGTCTTTGCCTTGTGTAGAACAAACACAGAGTTATAAGACAAAAGAATAAGAATCTGAACGTGTCATCGAGTCTTCAACCTGGTCTTCAGCAGGCATCACATGCAAATCAAGTAGCAACGTGATCCAAAGTTCAGGAACCATAACAGCGAACAATGCAGTGTGAAACACTTGTGATGATGACGTCCAAGAAGTCAGGACTACAACAGATGTGGCAAATGACCCGAGACAGGTCTCCATCAGCATTTGAGGGCAGAACTCTCGAAGCGTCAACCGGCTGCGATCATCCGTGCCTGTTATCGGCAAAAACCAGGCGACGTTTGTTCCGGTTGTTGTCCTGGCAAGGCAACGGAGATGCTCAAGAAAGTAATGACAGAAGAGGAAATGAGTGGGTACCCCTCCACCACCTACATGGGGACCCAAAGCCTGAGAGATGGCCAAAGTTCCTCTGCGCTGCTTTGAAAATGCCCATTCTGAAGCTGCAGCTCGGAGAGAGTTGATGGAGACACCAAAAATGGGCGAACGTTTCACAGAAATGTTGGTACAGTTTTGTCTCTTCTTTTAAACAGTGGATGCTAGTAGACAGAGACAGAGGAAGCACCTGATGATAATCGAGTCAGATGTCCCTTGTGTCTCACTGAAATGACTGCTCAAATGAAATGTTGTAAACAGTTGAAAAGGTTTCCTGTGGACATCTCTGCATTTTTCGCTCATATGCAACCAACTGGTGTTTAGGGGTGTGAAAAAAAATCGATTTGGCAATATATCACGATTTTCGACCGCCCAATATAATATCAATTTTTCATCTCCTAATATCGATTTTTTTAGGGAAATTGTTTAATTTTCACATTGAAATTGTTTAAAATTTAAATGTGCAAAAACACTAATAATAAACAATAAATAGGTTGTTTTGAAGCAAATAGTTTTGACTCAATTTGTCCTCTCAATGATCAATATCATCTAATGAACATATACAGCAACTTGATTTTTCATCTCTACTTTTAATTTTGATATTAACTGGGTAGAATATCGCAATATATTGTGATATGGCAACCCAAGTATCATGATACATATCATATTGCGAGGTCCTTGCCAATACTCACCCCTACTGGTGTTAGTATCTTGTTACCAGTTAGCGACGACTACGCTGCATCATTGAGTGAGACTAAACCGCCACCGAGGACAGGTCGCAGCCTAGTTTATTCCCCAAAATTAGTTGATGGACACAAACCATTAACTATAAGCATTATCTATGAGGTGACATTTGTTAGTTTGTTTTAAATCGGTTTGGCCAATGGGTGGAACACCAGCTAGTGACAGATGAGACATTTTTCAACTAAAGTATAAAGTTAGGTGCCTATCATTGATTTTTTAAATTAATGTCGTGTTTTTAGATCTTCTTTGTTGTCAGTGAAAAACATAAGAGCGCTCATGACAGCAGGAAATTCGAGCACGTGAGCTGACAAACAGGACTAATCGATGAATCAATCATTTGTGAAAATAATATATCAAAACATTCATACACGTTGTGCTGCAGCATGTGTCAAAGAGATTAGACTAATAATAAATGATGGGACCCAGATTCGGTCTATTATTAGATTATATTACACAAGCCATAGATTATTATGAACGCAGACACATAATAAGGCTCTGACTTACGCATATATTGGTAAGTCATTTTTACAGAATTCACCAATTGTGTCGATGTACAATAGTGTATTTCTCTGCTACTGAACCATTTAGAATAATTTGCATTTTAAAATATTTTAACAGGGCAGACGACTAAACGACGGCTCGGCTTAATAAAATTCCCCCAAAAAGTGGCTTCTCCGAGCTCATTTGTCACCGCTGATGCTGATCCATAATTTTCAAACGGTGCTGCAAGAAGGAGCCGCTGCACACGGAGACGCTTGGAGTGCTGCACAAGGTTATCGATAGGAACGGCATGGATCCTCCCCTGCCTCCTTGTTAACTCTCCTTCCGCTCAATGGCCCAACTTTGCACTCGGGCTCTGGCTTATCGAACACGCGCCTGCTCTCAATCCCCCACCGCCCGAGCGAGCTGGGGGTCTGTTAGCATACCAAAAGCCAGCTTCGTGGCTCAAAGGAAATGAAAGCCATATTAATTATACAACCCACATCTCACGTGGAATTGCAGAGAAAGGGACAGAGAGTGAGGAAGTGGTAATTTTATGTTTTTCCTCTGCGTCAAAGGAGACGGAGTGTGTGAATGATTGAGCTGCTCTGCGTCAGGGAGAGAGGGAATGAGGAATAGCGCACAGAGAAAGAAAGAAAGAGTGCACTGTCTTCCTGTTTTAGTGTGTGTGTGGGGGATTTGTGTGCGTGCCGTCTACCCAGTATAACGCCCCCTCTGTGTAGCCGAGCCACTCTCTGTCACTCACACACACTGAGACTATTGTCAAGACATTGGGCGAGGTGCCCCGAGACATTTCTGTGGCACTGTGTCTGTCACGGGGGTGATAGGGCTGAGATGGAGTTCACACAAACGCACACACGCACTTCACTCATGTTGCCTTCAATTAAGAAGACTTGACACGGACTGACAATCCTTTCCTGTAGGGATGCGCGCGATCGGCCGACTAGTCAATTAAACGCTGCGGCCCTGGCTAAATGGCACAAGGAATACTCGTGGGACAACCAGATGATGAAGTTTTATCCCCCCCATCCCCGTACGGTGCTGGTAAACTGGTGGGCCCCAAGATGTTTTGCAGTCGAGTCATTTAGTGCGTTTACATGGGAAGTTTAATTCCTCTTTAATTCAGAATTAAAATTAAATCCGATTTAAAATGATTAAAAATTACCATGGAAACACCTAATTCCGAATGAAAATGTCCATTCCGAATTAAACTTAATTCCGAAGTAAGTGGCTGGTTTATTCGGATTTTAAATCCGAATAGAATAATTCCGCGGTCATGTATACACTCATTCCGCTTTAAATTAATACTGGTCTTTCATGCTCGTTCTCTTGCCCGTCTGTCGCGATGACGCTTATATTCCTCGCTGGGCTTGTTTTCGAAAGAAAATCATCGACATGATGTTGTCGTGCTGCTGCTTCAAAAATAAAATCAAAACAAATCCAAAAAGGATGCTAATAATGTAGTCCTCCATGTTGTTGCTAATCGAATAATAATAATCGAAAAATAACATCCGCCTCCCTATCCAATCAGAACCCTTCCCAACCCCCAGACCTTAAGCGGAATTGGATAAAGCCGATCAAACGTGTTTTCCATGTAAACCTCAATTCAGAATTACTATTTCCATGTAAACTCGAAGGAAAATTGTTTAATTCTGAATTATTTAATTCGGAATAATTAATTCCAAATTGAAAAACATAATGTAACGGTGGCCATTCCTGCCAGTGATAACGCCAGCAAGGTGTGAAGTGGTGCAGGGTTTGGTGGTTTTTTCAAGCAGGTTGTAGCAGTAAAAAGAAGATGCACGCTCGGCTGGAGTAATGTGGTGGATATGAATGCAGGGGATTATTTGCGAGAAGAGATGTAAGAGGAGCTGGTCATGCTGTCGTCTCTGTGATCCCTTTACCCTAACAATTCAATTCTGCTCAGTTGCGGCTGTTTTTATGAGTCTCTTCTGACCTTTCTGCTTTGTTCAGACTCCAGGCGAATCAGATTTCTTGCCCAAATCTGATATTAGAACAGACGGTCAGTCAGCACTGTTATTTACAAGTGTTCAGGTCAAATTTGTGTGTCTTGGCATCGCAATGCTACCTGCCCAGTCTGCTGTGATAACAATGCAGGCGTCAGTAGCTATGTAGCTAACCTTGTGACAAGGTTTTCCAGCGGTGGCCTGCTTCCAGTTCCTCCCCAAGAGCCAGGAGCCAGTTTATTTTCACATCTGTCCATTGGCTGCTGTTCTCCATGTCGTCCTCTATATCTGTCTGCCTGCTCTTCTTCTTTTTCTACTTCTTTCGTGCTTATCTGTCCCCCATCAGTAACATTGATTCTGCTCAGCGCTGTTGTCGCACTTGTGTGTTGCACAGCTGATGCAAAAGACACCAGAGTGAAAGACCAGTGAGTGGAAACACAATGTTGTCCCATTAATTTCCGCATGGCGTTTGAACAAGATTTGAAGCAACAAAATGATCTTCTTGTGTGTACGTGTGGGTGTGTTTTTCTATTTTGTTCTGATGTTTCAAGATCAGTCTGGATGTGTAAAAAACAAAGGGGGCTACACACGGGTTGCTCTTTCTGGTGCAAACCTGGACAATAAAGATAATTGCATAATCTAAAAGCGAATCAATCCCGATTGACTCCCCATGTTAAGAAAAATGTTTACAGCCTGTTTTAAAAAAAGAAATGGTTTTGGTCTCCAACTATAGCTGTAGAGCAAAACTGAGCTATAGATTTGACATCCCTAACAACAGTTAGGGGGTTCATTTTTATGTACTTCATCAGACTGTATACTGTATGAAGCTGCACATCTATGCATAATTAGAGATGTTGTCTTTTGATTGAAGACTGGCGCAAGCTAACAGCGAGCTGTGATCACTTTAGCCGCTTAGTACTGACTTGACTCCTGGGCTGTGAATAAAGCCAACATGCAGAGCATAGTCTTTTAAAAAATAAAATGGCTTGTTGTGATGTTAACTAGACTAAGAGACTGCTGGGACCGGTCTTGGGTTGACCTGGAAGGGTTTGGGGGCCAAAGCCAAAGCAGCCTGAAGCAGTTATCTTCACCCAACTTGTTGAAGGCTGCTAGCCAGGACTAACTGGGGAACACCAGCTGGACTGCCTCTAGTTCAGCCGCTTCTACCCCTTAAAGCACCTGGGTCCCCCGGTCCAGAAACCTTCATTTCAGGACCCATCTGAGTTGACTAACTGTGCTAACCCAGGGGTGGGCAACTCCAGTCCTCCACTGTCCTGCAAGTGTTTCCTGCACACCTGTTTCAAATGAATGGGTCGTTAACAGTCTTGTGCAGACCTGGATGACAAGCTGATGGTGATCCATTCATTTGAATCAGGTATGTTGTGGTGGAAAAACATCTAAGACATGCAGGACAGCGGCCTTCGAGGGCTGTGGTTTCCCACCCATATGCTAACCCTACTCTGATCTCAGTCTGTGATGTCACGGTACCGTATGACAAACTTGAAGACCTGAACCAAAACCATAACCACTACTTGGCCTAAGCCTAAATCCAAATCATCAACTACATGTTGGACACAATAAAACCTTGCTTCTTGTCCCAAAAAGGAAGCTCCTTACTGTATCAAAAATATTAGTAATACATATCACACTCTGCAAGCCTCACTCCTCTCCCACCAATTTAAGTCGCATCTAAATGCAGGTATGTTGCTTGATGCAGCACGCTCATGGAGTGCAAAGTTTGCCTGACAGGACGTGTCTGTGCGTACACGACTATTCTGGGGCGCCTGCGCCACACAGTGTGTGCGCCGGCGCGCGCGTGGCACGGCCGATGTGTAGTACATGTTTGTATCTGACAGCACATTAGGCAAAGCTATCTTTAACCTTGTAAAATGAGTGGCACTGATTCTAAACTGGCGGGATGGATTTCAGTTTGCCACGGCGCTCCATCATGTCAGCTTCTGTTAGCTTAGCCCATCCGCCTGTTTTATAAAAGACAGGAGCGCGACAAAAGAGACGGGGTGTCGGCGCGAGGCACGGAGAAACGAGAGCGAAATGAGAGAGAAATGGGCCGCAGAAGGCCGGGCTCAGAACGACGAATAAACTGGTTTGGAAAGTAAACGAGACATGGTAGTTTTGGCGGAAAGAAAAGGAATGGGGCGCAGAAAGATAATGAATATGAACAAAAGTGAAGGTAGTTTGTTAGAGTGAGCAGAGTGAGATCAGTGGGGGGGTAGTGATCTTTCTCTTGTTTCCGGATGTCTCTGAGGTCCTTTATTGACTCTGTCTATTGTTCACAGTGGCCATCCTAATCACTCTCAACAGGGAGGTTGTTTTTGTATGTGTGTGTGCTTGTCTGCCAGCCTGGTGTGTATATGTGTGTGTGTGTGTGTGTGTGACTTTGTATTTTTTGCCATGTTCTCATTTTAACTCTTTCATACACTGGCCCCTACAGTAAAGCCATTGTCCTCTCCTCATCTGGTCAACCTTAATGGACAATAGAAGTGGGTGAGGAGAAAAGCCTGCTCCTAACACACATCAGTCTAATGGTCCTAATACACTCATACACACACACACACACACACGTACACACAGAATCGCCAGTAAATTCCATCTAAATCACATGCATGCATATGTATGGTCTCTCTTACTCACGCATGCACACAGAGGGCCAGTTGTGCGCTACCATCCTGTTTGCATCGTTCCCAACAATGACTGCTGTCAGGGATATTAAGGAGATGACTGCTTTCAGGACAAGCAGTGGAAAGCGATGAGCATCACCAGCACACACTCACAAACACACCAACAAAGGGGCTAATCTGAATCATGGGCATTTGTCCGGAAAGCCTCGCTTTATAGCTCACTCTATGAGCTTTTGTCTCTTTTTTTTTTTTTTTGTATTTTGCCCCTAGACAGCAACAGCTGCACAAAAGGATAAACATTTCAAAGAGGCCGATAGTGTGAATAGAGTCACTGATTTCCAATGTGTATCTGCAGGGTGAAGAGCCCAGATGGAGACAGGGAGAAGGGAGAGAGCACAATGCCAGAGTGGACGGCTTGATTGTAACAAAGCTGTGGTGGATGGCAGTGCAGAAAACAAGCATGCGGCTAAACGGTCTCTGTCTCACAGACAAAAAGCTGAAACAATTCAAGTTTAAACCGTTATAATGAGCAAATGCCGCAACGTTTTCACAAGTGAATTCCACAGAAAGGAACTGGAAAATGAGAAAGGGGGGGAAAAAAACGTACTCTGGCCAGGTGTGCCAGTCAGCAGAAAGGGCTTGCAGTTCCGGTGCTGGCCACAAGGGGGCTTGCAGCAGACTGCAGCAGTCTAAAGGGGAGCTATAGAGAAAGCGAGGGTCCGCATAGTGCTGATCAGATGACCTCGCTGCTGCAGTTAATGTTCTCTGGCGCTCAGACACAAAGCTGAGGCTCTCCGATACTGCAGAACTGCTGTTCTACAAGCACTTGTAATGGAAGGGATGGTGTTGTTAGAGGTGTGTATGCATGAGGGAGTGTGTGTGTGTGTGTGTTTGAGTGCATATATGCAGGAGCAGAGAGACTAGTGAAGTGGAAAAAGTAGCAAAGGAGAAAAAGGGAGTGTGACACCAAGAAGGTATATGTTACTAAAGTAGCACTCAGCTTCTTTCTGTTATCCCGTCATTCTTTCTTCTTTGTCTACTTCTCCCTCTTTTCTCTCTGCCCCACTCCTTTTGCCCTCCTCACATCACCCCCTCCCTCGTTCCCCCACTCCCCCATTCCTGCTGCCGCACTTGCCCCCCTTTTCCTGCACCTCATGCCCCTTTCCCTCCCCCCTTTTCTCTCCACGTCTCTCTCCCTCTCTTCTTTCTCTCTGCAGTGCAGCACAGTGATTATCATTCCTCTCACAGAGTCAGGCCTGATAGTCAGATACTGCTGAGCACCCTTCTACATCACCTGCTTCTAGAGGGAGTAATGGAGAGGGAGAGACTGAGGCAGAGGAAAGAGTGAACAGAAGGGCAGGGAACAGAGGAGAAGAGTGGTGGGAAAGAGAAGAAAGCAGGGAAAAGGGCAAATGAGAGCAGAGAATGAACAAAGGGAGAAGGGGCAGAGAACTATATCAGAAGGGGGGGAGGATGGGGGAGAGGAGAAGTATGCAGAGGGGAGAGCTGCTCTCACTGCAGAGGTGGTCCCACTGCAACATGCTGCTCCCATAGTTACAAATGCATGAGTGTATCTGTGTGCGTGCACACCTGCAAAGTGTGTCCGGAAGCAAGAAGGTGTGCCTAATACGTGCAATTACAGCGTCTGCGTGGAGGATGTTTGTGCGTGTGTGTGGTAATATGACACCTTCAGCATCTCTGAGTCAAACAAATGAGTCAAGTGCTGCTCACGTTGCTTCATCGCTCCCTGAGCTGAGTCTCAACCTGCTCCGAGTCATTTTCTGCATTCTGCAAATACCTCAACAGTCAAGTGTCTTACTTCCTGCAGGCGTGTTGTGGTCATACACTCTCCTCTGGCCCTTTCCTTAATGCATTTTCCTTTGCCACAAATACTGAGTAGGAGATTTTTTTTTTTTTTTGTCAGTGATTCAATTGTGTCACAGCAGCGAGCAAAAGTTCAGGGTCTCCGGGTCAAACTTTCTTTCACTCTGAACATCGTAGTGACCATTCCCAAAAGAAATGAAGTTAGAGATGACACGCCGCTTAAATGTTTCATGGGTAATTTTTTTTGAGGGGTGGGGGGGTTGTTTTTTTCTTTTTATTTACCCTGCAACACCTCCTTCTAAAAATATCTATAGTTTGTTTTTGTTATAGTTCTTGCTTGGGGGGATGATTTTGACCAGTCTTCCTAAAAAGGCTTAAAGTTCAATGGTATTTTTGGCTTCTCTTTTGCTAATTGCTCCTTTTGGGCCTTTCAGCAAACGAATGAGGACGTACAGGTTAGTAAACAGAGCCTGTACGGTTAATTTAGAGCTGAATTTCAGGGGTCTATTTATCATTATGCTGTTGTAGAAGCTCTCATCCTTTCATTTCCTTTTAAAGGATGTACGATTGAAATGATTTGGTTCCCCTCTCTGTTGTAGTGTAATATTCCCCCAAACACATGATCGAGCCACGCCTCTGCTCTCCAGTTGACAGATGTTGTTTTCGTGACATTCTCCTCGCTTTTGTCTGCAAACATACCTTTGTTCATTGTGGTCAGAAGGTTCCCTTTTAATTTCATCAGTCAGCGGGACTCGTTTCCAGGATGCATCAGGCTTGATTAGATTTTAATTTGCAATTCTCAGATGATGAATTTTGTGGTGAAGACATGGCAAACAGTGCATCAGATGGTAAGTGGAGCATATTTATATGACGGTTTTCTCATCTTGCTGATCTCTTTCATCGTTATAAGAACACAAGCACAAGTTAGTCTGTACAGCGTCACAAATTCAATTCAGTTCAATTACACAGTAAGCAAACAAGTTCACTGGACTCCAATTAGCATATTTCCTCTAATAAACACTTCCTCCTTAATAATAACACCACCAAGACTATGACAAAATCCAAATGAAGTTAGCCCAAAGACTGTATATTTCACTGGATGAAGTATCAGATCACATGACCTCCAGAAGCCTCTTGGTCAAACCGTGCGCACCACGGGTCTGAAGGAGCTAAGCCACTGAAGGAGCGCTGGTAGCTGGGACTTGTCGTCGGGTGAAACTCAACCACATATTGTGTCAGGACTCTTCCAAGAAGCGGACCTGCAAGCCACAATGTCGTTTTGGTGGCTGCATGAAATGACTGCTGGTGTTAGCACGGCTAAGCTACGCTAAGCTTTGGCCTCAGACCCTTATGAAGCTCACATTACATTTTGAAGTAAATGAGTGCAGAAAAGTACATTTCAACGCTTTCGCTTACTTTTTTTGTTACTGTAGATGTAAAAGACCCATCTAAAATAAATTAGACATGTCAAACTCAGTTAAACTGCTACCTACATTAGCTCATCTCATCAAATCTATTCCATAGATTAATTACTCGCATTCACTTTAACTTCTCTTCTTCTTTGCCATTCTGCACCAAGATTTTAATTGGCATTGAAGATACCTTGTTTCCCTCCTAACAGTTTTTCTAAACGTCTAAAGTGTTAAATTTGCTGGTGAGAAATCTCATTAATTGTCTTCAATCTCACTTGCATACATAACACCTGTCTTTGTGTTTTATCACCAATAACACAAACTCATTTACGGGTTCTAACCCTTTTCAGGTATGTAGGAGGAATCAGCTTGTTTGGTCGAATTCAATAATAAAGATGACAAAGCTTGTGTCTTAATCAAGCAAAGTGACGAAACCCAATACAGGCCGTCAATACAAACTCATTATTCTTCAATAATATTTGACTTCTAATGTGCACATTGAGATCACTTGTTTATTCCAACAGGCTCTCTGTTGTCAAACCATGAGCACATTTGCATGCTCACATTTTCTGTCTGCATCAACTGAACATGATCTCTAAACAGAGACAAAACCGGAGAGCAGAAGCAAAGGCCACTTTATCTGATCAGCATTCCAGATATGACTTCTGGACGGTGTCCATGTGGTATCAACACAAACATATTAGTTTTCATTGTGTGCTGTGGGAGCGTAGCGCTGTATCACTTTACTTACTTTGCATAGTTATAGCTGTAAAATTCATATGCCTGATATTTTATCCGCTCAGTTATTTTTTAGGTAATGAGCGAGCGATCACAGCAAGAGAAATGAGACGGGATGACCTGTTCTTCACGTTTTACATATTATGTGTGAATGATAGGGTCCTCGGTTTATTCTGCCCACCACAACTGCTAAACCTCTCACAAAATTCAATCACTCTGGCCTTTAATTGAGACTTTCAGGATGCCGTGAGGGGCACGCAACCCGATTTCCGGTACACAACAAAAATCATATTAAAAAAAAAAGATATTAATGCGCGGCATTAAACGTAATGCCTTTTCAGGCTTACATCACCAGTCGGGAACAACAGGCAGAGAAATTACAAAGCTAAGCCCCTCAATCAGCATTAGGAAATTTTGAGGTGCCTGGAGGGAGTGATTAGAAAGAGGATGTCAAATGTCTGTGTGATTTATGTCGGGCTTATGGAACTGTCAGCTACAAAACAAAAAAAAACACACACCCATCACAGACAAAAAGAAGAAAACAAATACATTTCATCTCCCTTGAACACGACAGGAAATTTAAACATACAGTAACACAGTGCAGGAAATGAATCAATGCATAATCCATTACATTGACTGTAATGATGGCCTAAATACAAGGTATAGAAGATTTGTAAACAATAAAAACTCATCACGTTCTCTTCCTCATTGAATTTCAATTTAGCAAATGACTCATACATTTGGTGTATTAAATAAAAGAACTGGCTCATCAGATGTTGATTACAGCTTTAAAGGCAGTGTAAGTGATTCTGTGTGATTTCTAGCCCAGAGCACTTTTTGTTACAGTCAGTGAATATCTCCTCACCATCTGCTAGCTGCCTATCTCTTGAGTGGACCTACTCAAGATTTGTTGAAGAAAAAAAAAAAAAAAAAAAAACCCTTCCCCACAAAACTGTAAGAAACATTGCTTCAGTCGGTCACTGACGGGGGAGTTTGTGCTTGTGAACATGAAGTGGGGGAGATGGGGGAGAGGTTTGGGGGAGTTCATGATGGGGAGGAGGGGAAGATGGAAAGTCTTGTTGGTGCTTTTTTCAAATATCAATAGATTTGATGTCATCCAGAAATCACTTACCCTACCTTTAAACCAGCAACTTTCAAGCTATTTAAAACCATTTAGACCTTTATCTCAATCTAAATTTTTCTTTCTTAAAAAACCATTTTAAAGATGTTTTTTTGCTGGAAGAAACACCAAGTTCAGACACCATAACGAGAAAGGGCAAGATTGCTGAATAATTGAATGAATCCCAAATGGGATTATTCAAATTATCTTTTTTGGGAGGTAAATGTTTGTGAAGGTCTGCAAATAAAAAAGCTGCTTTCAGGAAATACAAACAAGCCAGAGTGTTTTTGTCTTTATAGCAGAATATTAAAGCAAAGCTGCCAGTCTTTTCTCCACTGCTGACAAAGCGCTGAGGAGATCCGCCTTAGCAGCAGCCGTAAATAAGCCACATCTGTCAGACTCCAATAAGACTCAGTGTGGAAAACAAATTGCTATAAGTCTATATGCTCTTAGTATTCTGAACGTGTACTTCAAAGGGCTGCGGTACATCTAATATGGAATACAGCGGAAGGACAATGGAGTTGATCAGCTTTGCTTTATGCTTCATATTCTGACAGTTAGCAAATGAATGAGCTGTGTTTTTAACCGTGGCGGGAATCAGACCTGCAACCCAACTTCAGGGCACCGTTATGAGGAAATTACCTGTTGGGTTCCGAAAGGTGAACCACAAATTTATTATGCATTCGTAATTAACTGCTAAATAATAAAATCAGCCCTTGTGTGGTGGCTCTCACCCTTTATCTCATCGATGTCAAGCATGGGAATTAGCAGAGAACCAAAGGGCAACGAGGCTCTTCTCCTGCAACCATATTTGTAGTTTTGGTTTATGCATAAGCTGCATCCTGTCAGTTCATTATGCAGACCTGAGCATAGCAGGGCTTAGACGAACGGGAGGAAAAAAAACACTCACGTCCGCACGTGCACGCCCGCACACAGATGCGGAGATGCGCAGGTGAACACACATGCGTTGAATATGCAGACACATGTAAGGAGAGGAGAGGGAGACTGTTAATTAACTAGAGCTCGTTAATTCTCTTTGAACCGACAGCAGGAAGGTTTACACACTAATTACCTTGATGACTGAGCCAACCTGTGCGTGCGCGCACATATGCCGCGCCTCGCACTCCCAGACACACACGTTCTCGCAGGCTGACAAAACCCATCTTGCGGGCTTTTAGACCCGTACGCAGTCATAAAACACGATCCCATAAACATAAACATGCCCGCACACTCAAGTGCACTGCAACGCACTCTTCCCCCTAAATGGAATCTATATTAGGAACTTCCTCCCTTTTTTCTTTTTTTTTTTTTTTTCAGAGCTGCATGATTTGGATGGTTAAGTTTATTCTTAGCTCAGACGCATCATGCGGCTTTTTTCTGTTCGGAAATAGCTCCACAGTAGCTCTCATGCCGTATGAGGACACTCAAATGATCGTCCAGTACAGCCGCATGACTTGCACAAACACACACACACAGAAAAGCATACGCGTGTTCACACACACTCTCCGTGCCATGCATATGAGTACGGCTCCCATGTCAATATTGAGTTGTAATGGCCCGTGTCAGATTAAAAGGAAGGTTTTTTTTATGTCCTCCGTCAAACTCAATTAAAATTCCTTCAGGCATAAATTCATAGGCCACACCGGACCTCTGCTAATTCACCCATTTGTGTGTATGTGATGAGCAGGGTATCGACAGCGGGTGGATATTGATGATATTTTCAGCCTCTATTGCTCCTTCCCAGCCAAAGAATAGAAGGCATAAAAGAAAATTATTTACGAGCCAGATTGGAAAACATCAAGGAGTGCTTTTGATACAGTGAAGCAGAAAGGAAGTAATAAGAGATGCATTTAAGATTTAAATACAGGAGAGAGGGATGTGAAAAAGACTTAAAAACCCATCATGATAGAAGCTTTTCAAGTGGTTATTGAGTACAGGCGAAAACCAAATTTTAGCAAAGAGGGGAGCAGCGGCGAGGAGAAGCCGGGAGAACCGGGGCAGAACATGTAGTCCGTAGAAAGTAACGGCTAAAAGTAGTCAAAATGTGAGGTTTGGCAAAAGAAGAGAAGCTTGTCGATGAGTGAAAGATTGAGATCGAGAGAAAGATAATGGAAAAAAAGAGGGAAAGGGGGTTAGAAACTGTAGAGGAGTTATAGGTCAATAAACCCTGCTGTGCTGGGACGCAGCGAGGGACTTATAACGAGGTCAAGGACTCGTCATCGATCCCCATGTCGTAAAGGCGACTGGCAAGGAAAGAAAGGGTTGGAGGAAGAGGAGGAGGAGGAGAAAGTGAGCTGGAGGGACAGAAAAGAGAAGGAGTTACAGCTGTGAAAAGCGAGTCAACTGTCAGATTGGCTGCAGGAAAAAATGAAAGAGGGGGAGAAATAGAAAATTAAAATTATCAGGATGAAGGAGTGAGTGGGGGCAGCTATGGCCAGAAAGGGGGGGGAAATTGAATTAGATGGAATCAGGCCTGAACAGATGAATTGTGTAATCGAGCACACAGAGAGCAACCACCTCCGTGCCGCCAATAAAAGTAACTCATCTGGTGTCAATCAGACCTGGCCCGTGGCCCGCGGTGGATTTCTGCACTCTCATGATCCTGCCTCCACTTTGTGCCTCTCATATTTAAGCACGTTAAAGAGTTTATTAATTTTTTTTTTTTCTAAATCCTTAAACAAGTGTCTTAGATTCCTAACCCTGATAGCAAAAAGACGCGGACTCGCTGCGGAGGTACCGCAAGATCCGGAACGGACCCACCAAACGGACCCGTATCGGGGTCCACTTGCACTCAGTGACGGATCCCCTTTGGAGGCGGGGATTGCGAACTCCGCGTTGCGTCCGGTCCGCATCCGCGACTAAAACCTTATCTCCTCTCATTCACCCACCAGTGGGCGGCTCCTACCATGCAAAATGCTGCCAGACAAGTTGGGGGCAAGTTAGAGTTCAGTGTCTTGCTCAAGGACACTTTAGCATGTGGACAGTTGGAGCTAGGATTGAACCACCGATGTCACAGTGACTGGACGATCCACTCTACCAACTAAGCTACCAACCAAGTAGATTAGGGCTATTCTGTTTTTGTTCAAGTAGCCTATGTTGGCTATGCTACTCTACTTTAATTTTGTGAGCATCAATACCTATTATTATTGGACAAACTGATTAATCCAGGTGTGTCTGACCATTGCGGCTACTCGGACACACCTGGATTAATCAGTTTGTCCAGTCAGTTTGTTGTTTCCGCAGCGGATTTGTGGACCCCGACACGGGTCCGTTTCGTGGGTCCGTTCCGGATCTTTCCGGATGTCTTCGCTGTGTGGGAAACCAACCCAAACAGAACAGAACAGCTCCTAAATCTAATCAAACAGGGCGTGAAAACAAAAGTTAACAGAGGGGGGAGATTTCTTATTGCTTCCTGTTGAGGATTTTCTCGCAAAAAAGGAATAACATGTTTTGCCCCTGTTATTTCATTTATAGCAGTCAAACACATAGATTATATCTTGAAATGATTGTACAAGCTGCCATGATTCTGTGCTGCATCATTTTGAATATTTTTTTAGAAGATGCTCGTGCCTACCAGAGGGCGAAACCTAATAACCGAAGAGATTCGCTGACTTTTCCATGACATCAGCCTCAGCTATGCTTAATGTTCAGTCACACCGGCGCTTTTCTCAGGCTCAAACAGCGCTGACCGACAGACAGGAAGCAGAGCTGGAGGTGGCAAAGATGAAGATGTTTGGATTTTCTTTGGGAGTGACAAGGATGGATAGGATTAAAAGCGAGCGCATCAGAGGAACAAGCCAGCGTCAGATGTCTCGGAGACAAAGTAAGAGAAGATAGATTGGGATGGCTCGGACACGTAAAGAGGAGGGGCGGTGATTACATTGGCAGAAGGAGGGCGAAGATGGAACTTCCAGGCAGGAAAAATAGCCGAAGAAACGAAGAGGAGATTTCTGGATGTAATGAAAGAGGATATGCAGTCGGCTGGTGTGACAGAGGAAGATGCAGAAGACAGGGAGGGACAGAAACAAGTGGTCCGCTGTGGAGACCCCTAAAGGGAAAACCCAAAAGAAAAAGATGAAGAAGTTCAATCCGCAAAAGTTAGTAATCTAACTATGCTGAGTCCTGGAGGATCCAAGACACCTGTTGACTCTTATCTCGTTGCCCATGTAGGTATTTTCTGAATCATTAACCTTATGAGCACGACGAGTTTTTCTGGTTGGAGATCATACAAACACTTCCAACTGCAATACGTCCTTGGCATTTCTTTCACTCTCCCTCTCCCTCTTTTTTTTTTTTTGCATTCATGTAGAGCAGTTCCTTTTGTTCACATTTAATAAAATGTGTAATTTATTTTCTGTTGTGTAAAATGTGGCCATGAAAATGAATCAGGAGTCCAAAACGGGGCTGACAATGATCACATCTCATCAAAAGGTTTGCAGATTATTATTAAATACGTCAAAGCAGATGTGTTTTATCTGGTTAGAAATGCAGCATTACCTCAACAATGAGGTCTGCCGTGATATTGACATTTTACTCTACGACTGTAGAAAACAGTTCTGAAAAGCTTGTTAAGTCAAATCACAGAGGAATTATTTGTGAAGTCGGTCAAAGCCGCAGGCATTAACCTTAGCTCCGTCAGAAACTAGACTTATAATGAAGGGAGCGCAAATTTAACTTTAATGAAACTAAAAAAAAATTCATCTCTGTGCTCTCTTGGACTCTTTATACTTAGACTCATATTCTCTGTATACTTTTTTCTCTTTCTGTGCCACTGGCCCTCATGTGAAAATGTGAAAAGGAAGGCTGCTCTGCTTTATTTCAGCTAATACTCAGTTTTGTCTGTCGAGATTTAACATGAAGCCACTGAGATTCCAAGAACTGCTGCTTTTCCATTAGACTAATATTTCCGGCTCTTCTGCAGCCTTAATTGTGCTCCCCATCCCTCCTGTCTGAGCCACTTTCTCTCATCCCCCTTTCATCTGAATGTTGTTAAGAAATGATAGAAGAAATGAGTGCTCCGTTAATTCCCTCCTGCTGCTTAATTAATTTTGCTGTGTTCCCCTCTTCTCTTGTCTTGCGTCTTTCAGCAGGATGAACTGTTCAAATATTTCCTTTTCTCCCATGTTTGGGAGGGGGAAAAAAAGGAAAAGAATTGGTACAGTGCAGGCTTTCATCCCAGACGTCCATCAGTTTCCCTACAGATTATCCAGAGGTGACATTACGAGCTGAAGTTTTTCCACCCTAATCTTCTTTTTCTCTCTGTTCCCCTCACTTTCTCACTGTACTCTGCATGTTTCAAAGCAGATCTAGATTTAAAGGGATTGTAATTTTGTAAGCAGATAAATGAGTTTGAGAGGAGATAGGATGGGTGTCATATCGAAACAGGCTTCCTGGCGCAGATTGATTCCTTCAGGCCAGATGGAGTCGTTTAACTCTCTCTGATATTCTCTCAGCATGAACTTGCAGCTTTATATTCCCTCCACAGTTAAAACTGTTCTGCTAACAAGAGAGGAGTGATTTGTGTGTGAAAATCGCAGTGGCTGCGATGCTCAGTTTGTGTGAATGGAAGCCATTACCGAAACCACCTCCACAGCGACGCTGCTTCGTGTTCACACTGATGCACTCAGGAGCTCTTACGGATATCCCAGTGGACCTTTACGTAGCGATGATTGGAACTCCTCATGCTAGGGGAAAAATAATTTAAACTGAGGAAGCAATTTCAAGGCACACAGTGTCAATATATTCAGTGTAATAATGACGACGCCTTTATTCAGTATCCATCCATCCATTATCTATATCCTGCTTAGTCGTGTGCAGGGTCCCACGGATCTGCTGGAGCCTATCCCAGCTGTCTTGTGCTTAGCTGGAAGGGTGCTTAAGATAATAACTCTGGACATTTGTTTAATTTTAAAGGTACAAAAGGTACAAAGAGATCTCTAAAAAGAAAGATTACTCAATTGGGGTGACCGCTGTTGAACTGAATTGCAGGTTCAGTACGTCGCATTGATAGCGTTGCCTCCATCAAAGGCTGGGGAATTTTCAACTTGTCCTGCCTCAACAAGGGTCAATCAAGCCCCAACGCTGCTGTGTGAATCCAGTGATGACCTTAATGTATAGCCAAAGAGAGGCTAAACTCTTTTCAATAGATGAATAGGAATAACAAAATAATACTTGATTAGTCTGCAGAGGAAATAATATTGTTGTGGTGCATATTAGTGAGTATGTATTGATAAATAAATTGACTGGTGGAAACTGAAAGTTGGAGATAGAGAGACATGGATTGACTCTCATGATGATAGATGATATTGATCTTAGAAGGTAACAGAGGTGAACTTTGTAGACAACATGAATGGAGACTCATAGCTAACGCTTCAATATTCAGGGTGCACAGACGTTCCTTCACACTGACATGCCCAGGATTACACCGTCTGTTGTTAACAAGCACTGCAGGCCCTCCTCTTTTAGTTTCACTGCTCCATCGGCCCTTCCTTTCTCTCTGGAGTCAGGAAGATGTTCCCGCAGCTACATCCCAGTGAAGCACTGTTGACTGAATTCCTAGTATTACATGTTCTCACCAATGTTCCAGTCTCATCCGTTTTTATTTCCCAGTGATCTAATATTTCTCATGGCAGTCGAAACAAAAAGATGCTTCCATTGTTCTGCTGTGCATCCTTGATATCACCTCTATTAGCAGTCCTGATTCATAGTCTTATTCCAACTATAAGCCAGGTTTTTAATTCCAGTTTTATTTTTTATCTAATTGTAACTAATTCTATTTTTGTCCCAGTGATAAAGCCATTTCATTTGACTCCAAAGCAAACTGGCGACACGCTGAACAGAATGTGAAATAGACCATCTCTTTGTCTCGTCATACACCAACCTGTTGGGGGGAATGTTCTCCACGTTTCATAACCCAACCAAACAAACAAAGTGCTTCTCTTTCTCTTGCTATGTAACGCCTTGATACATTTACACAAAAAAGTAGACAAAAACCGCAAAAGATTCAGAAAGCAGTCCCTGCTGTGATATTTCAAGAATCCCTTGATTATTATGTGTTTTATCATTTGTACAAGCCACAGTAGTTGGCAGTTTGAGCAAACTGACCTGCCACTACGTAAATTAACCCGTACTTTGGGGGATGGCGGGTAGAACCCTGGTGGAGACGGTCTTCATCAATCAGACTGTCATTAGTCTTCAGTTTCTCCAGGCTGTCTATGGTGCTCATCCCAGAGGCCACTGGTGGAGATGTAAATCGACAACTCGGACATCGGTGCATTGCTTTCATGTGTGGACCACGGGAAAAATGTGTGGCGCCATAACAATCGTCTTTAACTTGCTATAGCGGAGAACCAGCCAAGTGTTTTTAGAGCGGGCTCTGCATCGCCCCAGCTGCTGCGATTAGCTGCTCATCCAGATGTGGAGTCTGGGTTGGCCAGAGGTTTGTAAACACCTGTCGTGCCCAGCAGCATTAATCTAAACTGGGATTAAAAGACAACCAAAAAACTTTGAAAGGCCGCCGTGATTGGTTGATGACGATTACCCTGCATTGTAACAGCTAAGCCCATAATCAAGGCGAACATGATCAGATAATCCCAATATGTCTTTTCCAACCTTGACCAACTGCTTAATCCTCAGATTTAGAATCTCAGATTAGGAATCCCGGATGATTAATCCCATATTGTGTGTGTTCTGCAGGGTACGCTTCGCCGGGTGACTTTCTCGGTTGTGACCCAACCCCAGGATGGTGGTTGCTATGACAGTGGCATGGAAGATTCAGAGACGCCAAGCAGCAAGAGTTCATCGGGGCCACGGCTGGGAGCCCTGCCGCTTCCCGAGGAAGGCTACGAGCGAACCACGCCAGAGGGGAGTGTGGGCGAAGAGGAGCACGTAGAGAACGGTACGCCAGTCGTGAACTTCATTATCAATTCACTCAACTCTAGATTCAGCCAAGCACATTTACTTAGAAGCTTCCCCTCTCAAGGCTTTATGTGCTTCACATTTTGAAAGGCTTGGACATGTTTTCATTATGCGGGCCCTCTCTCTCTCTTCCTATCATGCGCACAAACATACGAGAGGAACACTTTCATCGGAACCTTGACTTGCCGTCAAGGTCTCGAGAGTCTATTCTCCTGTGTTTGATGGAAATGTGTTTTACACAATAAAGCAGCTGTCCTTTGTGTCTGTGGATGCAGTGCACTTACAATATGTGCAAGGCCTCCATGTTTTGTGTGACTGCCTCATCTGTGCCCTTAAGCCTCCCTGTCAATGACAAAACCTCTTTACGTTCCCCTTTCCACAGCATTTGGTCATAGCAAAGCTGAAAATGTGCCAATGTGTGAATCTCACAATGTCTGTAATGACTGACTCTTTCTGGGGTTGCATGTGTCTTTCAAAAAATAATTATTTTTTCTTTCCTTCTTTTTTTTTGGACTCCAGTTGATGTTGTTTTTTCCTTACTTTGTTCTATGTGTTATGTGCAATTATATGCTTATTTGCTCTTAATTGCTCTTAATTGCATCTAATGACAACAACGGAAATATTAAACTTCTTGTGATAGCTTAAAGTAAAGCAAATTTTAGACAATTAAATATGACCCAGATGCAGGAGATTCCAGCAAAAACAATTTATTTAAACAAAAAAAGGCAAAAATCCACACTTAAGTTAAAATCCAGAACCGAGGTGACGGGACGACGAGGCAGGAACATGGGAGGGAGAAGGGCTGAGACAATCAGGGTGGTTTAACAGACGAACCAGCAACATAACAGGGAGCGACCAGACTTCAATACACAGAGGGACAAACGAGGGCCAGGTGCAAGCAATCAAGACAACACAGGGAAGGAGGAGCAGAACCCAATAAGGACAGGATGGGACTTCAAAGTAACACATGAAACAAGAGACTCAGGACAGGGGAGACAAGACCAAAAACACACCATTCCCAACCCACACAGAACAGTATTGCTTTCAAATGCATAAAAAGGAAATAGGCTCATTTATATAATTTATTAATTTATTTTGGAAAATGCCAGCATAGGTTTACTTATGAAAGGAATATATATATGTGAGGAAAAAAAAGGGCTTGTGTGCTTGAGAGCATAAGAAATCAAACGCACAGACATAACACAACCTTGTCACCAAATTCAAGGCAGCGTCTCAAAACTAAACTCTGAAAATATCTCATTTATTAAGGTGTTCAGGTCTGCAGGGTTTTGTGACATCACAGGCCCAGATCAAAATAGAATTTTCCAGTTTCTCCTCAGATCCGTAGCAGTTCTTTCCCCGGGATGACCGCGCTCTCGTCTGGGTGAAAACAAATGCTGTGAGACTACTGGTGGCAAGTTGGAAACAGAAGCTGTATCATACCTAAAAACTGCTGCATAAGTCAAAAAAGTCTAAAAGTTCTGATTATAAAAGTCTCATTGAAAGGATGGTGTCTGAATGATGTCATCAGATTCAACAAGGTAGTTTTAGAATTAAGATGTTACAGTTTTAATGTTACAGTGGCATCGCTTGTCCTTTTAGACGGAGACAGACTGAACACACGTTCTTCCATTACAGTGAATTAAAGTTTTTCTTTATAATAATAGAGACTGTGGCTCAGGAGCAACATTATTTATCTGAAAGGCCTCATGATATGGGTCCCAAATAGCTACAAAGCAACTGTATTCTTATTTAACACCTTTATATTAGCAAAGACCTCAGAAGTTGTATTGAACTTCTTTCAAACTTGATGGTTTGTTTTCTCTGGCCGGTTCATTGCACAAAGAGCCCAGATGTGTTGTTCTCATCCTCTGTATCTTTAACTCCAGGCAACTAATTCACAAAGCTGCAATTTAAATTTCAAAAGATGCAGTCACCTCACTAGAGGCTGGTGGGTTTAAGTTGAGAATCCGACTTCATCCCCTAAAAACCAGCTTCTGTGAACAGAGCTGTGAAGTCTTACAAAAAGGGAGATGTTGTCGGTGCACTATGGGATTTTGACCAAAACGTGTTAGAGGAATTTTATTAAGATCACAGGAAACTGTCAACTTCTAATAAAAAACAAGGGGAAATATATTAAAAAGGATATTATTTTTGCTGCAGCATCTCTTTTTGGCTTCATGAGGAGGTTGAGCTCTGAACCTTCTCACAAAAGGCCTCAGACTGTTCTCGTGGTCAGCTTGGGTTTGCATATTCTTTTAACCAAATCAGCCTCTAAACAGGCATTATTCAAAGAAATGCATGCGTTACATGTGTTACATGTCGTGATGTCTGAATCCTTGCCCAGATTTTTTGGTCGTTCTCAGGATACCTGAATCCCAAACTCTTGAGAAAGCTGCATCTTATTACGGCAGCTGCTGACTCATATCAGGGTTGTGTAACAAATACAAATCTTTCAGGTAGCCGATGTTTCATTCACTTCTTTCTATACGTCCTGTAGGCTAAATTACAAAAAACACAATAACAATAACAGAAAAAAGGAATCTTTAATTCCATACATCAGAATGTCTAATATAGCTGCTAGCTATCGTCGTTAGCCGTTAGCTGTCGTTTTAGCCATCAACATTGGATGAATTTATTCGTACTTAAGAGACAACGGGCTCCTGCTTCACTGGCAAGATTTATACACTTGTTTACTAGGAGTCGAGGGGTTCGACGGACTTGCCAGATCTGATTCTACGTGACTGGCCCGGAGGGAATTAAACCTTTTAACAGAGAAACGGAAGAAAAGCTTGCTTTTCAGGCAGTTCAGGAACTGAGCCGTCTGAGGGAGCGAGTCGCCCCCTTCTGTGTGGACTTTCCTCACATTTTACTTGCACAAAAATATATAACAAATGATGTGAGCTGCAGTTTGTGTAGTTGGCAGGAAAGTCATGTTTACTTCATCTAGCATCTTTATAACTCCTGTTCCAGTCTAAGATGCCCTCAGCATTGGATTATAAATAAACGGCTTGAATAATTGAAGCCCAGCCGGACATCCGCATTCAGCCACTGTCATCAGCACTAACGTTTTCTACGAGCACCCACGGGACTGTGCAAATATTTAAAGCATGCAATCGTCCACCTCGTACATGAAAAAATGGATTTGCCATTCAAACTGCTCATAATGACATTCCCTGCGGCTTTGATAGTTGTTTGCTATGACCTCACCTTTCACCCTACGTGTAATGCTGAGTGTAGCAGGATTTTATTGAAAATTCTTTAGAAGTCAGCGATTTCCATTTTTGCTCCAACAGCATTTTTCTTTCCTTTCTTGTTCCCTTAAAAATTCAAACCCCGTCCTTTATAACACTGGCCTAATCTCATCATGTGCCTTTGCCTGCCTTTCTTTTCCCTCTAATTCAATGTTAAGTTCATGTCTTCTACTTTTTTTTATTTGATTTTCTTATCGCGGAGGGCCTAGATGACACTTTAGATATTATATCTAGTCGTGACATCTCCACCACTCCATCCTCCCATATTTCCCGCGTGGGTCTCTACTTTCAACTGTCAAATGAAAATCGAAATGTAAACAGAAGCCTTTAATATTTATTTTTTTTGCCGTTTTTTTTTTTTTTGTCCCTGTCCTGTATCCAGATGCCAGACAGCTGCCAGACGTCGCTCTGACAGGAAAGTGCACCAGGGAGTGTGATGAGTTCGGCCACTCCGACACGTGCTGGATGCCCGTGCGCGCTTCGCCACGGCAGCGCCAGCGCCACGGCAGCGACCCCCCTCGACTGTCGACCTTCGCCCCGGGAGATGACAACAACAATCTCCGCGGCGGCAACAACCACGAGAGCGACAGCGAGAGCGCCGGCAGCGGGGGGAGCTCGGAGCCTGGTGTGGTGGTGAGCGGGGAAGGTCAGAGGTTACCCTTAGTCAACGGGGATCCCCTCGGCACCCTGGGGCGCGGAGACCGCAACAGGAACATGGGGGACCACAATCGCAACCTCCTGAACCGCAAGATGACGTCCGCGTCCTACGACACGTTCAGCAGCGCGGGCTTCGGGAGGCGCCAGCCGGAGGAGGAGGGAGGCGAGGGCCAGAAACCGCCTGAGGTCATACCTCTGACGCGGACAGGAGGGGACTATAAGGCCACTTCCTGCCTCACGTTGTCGCGCCGCGAGGTTTACCTGTGACAGCTTCGCCGCTGGAGCAGTCATCGCCGCACCCACGCCTCCTTTTTTTTAAAAAAAAAGAGGGCTGGAACTATGATGACGGGTCATCAGTGTGGTGCACCTTTTAGCCTGTAAAGATGTGAAAAAGGATGCTTTCCAAAAAGCCTTCATCAAACTGCAACTCCTGGACTCTTGACTACTAATTATAGGCTCCTGAACTCTAGCAGGTCCACGATCAGCTCTTTGGAGAGCACCGACTAAATTTTTAACGACTACTGAAAAGCTACCTACAAACAGTCTGAGACTTCTTGTTTTTTTTTTATCAAACCCAATGCATGCCTGACCTTTTGACCACAGAGGTATCTGTGCGAAGAAGCGAGAGTTTAAGACTCTTCAAGCCACGATGCTCTAAGTGCATCTAAAAATTGATGCCACGGCAGGACAGATTCGGACTCAACTGGTGAATCACTGAGGTTTCCTCCTGTCAAAACAGAAGAAAAAAGGATTCAGTTCAAACCAGTAGAACTTCCTAAAAGGCTTACCAGCTGTATCATAACACGGATGGGAAATATTAACCAGTTCCACGAGAATCTTATGTCTTAAACAGCATACTAAGAATGTTCTTTAAAAACTTAAATCAGCGCAAACAGCAACAAAGACTTGTTTTTTCTTTCTTTTTTTCTTTTACAGTGGTCAAATGTAACTATTCAGAATACAAGATTCTCGTCGAGTGTCACCAGTGCCACTGTATTCTGCCGTGTGTGGAGATGTGCGTTTGTTATTTTCCCCTTTACGCCCGGTCTGTATGTACATATGTGTGTATTTGATAAAAGAGCCGCTCTCCACATCGTTTCGGAGCAAACGGAGGCGCCGAGTTCATCACAGATCCGCCGCGTCCGAGACGGCGCTCGTGTATGATAAGACGTCCTCCCGCACACGTAGAACAAGCGTATACTCATGCGAGCATGCAAACACGTATACACAAGCATGTGAAGTCCGACTCCTACCGTACATTAACCGAATGCGAACTTGCGTCGGGGTGGCCGCAGTTTTGTGACATGGTTTTTCGTGGCCGTAACCCGAATTTTACACGCAAACACGCGCAAACATTACTAACATGAAACATAAGTAGAAACTCCAGCACATATTAAGATATATGAAATGCCCGGTTCATGTGTGTGTATGTGCTTTCCATCATGCTTTTTTTTTTTTTTTGAAACATAGCTGTAGCATTTTGCCTGCTCCTCTCCAACAAGTATTTAAACGTGACACATATATAAATAATTACTCATCTCTGACTGACGCGTGAGGCTGCGTTAAAGGGAATTAAATAACAGCTGTAAGTAACGATAGAAAACGCTGAAAGGGGAGATATTCTGCATACTGTAAGTAGAAGTCGATTAAAAAAAACTAAAAATCTGTGATTTTGTGTGAGAAAAAAAAGACAGGAAAAAGAGACTGCATGACAGAAAATAATGCAAACTTGTTTTCTCTCTTTTTTTTAACAACCTTATACTTTACACGGACGTTTGGCTACGTTTGTACTAAATGTTTGTGCTCGGCGGGGGGGGACGGTCCTCATCTCAGTTTCGGTGTCAGGAAAGCGTGCAGGAGTCTGTAACTAAAGGGCTGTGTATACTCTCGCGGCAATGTGTCGCCGTCAGCTTGTTGCAGAGATGCCGCCGTCACTTTTGATTTATACTCACGTGGTCTCCGCTATGTTATTCCACGCCACAACGCAAGAGGGACAATCACGGACTAGCTAAACTTACTAAACGTATCTCTTTTTCCACTTCCTCACCGTCTCGGCTGTATCTAGACCCACATTCATCACTATCCCCTCCATGAATTACTAGAATGTGCTGTCTTTGTACTGTGGAGAACCAGAATCGTACAGATGTGGGTACTTCCTCATTTCTTCAATGCGCTCTTTTCTATGCGGATGTAGAATTGACCAATCAGAGGCCTCCTTTCTCTCCTCTCTGCGACACTGTCTGCGTCGACCTACAATTTTGGGTAGGCGCACCGGAGTGGGTGGGGGGGGCATCTCTGCGTCGTCTGCGTAGGTGATGCAGACGACCTGACGTTCGAGTATAAATCGGGCTTAAGAGGAGCGCGTCGCAGTGGGAGGGCAGAGTTCTGCCGCTGCCTGCCTGAACGCCGGCCTAGACGCACCCAGGCGGGTGCGCCGAGCTACGCGGGTAACAGACTCCTTCCAATCCGCGCCTCCCATCAGCTTCTGCACGACTTCCGACACACTCTGCTGCATCGGGCCGAGGGGTGGGTGTGGATCGAGGCCAGCACATCTTAATTCCCATCATCGGTGTGTGTGTGGCGCAGTGGTGCGATAGGGATAATAGGGTTAGGTTGTCCCCGTGGTCTTAACGAGTTTCCTTTCTCTTCTCTCCTCCTCCCTTGATCTGTGCTGATCTCATTAATGTCTGGATAGGCCAGTGTAACACAGCTGGAAACTTACAGTAAGTGCGTCTCTTAGTATTTTTTTTTTTCCCGATTGTTTTGGATCGGATGAGACAGGAAACACATCCACGTTAAGGACTCAAAGGAAACAAAAAAAAAAAGCAGCACTCAACTCAGGTGTGCAGCGTCATTTAACCTACTCACACTGCTGCTGCTTGACTGACGGATAACTTAATTTGTACGAGGAGGGGAAAGCAGTAATCATGACACCTCCTTACCTTTTAATAGAGTAATTACGATGGGAGATGCTCTGTATGTGTGATTACACTTTGTAAACCTGTATATAATTTAAGCTTTACTACTCTGTGAACACTCTTTCGCTTTGGATCCACTAGTGTATTTATTCCCAGCCTCCATTACCCCCCCTCCCCTAAAATCCCCCCCTGACATGGCTGTTTACTAAGCTCCGTCTTTGATGGACTGTGCAGAGAATGCACCATAATTCAGACCTTGGAATTTCTCTGTGGAGACTTCACGTTCAAAAAGGGGGACTGCCGAAAACAGTGGCAGCATCCTGAACTTGTACTTGAGCTGAGAGACAGAAAGGCTGATCCTGCAGGTGAAAGAGCTGCCGCACGTTGGTCTCAATCACCGAAAAACGCAGCAAGAACCTGCAGAGACGCCAGTTCTGGAAGGAGACTCTCGACGCGGTCCTGCCTCTTCGCAGATTTCTTTAAACTGCTGTTTTATGGCAGTTCTCACGATGGCACCTTTGAAACCCTCGAATCTGGATTTAAGGGACCTTGTATATGAATCTGTGTGGGTGTGTCTTTTTTTTTTTTTATACTGCACGTTTAAACATGAATATGTTTCTCTCTACTGGAAAAACAAAGAGGCGGGACAGAGAGGGGAAGTCTGAGAACTGTGTCATCCAGAAAATGGAAAAAAAAAAAAAAAAAAAAGAAAAAAACAAACAGACTCTGAAGTGGACATCATGTACCTGTCGCGCCCCCTTGTCCTGTTATCCTCATCGTGTACAGATAAAACTACAATGTAGAACAGGCAACTGGAAACCTGAACAGACAATGGCATGCTTACGGTTAAAATCTGCACTTAAGAAAAAAAGAGGGATTAAAAAAAAAGTTGTTATTTTCATTTTCCTCTTCTTGCTTTTGATTCTTAAGGGACTGGCTCAGTTTTTTGTTGGTTTCTTTTGTTTTTTTGTTATTTGCTTCTCCCCTCCTGTAATTACATAATGAACTAATTGCATTTGCTATGATGAGGAAGAAGAGGAGCTGCCAACGAATGGTTTGGTATGAAGATGAATCATGTATAAGTTCGACTTTGGCATTAAAACTTCAAACACTCTTGTCTGCCTCTCAACTCATTCTCTCTTTTTGTAGATCATTTCAATTAAAGCGATATTCATTTCAGCACAGCAGTTGCAATATCTACCTCAAGAAAGTCAGTTTATGCGGCACAGACAGCAACATGGGGACAACCAGCCGTCTGTTTCCTTTACCCATCAGGAAAACAGTTTCATGATATTATTGTCTACCTGTTATCAGTTTTTATGATCATCAGAATGTTCATTTAGTCTGAAGTGGAGGAGCAATCCCACCAAGTGGCCAGATGTCTCGAATCCCAACATATAATTACCTAATTGAATCTCCAAGTAAAGTATTTTGGACACCTGTCACATCTTCTGTTTCGAAGATGCTTTTTCTGTGTTGGTTTTCTGTCCACTGAGAAGTTAATGGAAGCGACTAATGTGATAATTATCTTTTATGCTAATTTGCACCCTTCAAGGTCCCATTCTGCTTTTCCTGACTTTCAAAGGTTCGTATTTGACTCAAACTGTAATATAAAGAGACGCACGACTGATTAAGCACTAAATCACAGTTTTGAAAAAGCAGTCGTAGCAGGAACTTTTTTTCGTTTTGTTTTCAAAATAACTTTTCTCCTCGTACCAGCAGAATTTGCTCCCTCCGGTTGTCTCTGACGCCTTGGTGTATGACTGTGACCAGCGTTTCTGATTGATTTAGGAAAGTAACCAGTAACAGCAGAGGGAGGGCGGGGCCAAACACTGCGTTTAGGGAGCACATGGAGAAACAGAAGATTCAGGCTGCATGATCTGACAGTTCAGTTTTTGAGTTGCGATCAGAGTAAAACAACTCTTTGGTGGCACCTGATCAGCATGAGTAGGGAGCAAAGTTTACCTTTAATTTCTTGAGTATGCACTGGAACTCACCACCACCAAGACTGCTATAACTACTACACATCTGACTACTGCCACTTTTAACATCACAGCTCATTGCTTTTAACAATTTAATCACCATCTTAAAGTGAAATGTTCCCAGAAGTCTGAATTTCAGCTCTGAAAGTCAAAGTAACCTGACATAGCCCGACTTCAGAGTCCACCGTGCAACGTTGTTGATGCAAGTTAACTGACAGTTACTTTCACTGTTAACAGTAATCCATCCATCCATCCATCATCTATACCCGTGTTCATCTGCTGGAGTCTATCCTAGCTCTCTTCGTGCGAAAGGCAGGGGTACACCCTGGACAGGTCACCAGTAGACGAACGTGTAGACAAACAACCACAACTGCTGAGGTTCGAACCAGGAACCTTCTAGCTGTGAGGAAACAGCACTAACCACTAAGCCACCATGCTGCCGTTAACAGTAATATTAGCTATTAATGCTACTGTTAACAGTTGGGTGATAGTTCATTTTCATGTTTATAACATAAACATAGTACTGTCTCGTATCAGTGGACATGTTGCAACACTTCTTGTACCCTAACTGCCACGTGCACTATTGTTATAACAACTTCCAGCGTGAGTGGAATTAACACAAAGCTTTAGATAATGGATGGCTCGGTCCCACATTTCCTCATTTTGACAGCAACTTCTCGGCACGATATGGTCACGTTTCCAATTTCCCGCCAGTGATTTCACAGCTTCTGTTTCCCCCCCCAAGAGAGGGCACGGTCGTTCCGACATACAGCACAACTATTTTCTTCTTTCCGGGGCAGCGGTGGGGCCGGAGCCAATCCCAACTGTCATTGAAAGGTCACCAGTCCATCACAGCACAGTCGGAGCGACTGACTGTGATTCTTTTTGACAGTGAATGCATTATTAACCTTGATTAAAATCAAAATGGGAGACAACGGAAGGCTTACTTTAAAGTGGAGCGTTAGAGTGGCGACAGGGAAATCTGTATGCAGGTCCCAGTATCACAGTTCCACAGCAACCAGGCAACTGTCCTCTAATGCAGACCATCTGATGCGCTCAAAAGCCCTCGAACACATAAGTAGAAAGACTGAGTGGAGGTTCTGTCATCGACTTTGTCCAAGGTCAAGGACAGGCCGTGAAGTTTGAGCAGTTTTAAACTGCAGGAAATCCCTCCATATTGCAAAATGACACCATATTTTAATACAGGCCTTCAATATCATTTCGTGTCAGGATGACATATCTGGCAAAGCACTGCGATGCACTGAAGTCCATCAACTTAACCTCTGAAAGGAGAATATTCGAAACTCGATCCCGCTCCATGAAAACTTTTAAAACGTGGAAGCAATTTGGATTTATGACTTATCTGAAAATGCTTCACAGGTGTTAACTGCAGCAAAGATTAGTGTGAAGGACTATCACAGCTCCTGAAGTTTGTTTGGTCCAGCGTGCAACACTGACACCAAGTGGTCACAGATACCAGCATGCGGAGATCTCTGAGCCTGTTCTCCATGTCTCATTCAAGAGGGACATGAGAGTTTCTTTCAGTTTGCAAACAGTATTGCACACGTGTGAACTGCATCATTTCATTTGGGGTCAGTCACCTATTTTGTTTGAACCCGCTCGCATACTTGATTGGCAATGAAGCAAAGCAGCTGGAATTTTATGGAGCCCCGTTTGGGTCATAATTCAATGAATAAATTAGTCTATTATTATGAAATACAGGCATTTATTATTATGAAATATTTACCATTATTATGAAATGCATGTTAATTATTATGAAATATTTCCCATTATTATGATAATGGTTTCATTTTTCTTAAGAATGAGCTTTTACATAATAATGGCTTTGTTTTTCATAAGAATGACTTGTGTGTCAATCACAGCAGAGAGGGCGGAGCCATTTATGTGATTGGCTGGTCTTTCATCCAGGCATAAGCAACAGAACAGTGAATATCGATAGTGGGCGAGAGGTGCAACGTATATACTCCAGGCCAGTAGGTGGCAGAATGCACCTCAGTTTACGGTTAAAAGTTGACATCGACTAAGAAAAGTAGCGCGAAAATGTAGGGAAAACTTGATTTTGACAGCATGGCGACAGGAGAAAGATCCTTTTCTACTCCGAGAGGTAGCCAACAGGCTTGATGCGAGTCCCCCACCAACTAGTCGATGTCAGAGCGTAAAATGAAGAAGGATCAGCCAATGAGCATGCAGGTCAACCACTGGTCCCGCCCAGTGGCAAAATGTTATTATTATGTAAAAGCTAATTCTTATGAAAAACAAAGCAATTATGTAAAAACTAATTCTTAAATAAAAAAGCCATTCTGAAATATAAACTATTATGCATTAAACTAAGATTAAATAATGATAAAAATATATTTCATAATAATTACATTTTTTCATAATAATGGGAAATATTTCATAATAATACATATATATTTCATAATAATGGGAAATATTTCATAATAATAAACATGTATTACATAATAATGGGAAACATTTCATAATAATGGATACGTATTTCATAATAATAAACGCCTGTATTTCATAATAATAGACTCATTTATTCATTGAATTATGACCCGAACGGGGCTCCATAGAATTCCACACATTTTCTGGTGCAATAAAACAAAGAGGTTTGGCGTGACACAATCTGGAACAACATCTTATCAGAGCATATAGCACTTCATATTTCATTTTAAACAGTCACGTCAGATGCATGAAGGGCAGTCGGTGCACAATGCACACAAATGCGTGCACGTCTGAGAAAAATCGAGCTGTTATTTTAAGAATAGGGTGGATGTCACTGGATATACAGATAAGGCAAGCGTCAAACGTATTTTTCTGCTCCAGAAAAAAAAAAGAAAAGAAACATAACAAAGAAAACGTTTTAACAATTAGTTATGATGTTCATTATCATAGCAACCAAAAAAATAAACTTCACAGCGGATGACATCGGTTTGCACCCTCAGCCGGTCAAAGAGCCGTCATTTCATGCAGATCCACAGCAGCTTACTAATTAGATTTTTCAGACAATTGGTACTCACATCACAGGTTGAATTAATGATGGAGAAATGGACTATTGCAAATGTTCAGTTATATTGAGTTTTCCTACGCTAACGGCTTAAAACAATGTCACATGTGGGTTTAGTTAAAATGCCAATTCACGGATTCTAAAGCCAAATAATTATTATCCTCATAATCTTCAATTAGTATAATCACTTGTATTAAAATGTCAGCATGTGTCATGCAGCAAAAGTCTGTTTTCAACTGAAATATGATGAATTACTGGGAACAGATGACGCTTTTTCCATCCCGACAGGATCATCGTGCTCTGATGCTGGTAATGCACATACAAGACAGATTTAATTCCCACAGTGAAAGATCAGCAACCGCTCTTTAAAACATACTGTAAAGAGCATGTGGTATCATATCAATCAACTTCCAGTTAACAGCAGGTTTGTGTATAAATCAGTGTTTCACAGTCAATGTAAGCAAGTGCCTGCACTAAAAGAAACAAACAGGGATGTCAGCTGTTTTAAACTCTTAATTAAAGTCAGAAAGTAGACCCAGCGGATGTGCATTTTATTGATTTTATAAATGATATGTTACGAGGGCTGCTGGTGATTTAAATCCTAGATGCTAATCTCCACAATCCCTGCCCAGTATATCAAATGGCTTTTGGAATGGTCAGATGTTTTCAAGGTCTTAAGCGTTAAAGTAGGGAAAGAAATATATATATATATTTTTTCAATCCTTCGGCCTTGCAGTTTTTTAGAGAAAAGCTATGTTTATGATGCCGTAAACTTAAATTAAATGCATTACTCCGGTTTTTTTTTTCTTTTCAATAGTTGACTCAGTTTTCTGAAGTACTGAAGTACTCCTTCAGAGGTACCCCTTTCCACAATGTCTTTACAGCCGTGCTCCCAGCAGCTGGTTTCAGAAGGGGGGGCTCAAATCCACCGCCCTCTTCCAGAGTCATGTCCTTTTTAAAACCACCACTGACTGTGAAGAACTGTGACATCACCCATTGGGTTTCTGATGAGTGCTTTTGAAGCTTCTTTTTTTGGTAGAAACTGACAACACCCAGCCCCAGGTAATCCAAAAATGGGTAAATGGTTGGGAACGCATGGAACGCACTCACTTTAGCTCAGTTATCATAAGTTATGTGCTCATGCTAACTCATACTAAGCTACAATGCTAACTAATATTACCTTTCATGAATTCTGATCAAATCTTTCCATCGATCCTCATTTCAGGTGTCGCTACCAAAACAACATTTGAAATGTCCAAGTAACTGAAGGTCCAGTCTAGAACCACTTGTACCCTCCTCAATCCGAAGCTCAGCTTCCTGACACAGTTTTTGGGCTCCACAGGGCTCCATCTATGCCCTGGAATTACATTCATTCTGATTTTTGTTGTTGCTATCAAAACGACATTTGAAATGAATACAGCTGGAACTGAAACAAGGACTGGAGCTTCAACTGAGCACCAGCAGAACTCTTGATGAGCCGGTGCTCGGCTAACAGAGGCCACCCAAGTACCTCGAAATGCTGCTATTTTTATCCACTAGCTGGCAGTAATGCGCTGTATTTGGGGCTTTTTATGGACGCAACCACTTCTGGTAAAGAAAGCAAACAGCCAAAACAAGCAATACAGATTATTCATTTTACATTATTTTCTATCTTTAAACAACTGGCGATCGCTACTAGCGATACTGTTGGGTGTACATCACGCAGCTCTAAAGCAAATCCTTTCATGGCAGATGCAACATGGGTAAAGTGGCCGAAAGATCCTTCTGTGCAGAGAAGATGGAAGGTGCTAATTCAGCATGAGGGGAAGGACAAGACAGCAAAGAACGTCGACTTGCTGAACCTCACAAGAAATTCAAGGCGATGTTCCTGTCATTTCGACAAGAAAAAGATAAGCACTGGTGGCTACGTGAGTGATGATCCTGTCTAGTCTCCCTGGAATAACTGGAGGAAGCCACTACTAAACTTTTATGGTCCTCAGTAATGTCGCAGTGTCCACATTCTGTTATCCCAAATTCCTCCTGTCTTATGACCTCCTGACTTCCTGACCTGCTGACTTCCAAAGGTTTGTGGCTTGCACAGGTAAACACATTTGAATGACATTTTGGCTCCTGGACTGAGACAATCAACAACATGTGTCTGGACTTTTGATTTAAAGCTTCCGGTCAACTGGATTTTGAGAAAAAGGAGAATTATGCACAAGAGTGCAAGTTATAAAAGAACAACAGTCCGACAGTCTTTGTGCATTGTCCACAGCACCTGTGTGCTGTTGAGAACAGTGTACCACTCGGTCGATTAGATATTCTGCATGGCATACTTGCATTAATCTTTGTGTATTAAACTTTCTATTGGTCTTTGCTTTCAGTCTCTTCTTGACACCAGATAAAAGAACACGAAAAACATTTCAAGCCTTTGGGTCCTTGAGGCTTTTCAGTGACTTACAGTCAAAGTTAGTCAGTCTGAAAAGGGGAAGGCCAATCTGGATTATGGCTCGACTGGAGTAACCAATGGCCAGTGAGCTAGAAACTGGAGCCGAAGCTGCATGTACAGAGGGAGCTAGCAGTCCCCGTTTCAGATGTTCACACTCCTCCTTTCAGATTTTGCAACTAAAACAATATCAGAAACAAGAATGACTGTAAGGTGACATTAGTCAGCATCATAGGTTAACATGAGCTAAGCTACACTAAAATAGCCAGTTTATGTTAACTGAGGTGAAGAGATTTTTGTATTAACCGGGGTTGGGCAGAGTCATCTCCCGCCACAGTTGTGACCACAGGAGCTTGCACCAATGTGCTTTAAAACAACCCCTCTGAAATGCATAGGGTCACATTGCAGAAGGGTTTGTGCAGTTATTTTTAAATAGTCATTAGTCACAGCTTTGCAGTGCCTCTTTCAGGGAAAAAGCCAATGCAGGAGAAGCTGTGTCAAAGTTAAAGCTGCAGAAGTTTGATAATCCATCTCTAATCTGCGTCTGTGATGTCACAATACCCTGCACATCTGAACCACTGGGTGACATCAAACAAAGTGACAAGGTTGCGTTATCTGAAAGCCTTTGAGTTGTTAGTCAAAAGGCGTCTGAGGCACAAAAGATCATTTATTTTTTCAAAAATAAGCTCTCTTTAACTGATCTGAAGAATTACGCAACTTTCCAAGAATTATTCAGCATCAGTACGACCGAGCACAAAGTGCGCTCAGTGAAAGACTGCATCGATGAAGGGGTTTTTTTCCTCTCTCTCTCTCTCTCTCTCTCTCTCTCTCTCTCTCTCTCTCTCTCTCTCTCTCTCTCTCTCTCTCTTCAGGAAGACATCACAGCAGAGCTGTAAACATTTTCTCTCACCGATACGCCGTGACAGATGATTTGAGATTTGTTCCTCCCTGTGTTCTTCTATAGGCTGTCATTTATGTCTTTTCATCTTCTCATGGTTATATCAGCTGGGGCTCATCAAAGCTGTGCCATCAGCAGAGCGCATGGCAGAAGGGCAGAAAAACACACAGACACAACATGTTTCTGTATGACAGCACATCCAGCAGATAGACGGGATCGTTCTGAAATGGGGGAAAAAAAATCACGTATGTGTGTGGCAACTGGAAACTTATTATTATTATCAGATTGCTTTTTAATGTTTCAAGACGTACCAGCCTTCATTAGGGCTGGTATACAGCTATGTTATTTCTTTTTAAAAACTGGTTTGTCATGTAATTAATGTTAATGCAGCTCTGCACAGCTGAGAATACCAACAGCTGTCAGAGATGTTGTAGGCGTCTTCATAATTTACATGCAGGGGGTTAAGCCGTGGAACTTTCCCATTCACTCGACGAAGCCCTCTGAAACAGAGCAGGCTGAACAAAAAGAAAATTCTATGCAGTAAATTATCACATTGAAGAGTAACTTATGGTGCCATATCTGGCAATGCCACAGTTGACGGCATATCAGGGCTTATTATGAACAGGTTTCACTTGGAGAGAAAATGCGCAATGCAGTATCACTGAAGAAGCAGCAGTCCAGAGCCAAACCTGCCTGCTCAGTTTTTATGTGATGCTCCTGGCATTTCGCGACATCAAAGTTTGATACCGTCTGCAGAGGAAGTCACATTTTTGTCCAAGGAGGATTCGGACTTACAGGATTGCATTTGCTTAGTTTGGTGTAGAGGTGTCAGGATGGAAGTATCTCTCTATGTCTCTATTTCTTCCTTTAGTTGAGTTGTAATCCTTTCTCTCCGTCTGGGATTTTGGCCTTTGGGGTGTCCAAAGTGGGAAGGGGGGGGGAGTGTGGTTAATGCCTTGCAGGCTTTAAGTGATTGTAGAGGTGTGTCTCATCATCTGAATGGCCAGTGACAGGAGACAAATAGCTGTGTCTCCACTGTCTTGTTGTATTTGTAAATGGTTTAATCACAGGGTTTGTTGCTTGTGCTCTAGTCGCTGACAGCTTCAGTGTGCGCTCGTGACAGAAACAATATGGCACAGCTCGGTGTTGCACCTCTCCAATTTGCAATTACTTGCCAAACTGAGCCTCGTCAGTGACGAGCGCAGAAGGACGAGACGCCGTCTTCTCGAATCCAGACCAGGAGGCGACGTCCGGTTTTCCTCTGTGAAGACAACGCTGATGTGCAGTTCCTTGAGTGACCACTAGGGGCTGGCTCCAACAGCGAATCGGTCTCCACTGACCCCAAAATGTAAACATATTTCCAGCCTGGTACAAAATGGTTTTGGTCTCCATGTAGTAAAGCCAAGTAAAGCTTTATTAAGGGTGTGTGTGTGTGTGGGCGGGGGAGGGGGGGGGGGGGGGGGTCACCAACTTAGTTGCACTGATACTTTCGGTGAACCTGACATCTGAGCTGTGAATAGCAATCAAACAGAACATAGTCGTTCTCTTCTTTTAAAGATGAGAGGGCTTGTTGTGCTGTTAATTATAGATGATTGACCGGTTAATTGACCTTTAAGTTTGACTGCAGATGACCAGCTGGCCGGGGTCAGCAGCCCCGGCCCCCCTGGTGAACTGCACACTGCTTGGTTTGAGTGCTGAGCGCTGTGGACGAGTCACCTTTGACCATCCGTGACCCAACGCCAACTTAAAAGGCAAGACAAGTTTATTTGTATAGCACATTTCATGTACAAGACAATTCAAGGTGCTTTACATAAAACATTTGAAGCATAATAAAAAATACATTAAAACAGGAGGAAATAAAAAGTAGATAAAAAATAAAATGCCAAGCCATTCCAGGCGATATCGGCAGTTTCAATTAAAATGGAGCAAAGAGAAATTATTTTATTTCCCTCTGTTAGTAGATTATCGGCATGACAGGGACCGGCTTGCAAAAAGATGACCTAATGGCTTGTCACCAGTCAAAAGAAGTGTTGAAGAGGTGAAGCGAATATGGTCTGACATAAAGTTAGATGGAAAAACATTTCTCTACGTGGACAAATGGCTCCACAGAAGCAGCAAACTCTGAAGGTACACTTATACTTTCTAAATTAAATGTGATAATTGCTTTGCACTGTGGTAGTCAGGCGATGTGCTTTTAAAAAACATTTTAAGAAATTATGTGTAGGAATAAAATTCATTGCACTTTAATTTCTTTAGTTGTAGTTTATTTAAAGTTTGTTGGCCCACAGATATAGCACTAAATTAGCACTTCAGTAAATCAGTTTGCAGGAAACAAGGAAACATATTTTACCTTTTACAAATTATTTCCAAAGTTTAAGCAAGAAAAGTGTGGAACTACTGATATTTTCATGAACACCAAAACACACTTAAACCACTCTGCTCAGCTCATGCACATATTTCATGAGTGAGACTCGGTGATGAGATGGTGTTTTTATAATGGAACCAGCTACCAATTTGGGTTAAGGAGGCTGACACCACCTCCATCTTTAAAACTAAACTGAAAACATTTCTGTTTAGTAAAGCCTACAGTTAGTCTAAACCAGTTCTTCTCAAATAGTGGGGCGGGACCCCTTGGAGGGGGCGCTGTGAGATGCCGGGGGGGGACGCGCGCGTGATCCAGGGGAACATGTTTGTTTGTTTTTTCCATACCGGAATAAAGTGTAATTCCACATATACTTCAGTAGGCGGCTCTAATTGTCACAGTGTGCACAGGGGGTATTAGCTATTATTCTTTGTTATAAGTTGATGAATATTTCTATCTTTTTTGTTTCCCTTAATGTTAATAAGGATACACTGTTTTGCAGAGCGTGTACTTATTAAACAAATGATACTTATTTATAGTCGTGGTGGACAGTTGAGTGGGGGGCGCGAAATGTTTCTTCTTCCTAGGTGGAGCACAGCAGAAAATAATTAAGAAGCACTGGTCTAAATAATACTTTGTAAGGGCTCTTAGTTATAGCTATAGTTATAGGAGCTAAGACTAGAGTAGGTTTGTCTTAATCACAGCTTCGTCATAGCTATGCTGCTATAGGCCTACGCTGCAGGGGGACACCAACATGATCTGGTGAGCGCTCTTCTTCCTTTCCTCCTCCCTTCTTCCTCCTCCAGCTCATTCCATAGTTAATTAGTAGCACCTTGTTACTGTAACTGAGCTCCATTTTCTTTCCTGTAGTTTGTTGTGTTGTTTTTCCCCCTTTTTTCTCTTTTCTTTCTGTATGTTTGCAGGCCAGAGTTTTCTGAGTTTCATGCTAACTTGCAGTTCCCTCCTCTGTCCATCCCAGCGTTTACCTCCACCTGTGTGTGTGTAGATGTGTTCGGGGTGCCGGCTGGCGTGGTGACCGGTGATCTAGTCCTCTGACCATTTCACCTCAGTGCTGCTACCTGCATCTGTTTATGTAGTCATTTCATTCAGTCATTTGTGTGCTCTCCTCTCTCTGTCCCCCATCCTCTCTCTGTCCTGTCTCCCCGATTTTTTAAGTTAAAGTTGTTTTTTACTTGCCACTATCCTTGATTTGGATTTAATATCAAAATTTTAGTTGATGATATTTGCTTGGGGGTCATGCTCTGTGTCTCTGTAAAGTGCAGAGAGAGACAACTTGACTTTGTAACAGATGCTATACAAATAAAATTGAATTGAAGTGAATTGAAATTAAAGCCCTGTTGCTTCCACAGGAGATTCGTAGTTTTTGTTTTTTAGATTTTTTAGATTTTCTGTGACTTTTGTGGCCATGCTCATTGGTTTGTGCTGTAAAATCTGACAATAAAACTTTGAATCTTGATGTAAACATGCTGCCTATAATGCATTTAGTGGCTTTACCCACATATCCCACATTATACTCTGTTCAATTTAACTTCAGACCTTTATTTTTTCCTTTTTTCATCAAGGACACCAAGTGCATTAAAGAAACCTGAACAGCCTGCAGGCTACTTTTGCTTATGTGACATTTTTTAGCTCATCTGATGCCATGCTGTGATTTAATTAAAGGTAACTAAACTTGCCCTTCATTTTAGAGGATGAAAATTGCATAATAATCTTTAATCACAGAGAAAGAGACCATGATAATCAGAAATTAATCAGAGTTGTCATCATGTCAGCAGAATAGAACGTTTCGTGTCGTTATCTCAAAATTGAAGCAGATCTGCTGAAATTCTATTCCAGATCAATACACGGAAAATTCTATACCTCCATTAGCGTTTGATTGGATTTTACTTACAAGGTGTCTACAATCAAACGAGAGCTTTAGCATTTTTTTTTTGTTTGTTGCACAGTAAATGAGAGCAGCTCGTATGTGCACCGCAGGAGCCTGTGAGACTGTCACTGGTAGGAAAACAGCCCAGCTACTTCAGCAGTTTGTCCGGATGCAGTCATACACTGTCGTACCCAAAAAGCAGCAGCTTGTTTACCCTTTCAAAGGATGGAAAACCACTGCATTGTCATGGCATCTGTTCAGACTTCTGCATAACTCAAATACACACAGTCGCAGTATCTTTTTTTTTCTCTGCTGTTTTCCAACTCTGTGATTTCATGACCTGCAGCGGAAAATGAAAAAAATATGCATAATTTCATCCTCAAGAGCTCAGTATTGCATCCCTTTGATTTGCTCCCAGAGCAGATGGCGGTATGTGAGTCTCTGCTGGTCTCTGTGGCGATGATGTTGTCTGGATCCAGTTCATATGTACTACAAGGCAGGAGCTGTGCTTTCTGTCTTACGGTATACAGCTAAAGATTTTACCTGTGTTTTTAATCTGAATCACAAAAGAAAGGAGTCACTAATCAGCTGTTTGAAAGGCAATTAGATGCTTGAGACTCACACAGACAAAAAAAATGCACACAATGTCCAGCCATCCATTAAGCTCCACTAATCCCATTTCAGATGAGCGGCTTAAACAGAGAGGCCCAGACCTCCCTCTCCCCAGATACGTCCTCCAGCTCTACTGGGAGGACACCAAGGTATTCCCAGGCCAACCGGGAGATGTGGAGAGGAGGGCACCCTGACCAGATGCCTGAACCACCTCAACTGGCTCCTCTTGAAGTGAAGGAGCAGCGACTGAGTCTCGCCCTAATGACTGAACTTCTCCAGCTATCTCAAAGGAGGGTCCAGCCAAGCTGTGGAGAAAATTTCAGCTGCTCTCATTCTTTTGATCACAATCCACGGCTCACGACCAGAGGTGGAGGTACGAACACAGGCTGACCAGTTAACAGACTTGACTTTTGCAACAATCCACCTGTCAATCTCCCGCTCCATTTTTCACTCATGAACAGGACCCAGAGATTTCTAAAGTCCTCCACTTGAGGCAGCACCTCAATCTCCACCCATGAGAGGGCAATCCATGCTTTTCAAACTGAGAACCATGGTCTCAGGGTTTGGAGGTGCTGATTCTCATCACACTTGGCTGCAAACTGCTCCAGTGAGAGCTGAAGATCCTCACCGGATAACGCCAACAGGACCACATCATCCACAAAAAGCAAAGATGAAATCAGTCAGGAGATGAAATCCCATCCAAACCAGAACCTCTCTGCTCCTCATCTGCGCCTCTGTCCATTAAAGTTATTAACCGTATCAGCATAAAATGTAAAGAATTAAAATTGACATTTATAATCTTTCTGGCTGCTTTGCTCCAGTCTCCAGTTGGCTCCAGTCTCCACAGTTCTGCTTCCTCAGCAGAACCTGGACTCTGCTGGCCGTCAGCCTCGACACCGATATGTCTGCCGTCCTCCCGGTGCCGAGGCCGAACTGTCTTGTCTGTCCGTCTAATCTGTCGGTTTTTGTTTTGCTTCCCTTTGATTTTGTCCTGGTTGAGTTGGAATCTCCTGCATTTGGGTCCTAACCGTGAATCTACCGACCCAACAAACGTGGGAAAAGAGATAGATTAGCTCATGTGGGCAGTCGGCATTTTTGACTCAAAAATCATTTGCAATGTGGTACGTTGTGTTTCATGGAAACTTTACAACATCTCCTCCTTCCTTCCCAGGATTCCCTTCTCCATGATGAAGCCAAACCCATAGTTGACTCTTTTATTGGCTCCAGCTTGAATGGTGATTTCCATGCCGAGTCCTTATAACTGGCATGTTAAGATGTCCATCAGCAGTTACTGATTGCTCGTTGACCCGCTGACGGGCAACCGCCAACTCCTCACCAATTTACCGGTTGGCCTAATTGTGAGCTCAACCTAAACGATCGACCTGGGGCAGTACGCTCAACATCACTGACATGCTAGTAGAATTACGCCTCAGCCAGCGTATCTACTTCTTCATTTGAATGTACAAAATTAGACCAAACGCTACAATCATTTAGTTGTAGAGGGAGAAAATGACTGTCCTCACTCATTAGAATAGTTTTTTCAATAATATTTTTTTTTTTTTGTTTGTCAAATGAGCTGTATGGATATATTGTTGGTATTTGAATATTCTTAAGTGCAAATTGTACATAAAACAACTTTATCTAAGAATATAAGGTGACATTACATTTAAAGACATTTAGGGCCCGATCTTGCGCCAAACCTCCAAAACCTGCTATTAAGGGATAAAAGGTATTGGGAGGGGCGTTCCCCCACGAAGAACGCAATCTTCCACCTCCCAAAACCCACGATCTCACCTGCGAAATCCACGATGTCATGCACACATTATGCATGGGAGTGGTTAGGGCGTTCCACCTGTTTAACCAATCAGTGCGTCAGTAGCCATTGCCTTTAAGAGCAGGTTGCAGTACCTGCAAACTGCCATGGAACGTCTTTTCACCCAGATCAGAGCAGCTCTCATGGACAGCTGGTCTGGGACTGTGCTGCAGAGCTTCCTCCTCTTTTTTCCTCCTCCTCCTCTGCACTGATATATACATAACTAGCTTTAACTAATGTGGAGCAAATGATTTAATCATTTCTTTTGTACTCCAAGAAGTTCCAACAAACTGCTCAGAAAATAGAGCCGGTGAGCTTCCAGGAAAGCATTTATTAACTAGAAAAGCAATCGGAGAGCGCAGACCTCCGCCAAGCACAGCAGTTGTGGTTGCTTTAGGGTTCAAGAAACAACTAAACAGCCCAATGTTATCGAAAATTTGAAAGAATCCAGAATCCAGGATTTCTTCCGGATCACACCCAAAATAAAATCAGTTCTTCCTTTTCACATTTCTGACAACTCCTGAAAATGTCATCAAAATCCATCCATAACTTTTTGAGTTATCTTGAACATATCCCCTGCGCAAAGACGCACAGCTGCGCCAAGACGCATAGTTGCTGGAGCGGTGCTGCTTTTTCACAACAGAGTTCTGTGATCTCCTCGTTTCTTCCACAGCAAACATCTGAATGAGATCATGTCACAGCTGTACAGACATCATCTGCCCTTAAGAGAATAATGTATGAAAGTAATACAGTGATGCATAATCGAGAGGTAGAGCCGGATGTGCAGTCCACATGTGACTGGGTGGACGCGCAATGACAGGATTTGGACGCGCTCTTTTACGCGCCGACATGCCAGTTGCGCTTTCCACAAACTCGGTATCTTGCGGTACTGGTGTCTCGCAGATTTTGGGTATTGGGTAATGGGTGGTCACACCACCCATTACCCAATACCCAAAATCTGCGAAGTACAGGTACCGCAAGATACCGAATTCGTGGAAAGCGCTAGTGACACGCCCATTGCCGCGCCCACAATGTGCTTAAGGGAGACGGCAAAATGGGTTTTGGGTATTGGGAGGTGGAAGATTGCATTTCGGCTCCTAAATCTGTGATTTGCAGGTAATGGGTTTTGGGTATTGGGTAATGGGAGGTGCAAGATCGGGCCCTTAGGGCCCGATCTTGCGCCAAACCTCCAAAACCTGCTATTAAGGGATAAAAGGTATTGGGAGGGGCGTTCCCCCACGAAGAACGCAATCTTCCACCTCCCAAAACCCACGATCTCACCTGCGAAATCCACGATGTCATGCACACATTATGCATGGGAGTGGTTAGGGCGTTCCACCTGTTTAACCAATCAGTGCGTCAGTAGCCATTGCCTTTAAGAGCAGGTTGCAGTACCTGCAAACTGCCATGGAACGTCTTTTCACCCAGATCAGAGCAGCTCTCATGGACAGCTGGTCTGGGACTGTGCTGTAGAGCTTCCTCCTCTTTTTTCCTCCTCCTCCTCTGCACTGATATATACATAACTAGCTTTAACTAATGTGGAGCAAATGATTTAATCATTTCTTTTGTACTCCAAGAAGTTCCAACAAACTGCTCAGAAAATAGAGCCGGTGAGCTTCCAGGAAAGCATTTATTAACTAGAAAAGCAATCGGAGAGCGCAGACCTCCGCCAAGCACAGCAGTTGTGGTTGCTTTAGGGTTCAAGAAACAACTAAACAGCGCAATGTTATCGAAAATTTGAAAGTGATCCAGAATCCAGGATTTCTTCCGGATCACACCCAAAATAAAATCAGTTCTTCCTTTTCACATTTCTGACAACTCCTGAAAATGTCATCAAAATCCATCCATAACTTTTTGAGTTATCTTGAACATATCCCCTGCGCAAAGACGCACAGCTGCGCCAAGACGCATAGTTGCTGGGAGCGGTGCTTTTTTCACAACAGAGTTCTGTGATCTCCTCGTTTCTTCCACAGCAAACATCTGAATGAGATCATGTCACAGCTGTACAGACATCATCTGCCCTTAAGAGAATAATGTATGAAAGTAATACAGTGATGCATAATCGAGAGGTAGAGCCGGTTGTGCAGTCCACATGTGACTGGGTGGACGCGCAATGACAGGATTTAGACGCGCTCTTTTACGCGCCGACATGCCAGTTGCGCTTTCCACAAACTCGGTATCTTGCGGTACTGGTGTCTCGCAGATTTTGGGGTATTGGGTAATGGGTGGTCACACCACCCATTACCCAATACCCAAAATCTGCGAAGTACAGGTACCGCAAGATACCGAATTCGTGGAAAGCGCTAGTGACACGCCCATTGCCGCGCCCACAATGTGCTTAAGGGAGACGGCAAAATGGGTTTTGGGTATTGGGAGGTGGAAGATTGCATTTCGGCTCCTAAATCTGTGATTTGCAGGTAATGGGTTTTGGGTATTGGGTAATGGGAGGTGCAAGATCGGGCCCTTAGGGTCCAATCTTCCGCCAAACCTCCTAAAACCACTATTAAGGGATAGCGGGTAGCGGGAGGGGCATTCCCCCGCAAAGAACACAATCTTCCACCTCCCTAAACCCACGAACTTACCTGCGCTAACTGCTATATTATGCATGGGAGTGGTTAGGGCGTTCCACCTGTTAAACCAATCAGTGCGTCAGTACTCATTGACTTTAAGAGCAGGGTGCCCTACCCGCTGCCCCCTTCCGGCAAACCGCTACCTGAAAACCGCTATGGGGCGTCTTTTCATTCAGATTGGAGCAGCTCTCATGCACAGGGCGTCTGGGACTCTGCTGTAGAGCTTCCTCCTCTTCCTTCCTCCTCCTCCTCCGCACTGATATATATATAAAAATATTTTTACACAGATAATTCCTATCGGCTACCTGAAAATCCCAGATAGTTGGTGCGCTCCCAGTAAACACGGCCAGGCAGAGCCACGGGAACATAGTCTCAGCAGGGGGTGCTGGGAGTCTGAGTCAGCTGTGCGTCTTGGTGCAGCTCATGTGCCTTTTAAAATACTGCAGAACGAATCATTGGATGTGCATTTAAAGATCACAAACAATTAATGTTCCTGTCCCTCCTCGACCACCAACAGTTTCAGACATATCAGAAATAAATTCATCCAACCTTTTCCAGCTTGACACCAGAGCCAGAGCTCTATTTGATGATCTGACCTGTTTAAAAACAGAAGTGACTGTGATGTAGGCCATGACGGATTTTGAGGGGAAATGTCCCAAAGATCTCGTTGGTTTCCTCCACAGCAGACATCTGAATGAAATCATGCCACAGCTGTACAGACTGACGTGTCTGTCCGTGACTATTCCCACATCCACCACAACTGCTGACCAGACATCCTCTGACCACAAGGGAATAAAAACGTTTGCAAGTAATACAGTGATGCGTAATCGAGAGGTAGAGCCGTTTGTGCACGTCCACATGTGACCAGGTGGACGCACATTTATGCCATTTGGACACGCTCTTTTACGCGCCGACATGCGGGTTGCACTTTCCGCAAACTCGGTATCTTAAGATCGCGGGTAGCAGGTAGCTATCCTAAACCCACGATCGCAAGATATCGAGTTTGCAGAAAGAGCAAAAGACACACCCACTGCCACACCTACAATGTGAGTAAGGGAGTTGGCATAGCGGATAGCGGCTTTAGGGAAGCGGAAGATTGCATTAGCGGAGGTTCCTAAACCCGCAATTTGCATTTAGTGGGTAGCGGGAGGTTTACGATCGGGGCTTTAAAGTCTTTGCCAGGGTTCTTCTCAGGTTTTAGTTGAGACTAAATGAACAACAAAGTATAAATACTCCCATATGGTTGCTCTGTGATGGTGGTAGTGCATGATGGAGCCACAGCTGAAATGAGAGGAATATATTATTTGTCTGACATCCCAGAGTACTGTCAAATCCTCACGCTCAGACTGCTTTAGTCTGATGTTCCCTCCCTTTAGAATAAATGTATGTTTTCAAAGGCAATCTTGTTGCACCAGTCAGTCACTAGAGACCAAAGTGTATCCTGAATTTAGCATAGCCCTGTTTTGTCAGAGATTTAGGAGCAGCTGAGCGTGTTCCTCCGTTTGTCATTCAGAAACCATCCCTCCAGGAGTGCTGCTATCTATTTAGATAGATGGACCCTATATTCATAGTATGTTTTAAATAGCCATGATGTTTTCAGGAGACTGAGGTAAGTATTATTTCTCTCCACTAAATATAACTGACTGAAAAAAATAGGTAAATGAAATACATTTGTTACCATGACATTTCCTGTCAGTAAACGCCCTCCAACAGCCAGCTGCTAAAGCTGAACTCACATTAAGGAAAATAATTTTAACATGCAGAGCACGCTGTGTTATCACGTTTAATGTGAATGAGAAGGGAATGTTTTGTCATTATGTATATATTAGTAGTTGTATGTAAGCCTGTAAGCATTACAACCATTACTAAATTAAGCTGATTAAATATGCCATACTATACTTTAAAGTCAGTCTATGTAACAATACCACTTCTGACCACATCGGGGCACATTTATCTGCTGTGTTGCCCAAAGAGCAACTGACAAAACTGTCCTAGTCAGTGGGGACAGTTCTTGTGACGTCACTGTGTCACCCTGTAGGTCGTTGTGTGTGGCGAATGTCCACATGAACCTTCTTGTGATTTGGTGCCACCATGTGGTCAGAAGTGCTGTTAGTACATAAAGTGGCTTTAATATCACAGCTGATATTCCTGTCATTATTAAAGATCAAAAGCATTTATGATGAATTTATAGGTCACACTCAAAGTCCTTTTAATAAACCTTAAAGGGTCCAATATTACGTAGCTTTGACCCCTGTTTATGTGAATTAAACACCACAATAGAGACGTTTTACTTTGGTTGCAAGTCCAAAACTCTGGGACTGTTGTATCGTGTTGCCTGAATCCTCTATTTCTCTGTGTGCTCCAGTGAGCAGCGTTTGTCCTCCTTCTAAATCTGCTTCTTCAGTCACTCTGCTGTCATTGATCATGAATCAATCAGTCAAACTTTATTTGTGTAAGACACTTTTCATACAACTCACTGTATGAAAAGTGTCTTGCAGAATCAAAAAAAGCAGCATAAACAATAATAAAAATTATCAAACAAACAAACAAACCCTCCCACCTTCGACCACCAAACACACTGAAGTAAACTCACATAGATGTCGTACAGACACTCGCCAACACACACCGAGACCCCTACCAATAATTTCAGCAACAGAGCAGGAGTGGAGCAAACGCCGAAGAATGACAATTAAAATTCATAAAAACGTTTCCTAAATCCATCAGGTTATTGCCAGTCAACTGCCACGGCAAAAGAGACAGTTTGAGGATGTTTCTTTTTGAACTAGACGTTGTCTAAGGGGGGCGGGCCTGACCCTACGTGGGGGCAAATGCATGACCTGCTATGCATATGCAGCCTCTATACTCCTCCAAACCTGGAGTTTTAAAGGCCAAGCTGCAAATGCAATAAATGCCTGCATAAGCAGATATCCTTTTTTTGTTTGTTTTTTTTAATTGACTTTCTGATTACTGAAAAACATATCTTGGGGTGTTCCTGTAAGGACTGTGCTTTCATAACTTTTATTCATTGCCTTATCAGTTGTGTACCTCTTAAAATGACAGCTAGAGTCCCTGAAAGCTGGGTATATGACAGTTTATGACAATTGTGGACCTTTGAAAGTCAGGATAAGCAGAATATGGGTTCTTTAAGGCATCATCAAGAGAGCTGGTGACTCAGAAGTAAGTAAAAAAGAATGTCAGCAATACTGACGTTGAAGGAAGGAAGTGGTCATATATTATAAGTCAAACAATCATTCAAAATCCTGAGGTGGCACAGTTTAGCGGCACATCAGCTCATTCCACTCTGAAAGTCATGAAAGGCTTTTTTCCAAAGACATGAAATCCCACTGAGTGGCTGCTATCAGTGTTGACTGCCAGCTGAATGGGCTGTGACACAACAAAAATGATGTGCATCCACATGAAAATACTGTCTTCTTATTTTCTTTTTTTCCACAATACTGATGCACAGAAGGATCACGTGAAATCTGCAAAGGGTGCAATAATACCCACAGAATGTGCCTAATCTCCAAGAAAAAAAAAATCCTACCATGAATTAATCTTGACACGGCAGTGCTTTTGAAAGTGTTTCGAATTCTTTCATGTTTTCCACATTTTCTAGTATCTAAGACCATCTTACAGGCTTCCATGCCGCTGTCACCCTCCCGAAAGCCCACTGAGACTCTGTCTCTGCCTGCAACTGTCAAAATTAAATAACTCAAAAAATTAGCAAAATTAGAGCAGCTGAAAGAAGTTGATCAAACTGAATACTGAAAACAAGATAATTAAAAATGGATTACTGAATACTGGCCCTCTCGTTCTGTCTGAGTCTTTTTTCAGGAAACTGTTTGACAGCTGAGCAGCGTGGTGATGTATGTCGTGATACAGAAAGCTGGATCATGTATCCATCAATGAGCCGACACCTCCCAGCTACTGAAACGCTCACGTCCTTCGAATCACAGGCCAAGGGGAAGGAGAGGAGGCAGCCTACCTCTCAAGCTTATTAATGTCATGTGGAGTCTTGGTTGCTTTGGGTTTTCCTGTGTTTCTTGCTTCAGGGCCTCTTTTGTGTTTTGCTGTTTTGCCGAGGTGGTTTAAGAGGATTTGTTGTGTTAATCTTTAGGGGTTTTTGCGCAAACTACAGCTACTTGTAGTTTTCAAATTTTTTAAGTCTTACTTTTGCAAACCTTTGAGGTTTCTCTTTCCTTTTATTCCCCCACCCCCTCCCCACATGCCGTCATTATTTCCTAATGCCTAATCCGTCACCAGTGATTCAGTCTGTAGGTGCCTGGCAGTTCATCACGTTTGGCCTTTACAATAATCTGATAACGCTACAAACATAAAAGTCAGAAAACATACTTCAGAGAAAGATTAATCAACTTTATCTGGATCTGGAAATGCACACAGGGATGGCATTATGTCACCTCTGATTGGTTCAGCATTCAGCACAAATCTTGGCTATGCCAAGCCTTTTGCTTTTACTAATTGGATTTAATTGTGTTATACACATATTTATGTTTTATATATATATATATATATATATATATATATATATATATATATATATATATATATATATACACACACAGTCATGGAAAAAATGATTAGACCACCCTTGTTTTCTTCAGTTTCTTGTTCATTTTATTGCCTGGTACAACTAAAGGTACATTTGTTTGGACAAACATAACGATAACCACAAAGATTGCTCATAAGAGTTTTATTTGAGAGCTGATATCTTACCATTTTCCATGATTTTCTTGATTATAACCTAAATCACTTAAGTTTTTACATCAATAGCTATGGTGTTGTACTGCCAAAAACACTGCTTTTATGCATTCAGTGTTTTCTTTTCTGTCTGTTTTAGTCACATGATGACGTTTAGTGGTACCAGGTTTTAAAGAACAAGAAAGTGAAGAAAAAAATGGTGGTCTAATAATTTTTTCCATGAATATATATATATATATATATATATATATATATATATATATATATATATATATATATATATATATATATATATTATATTTATAGGTGTTTTGGATGATTGAAGACAGAAGAAACAAGACATACTGGCAATTTAACAACTGAAATGTGTTCATTTAACAAACAGGTGCCTCAGTAGTGTGTGGAAGAACGATGCAGAGCCACAACAGCCTGGCACCTCCTCTTCATGCTGGAGCGTGGTCACGCACTGCTGCAGGACAGCATCCATCTCTTCAACCGGCATTTCTTGCAAGTCAGCCCACATGGTTATCTTGTCACTCCAGCATAAACGGCACGCTCAAGCTGATCCCACAAGTGTTTAATGGGGTTGAGGTCAGGACTGCTGGCAGGACAGTCCATCCTCTCCACTCCCAAATTCTGGAGGTAGTCTCTGATGAACGCCGCTCTGCGGGGGTGAGTGATGTCATCTCGGAGGATGGAGTTTGGTCCAAGATCGTGTAGATATGGGATTGCCACTGGCTGCAGAATAACATCTCAATATCTCCCTGAACTGAGATTCCCGCCAATGATGGCGAACCTTCTCTTTCTAGTGAGGGAGATTCCACGCTGCATCATCATGATGCTAGTCTATCAGTGCAGCAATCACCAAAGTATTCGCCATGTCTCCTCCACACTTTGATCCTAAGACAGGGCACCATAGGCTCAGGACTCAGGTGACAATCAGATGCCTGATTTACACCTTGATTATCAGTATCTGGGTTTGCCAGAAGCTCAAAAGAAGAGTCAATAGCGACACCAAAAAAAAAAAAAAACCAGAAAGAAAGAAAGGAAAAGCTGTTTGGTATTGGCTGAGAAGATTTGGCAACTCTTTCATGGGCACGACCCACATACTTACCTCTGCTGTTCATCCTACAAATGCATGTTTCTTACAAATGTGGCATCATAATTGTGAATATGAATAATAGTGCATGGAATTATACTGGTATGAGGAATATACATACGTTTTTTACCATATTAGCAGATAGTTATGAATAATGCGAGAATTAAAAATATTGTCTAATTAGTTATGACATATTGTTAATGTGAAGCTTATGTACATATACACAGGTTGTTATGGAGTGTGCAATGAAGGAGGCCATGAATAAACTATAACAATATGTGCGTATATACAGTATGAACAGTGCAAAACGTATATGTACGTTTGATAAATGGACAACTGATTGATTAGACAGCTGTTTAATAAATCATCCTCTTGTCATATCGTTGCATTTTCTGTTTGTATCTTCGGGATGGTATTTAAAACTTTAATTAAGCAACAACAAGATAAAGAGAGTCTTCAGTTGGCTGCTGTTTCTTGCACAAACTGGCAAAGCAAACAGTGACACCCAGTGGCCAAGATGAGTAACACATGCAGCACTTCAAATCACAGCTTTGTGGCTTCAAAGGTTTCAGCTTTAGTTTTATGATGGGTCAAGTGACCCTTTGTCCCAAGTCATAGGGATTATTTTATTTTATTTCATTGACAGAAACTCTGAATTTCAGATCTTCAAGTGAAAAAAACAAAACAAAACAAATTTTGTCATAGGTAATTCACATAGGATTTATCAGTCCTGACTCAAACAGCTTACATTCTTCAAATAGTGAAACCATACATTATTGCCTCTCTTTTTTTTTTTGGTATTTTTAAACAATTATCAACATTTTGCAACTCAATCAAAAACTAGCTTTTTATATAACTTTTCATCTAGACAATTTGTATATAAAAATAATAGGTTTGCTGCAAATGGAAAAAAAAAATCTTCTCAAACATATTGAAATATCACTGACAAAACATATACTCCCTGTTTAGCACTTTATTATCTATTACTGTGATCTGTCGGTGCAACCTGTCTGCATTTATTTGGTTAAATCATCAATCGCCGTATAAAAGCTTCAAAGGTTCCCTCCAGGCTCGCATGGCCCCTAAAACATTCAGCTTTATTTATCAGTTCTCATTACTTTTCAAAGATATCCTGTATCATATAAGTATTAAATGCAGTGCAATAACCAGATACATAAAAAAAAATAAAAGCAAACAGTGTTGATTCGAGCTGTTTTTCATTCTTCACATCTAAGTAAACCATTTAATGCAAGACTGTTTAATTGACAGTGTTTTTAATGTGCAGCGTGACTCGCTTTAAAAGCAATGGTTTGGAGTTCATATTCAGGCGGAAAACATAGCTAATCTGTGCTTGTCTGCAGAAAACAAATCATTAAAATACACCACACTCTAAATAGCTGTGTTCCACACTGTACTTATGCGCTTGTGTTTCATAATTTGAGTGCATTAGTGTGATCACGTTGACAGGTATGTCTTTGCAAAGTACACAGCAATTACTCAGACGGTGCGCTCAGAATGGTCAGAAAATTGAGCGTGGAACGCTGAACGTTTCGTTCACCCTGTTGTCACCACCTTGTTGATGTACTGAAAGGGGTGAGACAGGTGGAGCTTTGAACTCTCATAAAAGATCTGCGAGAGTGCGCATGTAAAGAGGAAAACTATTTAATTTTGCTTGACATATACGATTGCCAAAAAGTCCAATCTTGGTGGTATCATGGCGCGAAGCAGCAGAAGCACTTTTACATTGCAGCAGTACTCATTTCGCACTGCACATGTAAGTACACAATATACCATTTACTTGGTTTGAGAGTACAGCATTTGGAACACAGTTAATGTCTTAAAGACACTCTGTGTAGTAACACCACACCTGCCCAAGAATGGGAACAACGTATCACAAAGTTCAAATGTCAGCCTCAGTGCTACGACAAAACAAAATGTACCTCCAGTGGGATAAAATAGGCATTATAAGACATCCCAGACTGACCCAACTTATTACCGGCAGTACTGTGAGAGGTCCTGTTGTTGACAGCGGATCTAAATGGCCCCATTTGAGCAGAAGTACTCTTGGTACATAGAGGGTCTGATCTTCCGCCAGATCTGCTAAAGCCGCTATTAAGGGATAGCAGGGTTCAACTGAGGTTCAACTGAGGCCAAATCACGCTTTTTATACAAGAGTTAATTCAAGAGGTAGAGCCATTTGTGCACGTCCACATGTGACCATGTGGACGCACATTGATGTCATTTGGACGCGCTCTTGTAGGCACCGACTTGCGGGTTGCGGGTTGCGGGTAGCGGGTGGTCTGACCCATGATCGCAAGATACAGAGTTTGTGGAAAGGGGAAAAGACACGCCCATTGCCACACCTACAATGAGAGTAAGGGAGTCGGCATAATGGGTACCGGCTTTAGCGAGCGGAAGATTGCATTAACGGTTAGCGGAGGTTCCTATACACGCAGGTACACTTCCGGGTAGCGGGTAGTGGCTAGTGGTAAGGGGTAAGGGCGTCGTCTGCGTAGGTGACGTCTGCAGGCTTTACACCTAACTCGGATGTTCCTGGCTAAATAAACAAGTTCAGCACACTCATTTGCGAATCTTTAGGCCAGCCATTCCCAAACTTCAGAACACCAAGGCCCAATTTGAAATGTGAAAAATCTCCGCGGCCCACCGAAACCTTTAATCACAACTGTGATCAACATTCAGGACTAGAAACTATGTTCTGATATTAATGTAAGGGGTCAACAAATAAGGTGACACTTGTCATATTAAGTTAAGGTGATGGTAGAATAACACTTATCTGGTTTGTTTTGTTACTTCTTAATGTTTTTAAATCATGTCGTTAATATTTTACAGTAATTAAAAACATATTTAAAAAAGATCGACTCACTGCCCACCTGCAGTACCATGATGGCCCACCGGAGGGGCCACGGCCCACACTCTGGGAATCACTGCTTTATGCCATGATGTAAAGATGGTCCACAATCAGAAGGAACACTTTAGTTCCTTGAAAAAGCTCAGGGCATAAAAAGTCCCAGTCTGATGGGAGGGCTTCCCTCTCGTCTCATGTGAAGGCAGAGTTTTACCAAACAATTTTGACTATAACCGAACTTAGTCTGGGACACTCTGCCAGTATCCTTCTGCACTTAAATTTATCTTAAATATTCCCACGTACCTTTGAGCCATGTTGTCTCAGTGTTCACTAAATATTCGTCCCAGAAAATTTCAGCCAAAATTGAGATGCGGCATGACGGAGATTTTAAGTACCAGAATTGCAACCACACTAGAAAACAAATCAAGAATAAATGCATCAGAGTGTTTGTTAGTCAAGTCTTTATTAATTAATACTGGTTCCAGCGGAGACACCAGACAACTGCGAGGAAAGCAGAGCGCCATAGAAACACTAAATCTTAGTATAACAGATACAACACCAAGAATTAATCCATTTAAATAAAAACGGGTTTAAAAGATTGCATGAGTCAAGTTTTAAAGAGCGGTGGCTGGAGCCGAAGTCCTTTTACAGCAGAGAGTTGAAAATGTCATCGCAACAAAGATCTATTTCTGGCAACAGTGATTGGCAAAAAACTACGACAGAGACCGTGAGCGTTGTCCTGGGAAACCCCGTTGTGCACGTACATCAGTCTAGAACTAGATCCCTCCAACTACTGATCTACTTTCATACTTTAGAGGAGAACTTTGACACATTTGCATATAGTATCTATGGGGAGGTTGCTTTTGATGGAGTTACAGTGAAGTCCTATTGACATAATATATTTAGAACTTGATAACGGTTGATTCTACCCACAGTGAATTTGCATGTCCGAAAGCATACATTTAGAATAATCATCACAAGAATACGTTTGTGCCTTTGAATACAGATGTGCTTCGAGTACAATTCTCAGTGTTTTCCTCATTGCAACAAACACAAGTAGTGCAACATGTGAAGACTTGTCCATGCAATATGTATAACTCAAGAATGCGAGTCGCGTTGAAATACTGCTAAAGTGAAGAAGGAGAAGAAAGAAAAAAAAACTGTTATTTCTTCAGTTGTCCACCAGAGGGTGGGAAAGGAGCACCATGTCTGAGCAGACCTGCACAATAAAAAGTGAGGAAGAACGAGTAGGGAGTCATGCTCAAGAGGAGAAGAGGGGGAGAGAAAAAAACAATGACAAAACACTGGGGTGGCGTTGAGATGTGTGGAGGTGTGAGGACGTCCTGCACCAGATCTGTGTGTCTATGTGTGTGTGCGCATGTGTGTCCTGACAGTGGGTTTTCATTGCTCTGAACGACTAAATCAGTGGTTCTCAAACTTTTAATGCTGCGTACCACCTGAGAAACTATTGAGCTCTCTGAGTACCACCATGATGACCAGTTTTAAAATATAGCCATATATGCCTTCTCAATTAGCTTTAAACACACAGAGATGTTTATTTCTTATTGTGGTTATTTATTGTAACCTGAATTTTATTTGAAACGTTGTATTTATAATGCATTGTCATGCATTGACAAGTCATGACGTTGTTCCCCCGTGTACCACCAGAGAGCGCTCACGTACCACCAGTGGTACGCGTACTACAGTTTGCGCACCACTGGACTAAATGATTGTGAATCGCACTGTCTTCGTTTGGTACTGGAAATACTAATGTGCTTAGTCAGAGTGACCATGCCAAACTGACAAAAACCGGTCCTCAGAGACCCCGTTACACCAAAATATACAAAGATGCCCGTTCGTGCCAATCAGCGTACACTCTCAGTCATACACATACACTCGCACACGCTCGTGAGGTGAAACCCCACACCAGCCACACTTTGTGCACTGTCCTCTTTAGCCAAGGCTGGTGATGTTGGAGCGGCCACCAGGGGGAGCTACGATGCGGTGGCCAGACCTGCGAGGGATGTTGTCATCGATCTGTGCACCTGAGGAAGTGAAGATTCTCGTGTGAGATCGAAATTCAGAATCTTTCCAGCACACGTGTGAGGTCAGTGGATGATTTTTTTTAAGCTCATGTCACGTCAAAATCGATGAGTTCTGTTACCTGAAAGGCTGAAGTTGGACTGGTGGAGATTGCGTATCGGTTGTGGCTGGTGAGAGGTGGGTGAAGTTTTGGCTGACGGAGCAGGGGTGATGTATTTGGGAGTGGAAACGACATCGTGCACGGGGCCATCATATATCCCACGAGCGACGCCCTGCTTGCTCTTTGCCTGGATGGAAAATCCACACAAAAGGCACAAGATGAGCAAAGGAATTTATGTTTAATGAGAAACAAATAGACAAAGTCATTATTCACCATAACACAGCACTAATGGGCTTAATAATAATTTATAATATTATAATTTCCTTGCTTCATCTACAGTGGAAATGCTGAGCGAATTACAGCTTCCTGAGAGCATCACAAGAGGGTTTTCATATTAAAATGTCAGTTTCAAATTCATTCAAAAATATTTTTCATTGCTTTTAGGACGTAACATCAAGCTCTGGCAGTCTCTCGTCCCTACTATCATCAGAAGGGAGCCAAAGTAACTCAGGTATTCCCGTCCCAGTCGTCTCTTACGACACCTGCATATCATTTCACGACACGAATGTCTCACATCCACAGTGACAGAAGTAGCTCACGTCATGGCAGAGGTGACTCAGAGATTTTAAAAAGTCAAGATGGCAGATGACCTAGAAGCAATTCATGAGCCCCACAGCTTTGACAGAGGATTGCAACGATGACTCGAAGCTTCATTTTCTGTCAGGTTGGGGGTCTGGAGAGCAAACGGACTTGACATGTGTGACTTGACGAGAGCGTTGCAAGCCGGCTACACCAAAGAGTGGAGAGCACATGCCCGAAACCGAGAAGAGCGACAGAGTGTACGTTGTACGCCAGCGGAAAAAAGGATTATTTTCTCCAAATAAAAGTGACGGGGAAAGAATTTATTTGCCAGCTACATCATCAGTCTACTTAAAGTGTACAGTCGAGGTCTGTGGTATGATGCCATCCTCTCAACAGTGACTGAAGTGAACCAAATCTAGATATCCTAAAGATGGATCCTGAAAATAGATCCACGCCTTCACTCTGAATATCCTTTATTTGCACACAACGCTACAAGTACCCAGGCAGTGCACCCAAAATGCTCCGAGAACAATGGAGACTTCGCACTCTAAATGGTCGCCATGTTGTCAACGCAGTGGAAGTCATGAGATACGTGTCTTTCGGTGAAGAAGAAGACGGCCGTCCGTCTTCGCCGCCAATGATGGCGCAACTTTAGTGTCTCGTATCAGGAGGGTGGGTTAGAGTCAGAGACAGGACAGGATACCTGAGTTGATTCTGTTTGGAGTTTATGATCCATGAAAAGTCGTAACATAACAGTAACTCAGGTAAAGAAGCTAAAAAAAAAGAAGGTTTGCTATCGTAATTTCCAGTAAGCGCGCAACAGCCTCACAACTCTGAGTACGTGATCCACTGAGAAGCAAACACTGAGACTTAAAAGGTCGTATATAAAGTTGGTGTACAAATGAATTCTTAAAACGCACACAACAGTTGGGTATCGTGGTAAAAAAAAAAAAAATCTAATATTTTACTTATTGGCTTGAAATAATATTGTCTGAAGTTCTTTTCAAATCTTTCTGTGTCCTACAGCGGTCCAGGTTCGCTGTGGTGGGAACTTTATCTGCTCTCATCACTGTCATTAAGATTTAACTTGATCTTTTTGAGCTCTTCTCTTCCTGAAGCCAAGCAGGCATAAAACATTCATCACCAAGAGTCTGACAGTGCCATGATATGATGTCACCATCACGTATCCATGATGAGCGAAATCAGGATTTTAAGAATGAATATTCTTTAAAAACTTGTTTGTTTGTTTTTTTTTTAGAATCGTCCGTGTACTCTACCTGATTCCTGAACTTCACCCGCTGGTAAGCGTAGTCCGGAAAGGGCTTGCGTGGAATAAATCGCCCAGTGCCCTGCTGCACCTGAAGCTTTCCTCCTTCATAAACTATCCGACCTTGACTCAGCACCAGCATCGGACCGCCGCGGCACTCCAGACCCTCGAAGATGTTATATTCCGCAGCCTGAGTGGAGAGGACAAATGAAACAAGGGCAGGCAGAAGTAGAGGGAGTGTTAAGAAGAAAGAAAAAGAGACCTTTCTTTTCCATTTCCCTTTTCCCCACGAGATCACTGACGCCGTGGACTGTGAAAGCTATTTGAGCGGGCGTTTTACTGCAGGGCTCAGTAGCTGCAGTAAAATGCAGTAACTGAGAGGATGGGGGATGAATAAGTGGGAGACTCGGGGCATATAGAGAAAGTGATTGTGTTAATGCAGGGGGACGGGTGATGGTACTGAATGGTTGAGGGGGGTGAAGAGGGATTATAACCTGAAGCTGGCACCAGACAGGATCAGGAGCTGAACGGACTCATTAAATCAGCCCCTATTAACATTTTCACCGCGTTGTGTGTGTTGCATTGCTCGAGGCTAATTTTCACCTCTGATTGTGTTCCACTGAATTTAAATGAATACAGTCTCTTGAAATTCGCCAGACGTCAAATCCAGTTGTATTTAGCTGTAGCACCATCCTGCTGTGCAGATGGTGCTTGCTTTATCTGTAAAATCCAAATAAATGTGTTTTCTTAGTTTGTTAAAGCGCAGAAAGATGTGTTAGTAACCACCCTGTAACCGTAATGACCAAAACAATCAACAAATGCTAAGAGTCGTCCTTCAAGATCGTGAAAAAGACGTCTCTGACTGTCGTAGTTGAGTCCCAGAGCAGCTGAAATGAAGTGAATGAACAGGAAAAAGACAGCTGAGTTCATTTTATCCAAATCAAACTGCTTTGATGTGACATCACAAACTCACACTGGCATGAAATATTTTACTTTTCCACATATTCTTCCACAGTTTTATAAGCTGGAGGACTTTGTCTTACATTCACATGGTGAGAATACTGTACAAACACTGCAGCCAAACTGCGAGGGCACGAGTGGTGAAGAGTCAATCTGGGTTTAATCTGAATCCAAGGTGAAAAAGGAAGCAGGTGTTGAAGGTGATCAAGTCGATATTACCCCAAAAATTGTCATGTAGTCAGTGAAATAAGAAAGTAAAGTTCCTTAATGCAGTATGAGATCTTAAACTTGGTCCTGCAATCAGGCTTGCATAAATCTCGTTCTCTGAGCTGAATGTGTAGCCCTCCAACAATTGTGGTGCAGCGTTTCAATTTCCCCCCCAAAAAAGCTACATTTAATTTGTCTTTTTATTGAGAAGATGGCCTAAGTTCAGCAAATTCTGGCATCCAGTGAAGATGCATTCCTGAGATGAAGGCAGAACAGTCAGCTGGTTAGCTGCCATAAATACAGCTAGATGGCATAGTTGGCTGCTTTGAAGCCAATGAATTATCGTAGTCATGTTCAGGACTGACCAACCGTCTAAAGCAGTGGTTCTCAAACTTTTAATACTGCGTACCACCTAAGAAACTGTTCAGCTCTCTGAGGTACCACCATGATGACCAATTTTAAAATATAGCCATATATGCCTTCTCATTTAACTTTAAATACACAGAGATGTTTATTCCTTATTGTGGTTATTTATTCTTGCCTGAATTGTTACTTTACTGAATCAGACATTTACATCTCTGTCCAACAATTCTCACATACTCATACTCTCATACAGAGCAAAATAAACACTCAAAAGTTGTTACATCTGCACTGCAACCTGAATATGAAACAAATATTTTCTTTAAATAGACACAATTTTAATTATCTCAAGCTACACATTTTGTTTCAAATGTATTTATTATGCATTGTATGTTTCTGATTTTTTTAAAATGGAAAATGTGGAAAAAATGTGGAAAGTCATGACGTTCCCCGTGTACCACCAGAGAGCGCTCGCGTACCACCGGAGGTATGCGTACCACAGTTTGCACACCACTGGTCTAAAGGAAGAGATTAACTCTTTTATTAGGAGGTTTTTAAAATCTCACTTCCTCTTACTGTTTTTTTCCAAACATCCATCCATCCATCCATCCATCCATGCCCGTTTAATCCTCTGCAGAGTCACATAAATCTGCTGGAGTCTATCTCAGCTATCTCAATTTTATGGACTGTACACCCTGTGTACCAGATACACAAGCCTTCCCTTTCTGCCATCATCTATCTCTTCCATGTGCTCCATTTATGTATTTATCTTATTTTATTCATGTATTTGTTTTGTGTGTGTGCTCTCACCGACTGCTGAAGTTTGGCAGTGATGGTTTTGACACTGTCGGGGTCCCAGATGACAACGTCAGCGTCAGAGCCGACAGCTATGCGCCCCTTACGTGGATACAGATTGAAAGATTTTAGCTGCGTTGGTTGACGTTACTGCCACAAACTGGTTCTCATCCATCTTCCCCATCGCCTGAGTGACAGAGAAGCACATGTTGAGAATGATAAAAGGCCTCACAGCTACTCGAGGGATGCATGCAGACGTGACATCACCGCTCACCACAGCCTTGTCCCAGACAAATCCCATTCTCTCCTCGACTCCGTTGGTTCCCTCTGGGATCAAAGTGAAATCATCTTTTCCGATTGCCTTCTGGGAGGTGCTGTACGCGCAATGAGAGCTCCCCACCACCTGGAGGTCCCCGCTGTGTCGAGGAGACAAAAAACCACATTGTGGTGATTGGTGAATACACGGCAGTCAGTTTGCAAAGTCAGGTGCATAAGACCCTCTTCATAGTCGTGCGTTGAGACATTTTTAATATCCACCACCAGGTGTCCTCGTTGAGCACGTGATTTAAAGTGCATGTCATTGGGGAAATGGAGGGACACAAAACCAGCCAAGCAGAACTAATGAGTGGTGCAACACAGCTGCAGTGCAAGGGTCCAAACGATAAAGTAGACTTCATCAATATATACTTCATAATCAAAATGCCCGCAGCACATAAACTAATTTTACCTCACTTTATACAGGAGACTGTCTCTGATTAATCATCATGATGATCATTAAGGGTACATCATTCACTCATTAATTATATTCATTACTGTGATATTGGCTGTGCTTATGCCAAGAGAGTGCTTATTATGAAGATAAACGGTCTCATGGAAAGCTGAGAAGGGGAAAAAGTGCCTTTGTCTTTGGGAAAAGAGCCTAAAAATACATCCTGTTGTTTCGAGGAAAGGCTCCGTGACAACAGTATCACGCCACCGGTGTGACAGCATGGACCCGCCTTGAGGAGGTTTACTCCCAGATGCAGGATGGAAGAACAGAGGAGGAGGAGGAGGAGATGAAGTACAAGGGAGGAAGTTGGTAGTCAAGGCAACAGACAAAAGATACTGGTTCCTGAGCTATTTCTGGAATTGAGGACAGTCAAAAATGTACGACTCGAAGTTGCTAGTGGGTGGGTGTATGTTTGAGGTGAGAGCAGAGGCAAATTTAATCTCATTCATGTTATAACTCAAACTGAAAGGATTACAAGTTGACATCTTTACTATATACAGCATGATGGGAACTAAACTGATCTGAAAATGAGTTCCTCACCTTCTAAATGACCTGAATGACTTCACCTTCTCTCTATCTGTATCTTTGTACCACTTGAATGGATATGGCCTTGTGCATCCTACCAGCTGTTGTCTGTGGCATGAATACAAATCTAATGTGTAAGGACAAACAGCGACAATCACACCTCTGCAGGCATCTCCTTTCCTGTCATCCAACTGATTTGCATTTGACATTGTGCAGAGGTCGAAGCTAAATTTAGCCATTCAAACACCCCACAGTGCATTCATTATAAAAGTTCGTACATATTCAAAACTTTATTAACTCTACTCATCAAAATGCAGAAAAAATATGACTTTTTTCTTTTTGCCTTGGAAAGAACATTGAATTATGCATGACTTCATTTACACAACAAAAATCCATTAGTTGCTGAAAAAGTTTGACTCGTACCAGGCCAGCATCGTGTGGAGGTGGTCTGGAGTCGTGGGGTCCGGACTCAAAGGTGGAGAAGTCACATAAGCCGCCGCCTTGGCCCAGTTTTTGCTCCAGTAATGAGAGCCGTCAGTTGCCAAGCTGGCTGTAATGGGCTCTCCGAAAACCACAGAACCTGCATGGGGTGATATGCATGATATGGGGTGATACTCTATTATGGAACCAGCTACCAATTTGGGTTAAGGAGGCTGACACCACGTCCACCTTTAAAACTAAATTGAAAACATTTATGTTCAGTAAAGTCTAAACTATAGTGTGTAGGGGCTAATAGTTATAGCTATAGTTATAGGAGCTAAGACTAGAGTAGGCTCGTCTTAATCACAGCTTCATCATAGCTATGCTGCTATAGGCCTACGCTGCAGGGGGACACCAGCATGATCTGCTGAGTGGTGTCTCCACCGCTCTTTTCCCTTTCTCTCCCTTTCCTCCTCCCTTTTTCCTCCTCCAGCTCCATCCATAGTTAATTAGGAGCACCTTGTTACTGTAACTGTGCTGCATGTTCTTTCCTGTAGTTTGTTGTGCTGTTTTGCCCCCTTTTTTCTCATTTTCTTTCTGTATGTTTGCAGGCCAGATTTTCCTGAATTGCATGCTGACCTGCAGTTCCCTCCTCTGTCCATCCCAGCGTTTACCTCCACCTGTGTGTGTAGATGTGTTCGGTGTGCCGGCTGGCGTGGTGACCGGTGACCTGGTCCTCTGACCATCTCACCTCAGTGCTGCTACCTGCACCTGTTTATGTAGTCATTATATCCAGTCATTTGTGTGCTCTCCTCTCTCTGTCCTACATCCTCTCTCTGTCCTGTATTCCCTCTCTTTTTCTTTCTTTACCCGGCTGGTCTTCAGCAGGAAGGTCCCCCATATGAGCCAGAACTTGCTCAAGGTTTCTTCCTCTTAAAGTGGAGTTTTCCTTGCCACTGTTTGGCTTAAAGGTTTTTTTTCTCCCACTGTGGGAGTTTTTTTACTTGCCATTACTCTTGATTTGGATTTAATATTATAATTTTAGTCAATTATATTTGCTTGGGGATCATGCTCTGGGTCTCTGTAAAGCGCCTAGAGACAACTGACAGTTGTAACAGACGTTATACAAATAAAATTGAATTGAATTGAATTGAATTGAATTGAATTGAATTAAATTAAATTAAATTAAATTAAATTAAATTAAATTAAATTAAATTAAATTAAATTAAATTAAATTGAATTGAATTGAATTGAATTGAATTGAATTGAACTGAATTGAATTGAATTGAACTGAATTGAATTGAAGTGAATGATGATTAGGAATCTGATGACAGAAAGTGAAGAAAAGAGAGGTGCGCTCACCTTTCCTCCGGGCCTGGGTGATGGTGTCGGCTGCGCTCTTGCTCATCACTTTCGTGATGTAGACGGGACAGTTCACGCGGTTGCCGAGAGTGATGGCACGAAACACGGCCTCAGCCTCCAGCTGCGGGGAAGGGAGATAAAGCAGACCTCAGAACTATTTAACGACAGGTGGAGTCATTAAAAGCAAAGGAGTGTGAAAAAAAAACCTCACCTCTTCAGGACGGCTCAGAGGATGGCCTTCAGGGCCGGTGATCCCCATTTCAAGAATCTTTTTCTGTTCCTAGAACACCAAAAAATCAGAACTGTCTTCAAAGTCTCTACAGTGACTCTATGCAGCACTTATAAAGCCATGTCTTAATGCCCCTAATGGGATCCCATGGCTTCAGGCAGATACGGTTGTACTTCTACATCTCCCTATTTCTTACATTTTATATTACAGCCATATGAGAGTTATGTTAACAGTATCATTCATCTGCAACCCCATTATCAGTCATTATCCTGATTTATCTTCATATACATCTTGGTTTTTGCCATAATTGTTCCCTTAATCTGGACCATCATCTTCATGACCATTACTAACACTTGTCAGCGGTGCTCTCAGCATTATGAGAGCCCACCCTCATCTTAATCACATTACATCACCATCGTTAGCGTAATAGCAGTCAGCAAAAACGGTGGCCAAAGATAAACCTGTCATCCTCTGCAGTTGCAGCATTAATCCTCCAGCTCCCCGTTGAAGAGATGGTGAGTTACGTAACAGGAATATTTCTCAGCTGGAGCGGAGGTTGCAGGGAAATATAACGGCAAGAGACTGCAGCACTTACCTGAGCGATCAGGTCTCCATTTTCTGCATGCACTAACACCACAGCACCCAGCTGCTTCAGGAAGGAGAACGCCTCATACAGCTGCACACACGGCGAGTAAGAAGTGAAACGATCACAAAGTCACAGATTTACAGGAAGGGATTCAGTTTTCTAGCTTATGCGGTAAAGCCGTTTCATACCTGAGAATCTGTCATCTGGAACACATCCTTGTAAGCCATGTACACTTGAAAGGAGTTGACACCTGACAACAGTGGAGACAACGAAGTGCTTCATCATGAAGAAGTGGCAAAACAAAGCTCAGAGGAAGGAAACTGAGAGAACAGAACATCATCTGAGCTACAAAGCAGCACAAGCCTGCAGCTGATGCGTCCAGTAACTACAGCCCTGATCCCAAAGACGTCCAAACAATGTTTAAAGTTCAAATAAAAACAGAATCCAGTAATTTGCAGAACTCATAAATCCATAAGAATACAGAAAAATATATCAAATGCACTGCCTAAAGAAAAAAAATAACAAGGTCATTTTCAATTTGATGACAGCAACTTGTCCCATAAAAGTCGGGACAGTATGATCTTTACAGCTTTGTAGTACGTCTGGTTCTTCTAACATCGGTCCACATAAGTCTGGGAACTGATAGGAATGTTCTGCTGTATGTGGTTTGACATTGTCTTGCTGAAAGATGCAAAGCCTTCTCTGAAAACGACTGGATGGGAGCAGATGTGGCTCTAACGTTCTACGCGCATACATTTCAGCATTGGTGTCTCCTTTTGAGATGTGCAAGCTGCCCATTTCAAATGAACTAATCCGCCCCCGTGCCGTCAGAAACTGAGATGTGATGACAAGCAAAGCGGTTCTCTCCTCTTAACTCCGGACGACACGGCAGTCGTGGTTTCCAAAATGAGTTCCAAATTTTTCCACTTTCCATTTAAGTTCAGCTTTGGCCAAGAGAAGAAGAAGAAGTCTGCATCATGTTCGTGTATGGCTTCTTCTCTGCATGACACAGCTTTAACCTGGATGTCAGAGGCATCATGGACTGTGTTCTTAGGCAGTTCCTGAACCCATGAAGCGCTTTTCATTGCAGAGTCATGTCTGTTTTTAATGCAAGTGTAACCTGAGGACCCAAAGATCACAGACATCCCATAATAACTTCAAGCTGTGTCCCATGCACACAGAGATTTCTCCAGATCCTTGGAATGTTTCTAATAATATCCACTGTAGTTGATGAGATATTCAAAGGCTTTACAGTGAGGAACATTATTCTCAAACTGTTTCACAATTTGTAGATGCAGTTTTGGCAACATGAGTGTCTGCCCATCTTTTTCCACCCAGTCGTCTTCACTGACCTGCTGTCAGTCAAAACGATTAGATGTTCCAGCAGGCGCTTCTTTTTTGTTATTTCTTACTTTTCGAACCTTTGCTTGCCCATGTCTCAACTTTTTTATATATACCTGTTTCTGCCATTAAATTCAAAATGAGTTCATATTTTTGTTATCTCATAGCTATTCTTGTAGCTTCCCCAAAAGGAAAATTTATGTTTATAAAAAAGATTACAAGAAAAACATGTGTGTTGCCACAACAACAGTGTTACAGTGGAAAAAACAGATCTCGTCTATGCCTCGACTATAAGAGGATTCAGCAGCTGGACAAATTATTTTTAAATCTGTGCCCTGGTGTTCTTGTAAAATGTGTCCAAATTGGGGATCATAAGAAGATTCACAGCAATAAGCAATCCAATGAAATATTACGGAAAAAAAAAAAAAAGCTAAAAACTGAAGTACCTTTGTCCTGCACGAGCAGCTCCAACTCATCTTTAACGGTTTCATTCCACTGAGGGATGTCGACGTGCAGAGAGTAATCGCAGCAAGCCTTTTTATCTGCACCTTCCTGCCAGTGCTCAAACGCCTCCAGCAGACTATCTCCAGGCTGCGGGATCACGTGATCAACTGAGAACGGGAAGGGCGAAAGGTTGGATGAGAAGAGAGCGAGCATCATTTAATAAAACATATTTGAAGATGTGGCTATTACTATACTGGAGCAGATACATTTATCCTGTGTTTGCTTTGTCTTAAAACATTATAAAATTCATCTGATCATAGTAGATCTTAGCATTAGACAAATACAACTTCTGATGTACAATAACATTATTTTCACCGTGCTATTATTTAGTTAAGAAAAGTGTAGCCAGAAAGAAAACATCTGTTATGGTTCCATCATGCTCTTTTTAGACGGAAGAGGCTTTTTCTCCTGATACCCTTTCAAACTTAAACGGGCTTGTTCTGTCTTCTTCTAATTTTTGCTGTTATGGAGTTTTACATTTAACATACTCAGTGAGGATTTGTAGGGTCTAAGATGTAGCACTTGATTATTGTTTTTGTTCTTTTTTTATTTGTCAGAGCATTGCACAGTCTGACCCATGCTCTGACGTCCACTCCTATTAATTTGTTTTGCACATCATAGCAAAAAAATACATTATAATGTTAAAAAAATGCAAGGGTATAAGTGCAGGGAGAGGCAGAAAACCCAACTGGGCTTATAACTACGCCTCCACCTATCCATCAGTGTTAACACTGTACAGTCTAAAATAAAAAAAGAATTATATATATATATATATATGTGTATATACAGTACATATACACATACAGACACATATGCATACATACATGAAGAAAAAAATACATATAGAATCTTTTTGGATTCATTTTTGTAAAATAAATAATAGCATGGTGAAAAAAGTTAAAGTTATACAGTGATCCCTTATTTTTCACAGTTAATGGGGAGCCGTCCCGCGACACACACACTCCATTACCCATAAGGCCACATCATTACCCATAAGGCTACCTTCTTAAAGGGGCCAGGCTGGCTCACAACATTTCTTCACTGTGAGAGAACGCGCACAACATCCTGTGATGTTTCCGCAATTTTTAATTTTTTTTTTAATTATATTATATAGTTCTGAAAAAATCCGCAAATAACTAAATCCGCGGAACTTAAATCGCAAATTGGCAAGGGATCACTACTATCTTATTTGTTTGAGGTTGTATTTTCCTAATCCTTGGACACACTCCAATCAGTTGATTTTTATGTTTTAATCTAAAAAAAAAAAAAACACAAAATAAAACAAAACTTTTTGCATCTGATGTTTATCAGCCGTGTTTAGGGATTCACACTTACTGATCATGGTTGTGCCTCCCAGCAAGTGCAGCCTTAGTGCCCTGCAGAAAGTCATCAACAGGCTCTGTGCCCAGGTAGGGCTTCATCAGGCATGTGTTGACATCGATTCCTCCCGGTATGACCATGCAGCCTTCGGCCTCAATCACCTTGACGCCGCCAGGAACAGCCAAGTTGTCCCCCACCTGCCTGCCAAGGATTGGGAACAAAAAAAACGCAGAAGGGTTGATGAGTCGGAAGAGAAAAGGAGATAGAAAAAAAAAACCTGCAGGAAAATATATACTGTAAGCGTGCGCGCCAGTGGGTGGTTGTGAATGTTTAGCTGTGAAAATGGGTAAACACCTCCGCAGCGCTTGGTATTAAAACACTTCTTTGACACCCCTACACATACGCACTTGATGAGCCCATCCTCAACGTAGACGTCTCCGTAGAAAGACCGGTCATCGTTGACCACTCGCCCTCCTTTGATCAGCAGCCTTTCGCTCTGCAGGGGAGAAGCACAGACGGGGGAGAGGAGGGGTTCAATCAGTTATGTAATCCATGACCTTACAGCAATATCGATACAGTCAGTGCAGAGAGGGAAAAAGGCGAGCACGGTGTGCATGGGTGGGACATCACAAGGCTATAAATTCTCCTTGTCTTTCTGTCTTAATGTTGATACAATCACAATCTTTTTCTCAGACTGTGTCCACGCCCTCTACCACCACAAGAGGTGCCTGGCAACACCATTGAGAAGATGCTAGGTCTCCATGGCAACCAAAGAGATCATCCACGGTTCCACACAACGACATTTGACAGCCTGCTGAATTATCAGATGCCTCTCAGATAATAACCGCGAACGCACGCGCCATCAAAGATGCAAAAGAGCAGCAGGTTTGTCCGAATCCAGTCTCACACACACCACAGTGTCGCTTTAAGCGAGTGCTTCGAGTGCGACTCCCGATTCGGCCGTCACGTCAACCGATCTAATCCCGTTGACAAGCGGCGAGATTACACAACGCGGTGCAACCCGGAGAGCAAATGCGCACACCGCCGGGCACGGAGAGGAGGAAACAGTTTCACCTGCCCGCTTGGAAGTTGCAGTGTCACAAAGAAGCGGCCCACATGAAAGATCCTTATATGCTCTTTGCCATTCACTAAGAATTTAATCCACTTTCCGACTTGCAGAGGGGATTTGCATATAAAAGAGCCTGTGAGGTTGCTGGTCGTCTGTGAGCAGGCCAGGTCTCTTACCGTCTGATGGGGGATGCTGTTATTCCCCTGGTAATTGGTGCCAGACATGCCCCCTTCGTCGCTCTGCCCCCCTGGCAGTCTGTTCAGAAGCAGATTAGGAAGACTCCGAGATGCGCTCTGCGCCCCTTTGTCTAACTGAGAGTTGCTTAACCTTTTGTTTCGGTGCACAGTCACAGAGGGCGATGAATCCGCCGCCGTGCGGCTGCGTCTGCTTGCGCTCAAGCCACAGATACGTGACGACCCTGTGCGTGCGTGCGTGCGTGCGTGCGTGCGGAAAGCTAACGCCTGCCCGGTTGCGTTCACTGCGTGTAGAAGATGGTGCTTAGGTGCCCAAAGAGATTCCTTATGTCTATGGCAAGCCAATATGGACATTTAACATCACTGTAATAAAGCTCAATAAAAGTGGGTAGAAAAAAATGTATCTAGAACACCCAAAATTAGATTTAAAAAGCATTTTTCCCACATGTGAATCAAAACTAATTCACCAAAAGCAGCATTCAATGATACTCATGATTTATTTATCTTTTAAAGTTTTCTTGTGGGAAGCCAACACTGTCACAAAATGACGCTTTGATCATGTGTTCTGTAAAAATGCTGGCTTGCCATCATTTCTAGAAAGAAGAATGCAAGTTAGAATTGAGGAAAAAAATACATGAGACTATTTTTATTCATTTACTGGTTTTCAAAGCTACTAAAATTGAAATGCTATCACCCAGTGAGTGCAGAGGTTGAGTAGTCAACATTAAATCATCACTGACGTCCTTTGACAATTGTCCTGATAAACCTGTCAAGTATCCTTGTCAAGCTGTCAGTTTGGGTAATTATTGTGGATTTGAGCACTATTATTTTCCTAAATCTCAAATACATTTTTCAAATAATGTTAGTTGATCAATTAATTTCATATAATCACGTAATAATTTTATGGAATGGATAAAGGATCAGAACCCCTGTTTCTCATCTGCTGAGTAGGTGAAATGGTTACAAACTTACAAATACCTGGTCAAACAGTCAGCAAGGTTTTTTTGTTTATCATGATAGTATTCTAAGAAATTTGCTTTTTCTTGATAAAGATAACAGCTACAATAACCTTACTTGGTTTGTCATTTTGTTGCAGATAATGTCACTGGTGCAGAAAAAATGACAAATTTGAACGACTATGATAAAATCAGAATTATTCTTTTTTGATTCCTTAGAGTGTCTGCCCATCAATATATCTAAAGTGACGTCTTTAAATGGTTCCTAAATTACCCTCTCGGCTTGCCATACCACCGTCTATGCTCACGCTCATACAAACAATTCACTCGAGCGCATAAAACAATACAGCAGGCTGTCTGTCGCTGTCCATTTCAGCACCACAGTTAATGTAGTCGGCCTATTTGCATTTTTGCATCTTTTTGGCGAATTTTGTTTGAGCTACGTCGTTACCAAAATAGCAAAACTGCAATGCAGCACGCAAGTTCATAATTTATGCAGACTGGAGCATCATATTTACTGTTCCTCATGAAGAATTATTGAGGTAACATAACATCTCTATGCAATAAAAATGAGAACACATATACTGGTTACTGTTATCCAACAAAACACATCTTCAAAAATACACCTTCAACCCGCTCGTTTCAACCTGTTTACTTTGAGTCTAGCTGTCAAATATAGGCCACGAGCCAAGGCATACAGTCGCGGTGTTACCTTTCCATTTGGGCTTTGCTTTTCCGACGGAAATCTGAGCTCAGCGCCGGTCTGCGCGTCGTCAGACTCCCCGGGCGAGTTGGTCTGCGACCCCTCTCGGGCCTCGCCGGGCATCTTCCCAGGGAGCTCACCTGTGTCCAAGAGCCTCTCCCGGCTCCCGCTCCTCGGGGTGCGACTCCCTTTCCTCCCCACCGCATAGTTATCGAAGTCTATGGTCTTGCTCTCAAACGCCCCTTCTACGGAGCTGAACATCCCGTAGGTTTTCCGCTGGTTCGGCCCGGTGGTGATCGGTCCCGCCAGGTAGACCGGCAGCTCATCCTCCCGGTTCCACTGCCTCCTGCAATCAGACATCGTGGCTTCGACGGGAGACCTGGACCTCCAGCAGTCTGAAGAGACAGACACAGTTTTGCCTTGTTTTACGTCTAAACGGGTCAAAGTCCCGCCTCTTCAGGCAAGCGCACTCATTGGATGCGGTGAACTGAAAAGCAGGTCTCCTCATGTAGCTTAGAATCGTTCCTCTTCATGTACCCCAATGGTGCAGTGCTCCAGTTTTGTAAGGGCTGTGAACAAATTGTAAAGTGTAACATTAGTGCGGGGCGAGTTCATACACCCTTCACACACTGATAAACGAAAGCAATCTTGTCGTATTTGTGGGATTTGTTTTTTTTTGGGGGGGGGGGGGGGGGGCATTCATGCCATCAGCGGATTAAAGCAGCATGTGTGATCCTTTAACCCACATCTGGGAGAAAGAAAGGGAGGGGGATGCAAATGGTCGTTGTGGCTTCGGGGGTTGCTGCTGTTGTCACACGGAGCAAGACTGCGCTTTACTGAGTGCGCTGAAGGTAGTGAGACAACTGTCGACGCTCATTTTTCTTCCAAGCGTTAACAAAACAGTCATCTCAAGGTCCATAGCACAGGGATTCCAGGAAAAAGGCGAAAGCAACAAAGAAGATGAGAAACTGTTGTCTTTCAGTACTGGACAGCTCCACTGGGAAACAGTGCGGAACACATATGCAATTCAGATCATTCACTTTGCATGGACAAATTATGATAGAATAATGTTGATAGAATCCCCAACTCTTATTGGACAATTAATGGACACTTAGGTCAATTAAGGATTCAAGCTTATCATTTATTAACCAGAAATCAATTCATTACTGTTTTGATTAGATGCAGAACACAGAGCCTCATTATGCTGCCACAGGAACATTGCTGCTGAAGTACAGTTTTTAAGCAATCACTGAGAATTTTTAAAGTGCTTTTTAAACAAAGTTAGTTAATAAAGTTATGGTATAATGAAGCAATCACAAAAACCTTTAGAATATCAGTTATTTATAGTGAGAAAATCAATAAATTTCATAGCCACATAATTATATTATTATAATATGATGCTCTCCACTATTGCACCAAGTGGTGGCATATGGGAAAGAGCCACACGTGGACATAGCTTTTAACCCAGAACCTCATAATCTACTTAAATAGGACGGCCACTCTGTCAGCTCTGTGGGCTCTGTGTACCAGCACACAACCTTATACTTACATACATATAAACATATATTTGATGGCAGCAGTTCAAAAAGTTGGAAAATGGGAAACAATAAACTGGGAAATTGAATGAGAAAGCAACTTTTTTTTTCCTTTAACATAATTACCCTCCCTGTGTATCTAGGCTCTGGGGTAATGTAGGGTTCAGTGTACTACCAAGGAATTATTTAACACATGATGGGGTTGGGAAAGTAAGCTGTATCAGAAAGGAAAACCTAGAGAAACACCTTCCAACTAATTCGATTAATTGACAACAGGTCAGTGGCATCATTAGTTATTTAAATAGCATCTGAGAGATGAAGACTGTCAGAAGTGGAGATTGGCAGAGCTTCACCAAACTATGACGAAGGGCTTTAACAAATTTTTCCTGAGCAAACAGTTGTGAATATCTTGAATATCTCTTCATCTTCAATGATATTATATCATTAAAAGATTCCAAGAGAACAGAGATTCTGGAGAAATCTCTGTTAGCATAGGACATGGCTGGAAGTCAATATTAGGTGCTCATGATCTTTGGTCCCCCCAGGCAGCACCGCCTTAAATACGTTATGACTTTGTAATGGAAATCATTACGTGGGCCCAGGATCACTTCCAGACATCACTCTCTAAACAGGGACCTCAATATGCAGATTTTAGAGCGATGCATGCTGCCATCCAGATGACATCTTTTTCAGATGTTTGCGTCTTTTAGCCAGAAATTGCTAAGCTGTATACTACAGCCATCAAAAAAGCATGTCTTTGTAAAAAAAAGACTGAACTGGCCTGCCAGCAGTCCAGACATTTTACCAACTGATTATGGTTGGCATCATAATATAAAAAATATGAGAAAGAAAAACCAGGACTGCAGTCATATCAGACAAGAACGGGATAGTATTCCCCCAAAAACTCCTGCAACTGGTCTCCTCACTCCCCAGATGAATATGGACTTTTGTTAAAAAAAAAAAAAAAAAAGAGGGGGATGATGCAATTTTTTTCTTCAGTTATTTTATTTTATTTTTTAGAATTTCTGTTTAAACATTTGATATGATTTCTATGTTATAGTTTGCATAAAATATTTATACATTTAAATACATTTAAACATTTATACATGATTTTGATGTCACTTTATTTTGAAATACCATATCAGATTGGGCTGAAACTTGTTAAATGACATTCCCAGATGGGATACTATTGGTCCAAAGTGGAATGAGTCTGTGGAAACTAGGACTTTTTATTTTATAAGTCTTTCAAAGTAGTGGTAGTATACTACATTTGTACATGATTTTGATGGCAAAATGTGGGTATGCAAGATATGCGGCGCATAGGGGCGCTGCACTGGGGGGGCGCCAAGGCAATGGGGGAAAATTATGAAAAGTATGCATCTTCTATAGCTACATAACAGCTTTTGTACATGTGTGTAAATGATATGATCATGACCGTCAAAACCGGAGTACGTTACTGATTAGTGTGATTGATAGTAACTAGTTATATTTACTCCATTTCATTTACTCTAATTGCTTTTTAGATAATTTATGCCTTTAAGAATTGTTTTCATGTAAAATACTTTTAACTTTTACTTGAGCAATATTGTTCTAAAGTAACAATACTCTTACTTGAGTACAGTTTTTGTCCACTCTCCCGACCCCCGAGTCCAGATGAGAGAGAGGATGAACTGGAACAGAGAGGTAAAGATGAGGGAGAGAAACAGAGAGGTGACAATGAGGAGCAGCTGGAGCAGAGAGGTGCAGAATTTGTTTCAGAATTTGTGGAATTTTTTTATTTGTAGTAATTTGTGTGCGTGTGTGTGTTTTTTTTTTTTTTTTTGGGGGGGGGGGGGGGGGCACAGCCATGTTCTTGCATACCCCCCAGACAGTAGGTAGTTGTGCCCCTGCTGTTAGTCATTAGTCTAACAATCAAAAGCCCGCCTAGACCACCAAGTAAAATTTTATTCAGCTACAAAGTTATGCATAATTAGGTTGCTATTCTTTTTTTTTGACTGACAGTTACTGTGCGCTATGGTATTAAAGGCTGGCTGTCATTGTTTTAGCTCATGATTTGCTGCTGCCATCACTTATCCTTCAAAAAGTGCAGGCAATTTAGAGCTTCCTGTAATGATGTCAGTCAAGTGGGTATGATTACACCTAAAATAAGAGATCCTGAGTTGGCCCATGCACTCATTGGTCTACACCCTCAAACTGTCAAAATTAAGATTAATCTAAGCAAGTAAAAAAAAAAGTCCACTTTGAGAGTGGAATTCACAAAAAAGGTGCAAAGACTCTCCAATGCTGGAGAAGAAAAACTTGTGTGAATGGAGAAGTGTTGTGTGGTTCGTTCTTTTTTTTTTTTTTTTTTTTTTTTTTTTGCTGCGTAATTTCATAACCACAATAAAATGAATTTGTCCACAAGAATCCACAAGAATAAGATACATTTCTTGTAGAGAAATCTGGGGTTTATCAACACCAGGATTGCCATTAGCATGTCTTGACTTGTGAGTAGTAGGAAGCTAGAGATAAACTGGTCTAGACAATCCCATCCTAGACTACATAACTAACAGTTACTTAAAAAGTGGAGTATTTTGTTAGTAAAAATGCTATTCCCTTGGATTTGATCACTATCAGCATCATCGTTTTTGGGTTTAGACCATATTCAAGAAAAGGAAATTTGCTTCTTAAACACGAATGATAATTTTTTTTTAAAGCTCAAAATTACCTGAGTCATTATGATCACTGTAATTTTAAGCAAAAAAAAATGCAAATTGCTTTATCTCTATTTACCGTTTAATAATGTTCTGATTCTGATACCAGTATCACAAATTGCTCCAATATTGCCAAAATTGCTGGTAATTTTTACGTACTGACTCAGTACGTTTACATGGGAAGTTTAATTCCTCTTTAATTCAGAATTAAAGTTAAAGCCGAATAAAAGTTACCATGTAGACACCTAATTCCATATGAAAATGTCAATTCCGAATTAAACTTAATTCCGAAGTAAGTGGCTGGTTTGTTCCCATTTTAATTCCGAATTAAATAATTCCGCGGTCATGTATACACTCATTCCTCTTTAAATTAATTCCCGTCTTTCTGCGCATGCTCGTTCTCTTGCCCGTCTGTCGCGATGACGCTTATATTCCGCGCTGGGCTTGTTTTCAAAACAAAGTTTCAAGATGGCAGCACGCAGTAAACGGTGTTCAAGGGCAGAGACGATTTATTTAATAAATAGCTTGGAGGAACTAGAAATAATTAAAAGAACAGATGGCAAGAAACATAAAAATTGTGAGCTTTTCAAAGCGGCCAGGCTAAATGAAGGAGGTTTCGCAGATAGAGACGCCACCCAGGTCAAAAATAAGTGAAATGTTGTTGCTAACCGAGTGAGCTAAGTTTGTTTTCTTCCGGTAGATGTAAAGACGTCTGCCCCCCCCCCAATCCAATCAGAACCCTTCCCAACCCCCCAGACCTAAAGCGGAGTTGGATAAAGCCAAACAAACGTGTTTTCCATGTAAACCTTAATTCGGAATTACTATTTCCATGTAAACTCGAAGGAAAATAGTTTAATTCGGAATTATTTAATTCCTAATTATTAATTCCAAATTAAAAAACATCATGTAACCGCAGCTACTGTCTGTCTCCAGCGAGGTGTCAGATATAGTGATGACCTGGCTGGAAGAGTCTGAGATGTGACATCAAGTGGTGAAACACACACACACAAATAACACACACATAGATGCAGTTAATGTCCATTTTATGTCCAAACAAAAACAGCAAAACTATTCTTATTAGTTTTTCTAAATTTGTTTCAATTTTTTTGTAGATGAGTTATATCTTCTTAAAAAACAAACAAAAAAATCCTTGTTGGTGTTCTTTATAAATTAGATTTAACTTTTTAGTTTGTTTAAATTGTAGATCAGTTTTATAAAGATAAGTTTCCTTTTTTCCTGCTATATTCTTTTTTTTCTTCTTGTAAAAAGAAAAAAGGTATTACATTCCTTTTATAAGTTAGGTTTACGTTTTTAAATTGTTTCAACTCGAGGATAAGTTTCCTTGTTTTCTGCTTTCTTAAAAAGGTATGAATCCTGAAAAATGATGGATGATGTTGATGGAACATGGTCTGTCCCACATGAGTCACTAAGGTCTGTCCCACATGAGTCACTAAGGTCCAGTCACGTAAACAAGTTGTTCCTGTGTCAGCAGCATTTTATATTTGTGTATTAATTACATGGATGAACTTCATGTTTGTGCTCAGCTTTTTGTATTGCAGGTGTCTGGTTTTGGATTGGAGGACCTGCTAACTGATATGGACAACTGGTTACAAGGTAGAAGCAGCCACAAAGGTGACAGGTATGCACAGGTACTTGACACTTTCCTTATTTATCAACGATTGTACACATTCAAATGTCATCACAGAAGTTTGTGAGCTCCGTGAGTCTGCGTTTGTGAAACCTCTCCAGCACGTCTCCATGAGATGGTTGAGCCATGGTCATTGTGTAATCCAGATTCTGAGGCAGCATGAAGCTCTGGCAGACTACTTCAGATCTGCAAGCGTGGCCTGACGTATCTTTTTCATTTAAAGCTTCAGCAATGCCAAGATTGTGAACTATATACCTGTGATAGATGCAACTTTGTGCATATTTTCTGAGTTTATTCATGGATGAAAATCCTTCCAGGATCAAGAGACTTTGGGAGTCTTTCTACAACTCTGACTGAAGTGTAGCATCTCTTTTTCGGGCCACCTTACCAGCATTGGACATATTCAACCTCCTCCAGCCCTCGATACTTTTTTTTTACATCATTCAACTGTAGACCTTGGGTCAGTTCTAACTTAATGACTTGATCTGTTTTAGATTAAAGACTTTATTCAAAGTTCATGGTCCCCAAAACACTTCAGCCTTTAAAGGACAAACCACTGAGCAGGTCTGTTTGATCATTTATAAAACTATCGTTGTTCCTGGAATTGAATCCAGTAGAAGAGAGATGTAGTGAAACGTCTTTGGTCTGTTGTAGGTGAGGAAGTCAGACCAGTGACCAGGCTGGTCCAGCTGCACGTCTGCAGGAGGTCATGTCATGTTGACATCAGCATTCATCATTTGAGTCCTGCAGTGACATGGACTGGAGAAGGTCCACTCTGCTGACCTGAGCAGCACCACATCAGCACCACGGACCTCAGTGACTGCAGCAAGTGCACACAGAGTATTGTTGACAGGTTAGTAAAAATGACGTCACTGTAGTAGTTTTCTCTTTGAGGCTGAGCTCTGCAATAAAAGCTAAATCCAGCCATCAGATGTGTGAGAATGCAGATGCACAGGAAAACATGTTCAGTGTTGGCTTTTTGTTCAGGAATCATTTGGGATGAAGAAACACTAAATGTTTCCCCTGAAAATCCAAAGAAGAACATTCCAGCTCCATCAGTCAACAGCTGCCTGACAGCTGTGCAGAAGGCTGTTTGTAATCATCGTCTGAGTCGGTCTTCCTGCAGCTGCTGGATTCTCTAGAAAGTTCAACTTTTACTGTTACGTTCTCACCAACTACAACCTTGTTATTTAGTTATTGTGTTAAACCTATTTTTCCATCCTAACATGTTTACTGCTCACTGTGTTCTGGTTGTATGTCTGAAAATGAGAACACTGGCTTTAGTATCGTTTGAAACTATATTTTGTTTCAAGGTTCCACTCTAAATGAGAATTAAATGTATATTCTGACACATTTTCAGTGAATTCTGTTTTATATCAGAAAAAATGCTGTATTTGTATATACACTCTGCTAACCATCAGCATTTAAGTAGTAGATTCTGGAGGACCAGCTTTTTTTTTTTTTTTTTTTTTTTTTTTTTTTTTTTGAATGATCATCTTTTGAAAGTTATTTGGTCAGTGATGGGCACTGTTGTTATTTTAGAGGAGCTGTAATAATCTTGCCCTGTGATGGGCTGGGGACCTGTCTGGGGTGTACCCCTGCCTTCTGCCTGATCCTAAATAGGATCAAGCAGGTATAGATAATGAATGAATGTATTGATGGGTGTATGGATAAAATAATATATTCAATCTACAAATGTTTTATACTTTTACCTGCAAAGTTTAGTCCTCATAATAATCCTGCTATTTTAAATAATTAGGAAGTATGTTTCAGCAGAAACTGTTGTAGCAGCAGAAACTGTTGAAGCTGTTGAAACAAAAGGTACATTGATATACAAAAAGAAACATTCTACAAAAACATGTGCAATATATATATATATATATAAAAGTAAATATACCTTGCTAGACTGGAACACAGTCCCCTCCCCCAATCAGAGACATGCAGGTAACTGAAATCTATGTTTATAAAGAACCATGTTGATATTGTTTTAAAGGGATACAAATCCATTTTAAAAACATTTCTGTTCTACTTCAGTATAGCTTTTTTCCTTGGCTGATGGGCATAAACAATCACTCCAAGTTTTAGTCCTTAACCAAACATCAAAAATATAACAAGACACATTTTTTAACAACTATTTAACCAATCTTTCTATTTAATACCATGAGCTCAAAGATCTTTTTTTTTATGGATCTGTAGTTTCACTATTAAAATCAGACATTTTTTAGACATTTTTTTTTTTTTTTAGAAGAAAACCTACCCATTGAAGCACCCAACAAAGGCTGCTCTCAGCTGCTCTCTCAGGTGTGTCTCAGTGCAGGAAGAAAGGCCCAGGTGAGCTTCCCGCCCCCTTGTATAGGCTTTGCCCCTTGCCTGGATGCTAGTGGCAGACTGCCTGATATCTTCCCTTCTACATATTCTCCAGGTGTATTCAAAACCAGGGCTTGCAGTGAGTATATTTTATATTTATTAAATTCAGGACAGTGAAATAGATCCCTCATCCTCCAGTCACTGCTGCATTTCTACACAGATGAAGGCTGGTGTTTAAAAAAAAAAACAAACAAAAAAAAACCTCTCCTTCCTCCATCTGCCTTCCACCTGACAGATGCTGACTTCCAGACTTCTCTTCTGGACCTCATGGGTGCGGGGCCTGCATCGCCCCTCTGTGTTGTTTTGGGAGGAGCCTGACTGAACTCTGTGTCTTCATCATTTCTGCATTGTCATCACATGCCGGTTTTCTTTGGGAGATCCCACCAGAAGCATCAGAGCCCCAAGGATCATGAGTCCACGCAAGTCTTTCTGCCACAACAAAGCCTTGATCAAATAAGACAATCAGCCCTCGTTTTGTCTTTTCAATGCATTTCATTTTGTGAAAATGCTGTAAATGCAATATATCAACTTTTGTATTTTCTATTAGTTTTGTGAAACTAATCCTTTTTTGTTTTTTGATTTTTGTTGTTGTTTTTTTCCTCAGATGACATTTAATACATCAGTAATTATATTCTGAGAAGAAAAAAGTTGTAATTTTTCTTTGATGGTTGTTTATTACAGTATTACAGTATTTATTCTTACTTACTTACTTAAATTACTTTCTTCAATTTTGCTTCCAAAGCAGAACCGCCGAAACGTGTTCATTCATTAGTCTTCTGTTATAAAATAAGCATATCCTTATATTTTCACACAGCAAGAATTGATTCTCCAGAGAATGACAACATTCATCTAAACACAAGACAATGAACTTGAGAAGTAAAGCTGCAGCTTTACTCCAGCTTTTACTCCAGCTTTTACTCCAGCCATCTGCACCATCTGACGGTCATCAAAAGGCCCCGTGGAGCTGCAGACTGAACTGAGGGTCCACCCTGGTGGACCTGGTCTCATCTCTGTCAACTTGTGCCATCACCTGTCTTTCTTTTCTGCTCTTGGTTTTGTTGTGGTCTTTACCCCCTTTAGACTCTGATCTAAATCAGCCTCCCAGACGTCTGGTCTCTGTCACGGTCTAAATACTGGACCAGACTGAGTGAGGAGAGATGAAATTTGACCATGGATCATCTAATTCATGCTCACATAGAGGAGGTGATACAGAAGTTATGCTTTACATTGTAAATCAATATTTATGTTTTTTAAAACCACACATTTATTCACAGGGCTATGTATAAATCACTGTCACTTTAGCCTCTCAGCATTTTTAGAGACATTTTGAATTGTGAATTAAGACCTTTAGAGGGTAATCATTCATTATTTTAAAGATAACATGACAGATCATTGAAGAGTTCAGTGTTTCGGACCCTGCTTCAGCCATCGCTGCTCAGTCTGCTGCTTGTTGTCTGAAACCATCCTCCCCAGAAAGAACACAGCTCATGTCCCTCTGATGGAGGATATTTGCACATGAACTGCAAAGACACTTCACAGTCTCCACAGCTCAGTCACAGTAAAAGCATGACCTCTGGTTTTCCTTCAGTCATTTCCTTTCCACTGGCCACAGAAGGAAGAGCTACCAGATGAGCTGGGTGGATGAGAGAAGAACCATGCTGGCCAGGGAAAACGGTGGCCATGAGTTTGATGGACAGAGAAACTGCCATTCTTCTCTGACTGTGAAGTGTCACAGAGGCAACAGCAGAAGATGCACGTTCGTTAGCTGTCCTCTTCAGGGTTCAGTTTGTTTTCTGCATCATAATAATAAGAGAGATTAAAACCAGCATGCTTAACTACTAAGAACCCCCCTCCCCCCTTAAAATAGCTTGTAGACACCCAGTAACTCCAAAATCATTGCAGAATAAATGAACCCAGCTGTTGTAAAATGACAGCAGGTGTCCATCACAGACCAAAACCCTTTTAAAGTGTGGTTTACTTCTCCGAAAGTCAATTCCTAGATGTTACTGTCTTATTTCCCTGCAGCTACCTTTCAGAACTAATAATCAGTGTGAGCTGTTGTCTGTCTACTGACTGATGTGAGGAAGAGCGGTGATGTGGTGGTCAGCTCTGCCGCGGGTTCGAATCCCGCCTGGTGACAAGTTTGACAGGAAATAAACTGACAGTAGACTTGAGTGTAAACAGTGATAGTTGTTAGATACAGAACTGCGGTTTATATTCAAACTAGGTATATAACCACCTGTTTCTGGAAACGTTGATTATTTTGCAACTGTCAGTGCTTCAGTGAAGACGGTACATCTACCAATCTACCACCGATTTCAACTGAACATCACGACAAAACAACTGACCTGTTGTCTGTGGTAAGTGTTGAAATGAGTGTTTTTAACCACTGCTCGTCTAATTCTCATTTTATTCCAAGTGAAGCTGCTTTTTATTTCTTTCCTTTCCTTTTTTTTTTTTTTTTATATCGTTAACGGGTGTCGTGATAACTTCAGCTTTTCGGCGGATGTCACTGATATATCGATGTTAATGAAAAAGTAAAAGCCAAACCAGAAAGTCAGACCTAACACTAACATTTTATCTGTCAACATGCGGTTATTGGGCTTTTCTGACATCAGTTAAGGTTAACTTGTCCTCAAATGTGGAAGACTTTGACCGTAAACATCTCTAAAAATGCGTTTCAGATGCTAATGCTATAAATGAACCGTATTTTTACTTCTTTCACTGTCAACAGAGACTAAGGCTGGATGGACGATTTACTGTCATGATTTACAACAACGGTTTCTACTTGTTGTCATGCAGAATATTGAATTAAAAGAATGAATATTGGGCATTATTAATTCAGATTTAATTTAAAAAACAACATCACCAGATTGGACTGGTGGAACCCAGTGACTTGTACAAAACCGTTAACTTCTACTTTATTACTAATACCTAAAATTACTTGTGTTTTCTAGAGTCGTTTGCATTTCCAGCAGGGCTGTAACTGTCCTGAAATAAAATAAAATCAGATTATTTTAGAAATTATTATTTTTACGAGTTTTTATCTTGCGCGAGTTAGGTGTCAATATTGTTGTTTTTTAAATTTTTATTTTTTTACAAGTTATGCACTTGCGTTACTATTCTTCAGCCAGTGAGAACAGAACACTGGTCAATTGTAATGGATCTAGACAGTCTCATCATTTTATTCTTTAAGTTAGGAATGCTTCATAAAGAGATACTTAGAAGCTAGCCTTATATGGGTTTATTTTAAGGTGGAGGCATCTTATCAGAATCCTTGTGTTATGTATGCAGTATTATTAATATGAGCGGTTGTGCTGCACTTGACTCTGCTGCCCTGCCTGTGTGGTGATGTGTGTGTGACTCGGAGTCCGGTTGGTTGAGCCTGTTCATTCTTTTCTGTTCGCGCTTTTTCTGGTTGTGCGAGTTGCTCTAATGTTGAAGTAAAGAAACGTTGCACTGTGAAGATCGTTTCGTGCCTCGTCATTCTGGGACACAATATTGGCGACAAGGATGGCTGCTTTTTCTCTCCCACCACCTACCCTCTTCCTGGACCTGCCCGGCGAGCCGCCGGTGCCCTGGATGCGCTGGAAACAGTCTTTGAGACATGGCTGGTGGCCATGGGACTTACCGGCGTTAGCGCCGCGCGCAAAAAGGCGCTTTTGCAACACTGCCTGGGAACGGAGGGACAGCGTGTGCTCGGGACGCTGGAAACTGAGCCCGATACCAGCTATGACGCGGCTGTAGTGCTTCTTGACGGTCACTTTGCGGCTCCACAGAGTGCTCTTCTCCGCCGTTTTTTGTTCAGACAACGGCATCAGCTTCCCGGTGAGTCTGTGCATCAATATGTGGCCAACCTGCGAGGACTGGCGAGTTCATGCAAATTCGGCGCGCGGCAGGATGAAATGATCCGCGACCAGTTGATTGAACACACTAATAATGTGAAAGTGCGTGAGAGACTCTTGTTGGAGAAGGACGATCTGACACTGGCTGAGGCGGTCGCGATTGCATTTAAAGTTGAGAGTGCTGCTGAGTGTGCAGCTGCACTTTCTACTCCTCAACTGGACACGTTCAGCCAGGCAGCCTTGCCCGATCACCAGCTGTCTCCGCCGCCGCCACACAGTGACTCACCGGACCCCGACTCTGCCGCGGTGATGCAACTCGGACGACGTCAGCGCTTTCGGCCCCGCCCACAATCACACCAGCCTTGCGGTAACTGTGGTTCTCGATCACATGCTTCCAGAGCTCAGAACTGCCCTGCCCGTGGCCAGACGTGCCATAACTGTGGAAAGCACAACCACTTTGCTGCTGTCTGTCGCTCTGCCCCAGCCAGGCCAGGGGTCCAGGATCCCCAGTCCAATCCTACCATAATTCACAATGTGACTGCAGGTGCTGTGCCATTCAAGTCATGTTCAGTCTATCTCAATGATGTGTGCAGCCGTCTGCTGGTGGACACTGGTGCTGGCTGGTCTCTTCTGAACATTGACACATACAATAATTTTTTCAGTTCACTGCCCCTGTCCACACCCTCTGCTGCTGCACTGTATGGTTATGGAGGGTCGGGGATCGACCTAGTGGGCTCTCTCCAGCTGACTGTACGCTATGGGACCAAGACCGTGCCCAGTTTTGTTTTTTTTCAAGTCGCCCGCCATGGAGCTAACCTTATGGGTTTGGACCTGTTCACTGCTCTGGGGTTCTCCCTCCTAGACACGGGTGGGTCTGCCATTATGTCTGTCACCACGCCATGGCAGCAGAAGTGGCCCTCACTGTTTCATGGTCTGGGTTGCCTCTCTGCTTTTGCCCATCAGCCCCTCCTCAACCCCTCAGTCAAGCCTGTGATACAGCCGCTGCGCCGCATACCACTTGCACTACGTGACGGGGTCTCAGCTGAGCTACAGCAGCTTCTGGAGGCTGGCATCATTGAACCGGTGGATGCCTCACCTTGGGTTTCGAACCTGGTGGTGGCTAAAAAGAAATCAGGGGCCCTGCGTGTCTGTGTGGACCTCCGTGCAGTGAATAAGGCTGTGGTCCCGGACAAGTACCCCCTTCCCACAGCAGAGGAGCTCACAACTCAGTTCTACGGCTCTACAGTGTTCACCAAGCTCGACCTACGGCAGGGGTACCTACAGGTGCCTCTTCACCCCAGCAGCAGGAACCTCACAGCCTTTGTAACACACGTTGGGGTTTTTCGTTATACCCGAATGCCATTCGGCCTCTGCTCCGCACCTAGCTGCTTCCAGAAGGTGATGGTCTCTGTTCTGGCTGGCATACCTGGCGTGGCCGTTTTTCTGGATGACATTGTTGTTCATGGCCCGACGGCTAGCGTTCATGACGACCGGCTCGACAGGGTGTTTGCAGCCCTAGCCAAGCACAAACTGACTCTGAATACTGAAAAGTGTGTTCTTTCTGTTCCGGAAATCGAGTTTGTGGGATTCCGACTGTCTGCGAGCGGCATAACTCCACTCCAGTCCAACTTGGACGCCATTCAGTCCATCCCTGACCCCAGCTCAGCTGCACAGTTGGCCTCATTCTTGGGCATGACCGGCTACTATTTGAGATTTCTGCCGCAGTATTCTGACACCACAGCCCCCCTGCGTCAGCTGCTCCGTAAGGATGTGCCATGGGTGTGGTCCCAAGCATGTAGTGACGCTGTGAATGCCCTCAAAGGACAACTCACCTCTTCCCCTGTGCTGGCCCACTTCGACATCGACAGCCCCACCCTGGTGACCTGTGACGCCTCGTGTATAGCGTTGGGTGCTGTGCTGTCGCAGGTTCAGAACGGTGTCGAGAAACCCATCGCCTTCGCCTCCCGGGCCCTCAACGAGACTGAACAACGCTACTCTGTGGGTGAGCGTGAGGCGCTAGCCTGTATGTGGGCATGCGAGAGGTGGCACTTCTTTCTCTATGGCCGCTCTTTCACTCTCAGGACAGATCACCAAGCCCTCACAGCACTCCTGTCCACGTCTGGGACTGGTCACCGCCCACTGAGGCTACACCGCTGGTATGATCGCCTCCACCAGTACAACTTTGACTTGAAGTTCACCCCGGGTAGAAACAATGTTGTGGCCGACCTGCTGTCTCGCTCTGTCCCCACCCCAGCCCCGACCCTGCACGTCGGCACAGACTGTTTCGAACGGGACATTATTAATCTGTTACACGCCCCCCTTCAGGACACAGTCTCTCTGCAGGAGCTCAAGGAGGCCTCTGAACAGGATCCTGTCCTCTCCACACTCTGCACCTACATCCGTGATGGCTGGCCCGCTGTGGTCCCAGGGGAGTTGGCCGCATTCTCCCGTGTGCGTCAGGAGCTCTCCTGTTGGAACGGCACCTGCGTGGCGCGAGGGCGGTGCACGGTGATCCCTGGTGCCCTGCGTGCGCGTGTCTTATCAATGGTGCATGAGGGCCACCTGGGCATTGTGAAGCTGAAACAGCGCTGCAGAGACCTGGTGTGGTGGCCAGGGATAGATGGTGAAATTGAGGCTTTGGTCAAGGACTGTGAAGCCTGCCTTGTCAGCGGCAAGACAGGTCACCAGCCTCCGCCGCCCCTGCAACCTCTTGCCTGGCCCTCTCGGCCCTGGGATCACCTCCAACTGGATGTCTGTGGTGAGATCCATGGCGTCCCGCACCATCAGCGTTTTCTAGTGGTTGCCTACGACCTCCACTCGAAGTGGCCGGAGGTCGCCCCTACTGGTTCTGTGACCTCTCAGGTCATCATCGACTTTCTGGACTCTTTGTTTTCTCGCTGGGGATTTCCCCGCGCCATCACGACGGACAACGGCCCGCAGATGGTCTCCATGGAGTTTGCACGTTACCTTCAGAGCAAGGGTATCCGCCACATACGCACAGCGTACTACAACCCCCAGGCTAATGGCGGTGTGGAACGCTTCAATCAGTCCCTGAAGAATGGCATCAGGGCGCACCAGGCCCAAGGGTGCACTTTCCCACTCGCCCTCCGTCAAACACTGCTACACTACAGGGCTACCAAGCACTCGACCACGGGTGTCTCCCCTGCCTCCCTCATGCTGGGCCGGGAGCTCACCCTTCCCCTTGACAGGCTTCGTTCCCCTGCGGCCCTTGCCCCGCCCCTTTCCCCTTCCCCGGTGGTCGAGGTTTCAGTCGCCCATCAGCAGGCTCAGATGAAGCGCCGCTTTGACCGGTCGAAACGGGTCAGAGTTCCGACCATCGTCCCCTCCGACTGGGTCAGGGTCCGTCGGCCTCACCGTGACAATAAAATGGCCTCTTTCTGGTCCTCCCCTCTTCAGGTTGCCTGTCGGCTGGGCCCTGCCACCTATCTCCTCCATGACGGCTCTCGTTGGCACTCCAGCCGTCTTCGCAAGGTCCCTGCTCCGCCGCCCTTGGCGGTGGTCATCCCGGGTGCCGCAGATTACCCAGTGCCTTTGGCCACCCGCCCCGCCTCTGCCCGGGCCGTCCCTGCTCTGTTCCTACACGTGTGCGTTCACGCCCTTCTCACTTGCAGGACTTTGTGTCTGTGTTGCACTCTTGACTTTTGCCCGGGGGGGGGGAATGTATGCAGTATTATTAATATGAGCGATTGTGCTGCACTTGACTCTGCTGCCCTGCCTGTGTGGTGATGTGTGTGTGACTCGGAGTCCGTTTGGTTGAGCCTGTTCATTCTTTTCTGTTCGCGCTTTTTCTGGTTGTGCGAGTTGCTCTAATGTTGAAGTTAGGGATGCAAATTATCGAGTAATTCATTAATCGATAGTTGTTTCATCTTATCGATCGATGATCGATTAATTGATAAGCGGCAATTTTTCTGAGTAGCTGAATTTCCCTCTGAATCAATAGGTTCTTTTCTACAAAAATGCTATCTGTTATAAAAAAGAAAATACAAATCATATTCCTTAATAAAAGATTTATTCTAACAGCAGAGTAGGACACATTCACAAATGGAACAATGTGACAACAAGGCTCCTTTAAGGCTACTTGGAACATGAAAATAAATAAGTGCACTGTCTGTTCAAATCAAAACAAACTTCTCAAATAGTACAAATAGAACAAAAATTAAGGTGACTTGTTTAACTTGAAAATAAATTAATGCACTGTCTCAGTATCAAGAAATATATAAAATAAATTCTGAAAAAAATTAAGGTGCAAGATGTCTTTACTTGAAATGCAGACTGCCTGTAACAACTTAAAACATCCTTGAGAATAATGGATTATGCCCATAAACAAAACAAAAACATCCATGCCATGGTGCTCCTCACTGCTAAGTCTGAAACTTATCTATTTTTGTTCAAAAATATGAGCATGTCGACATGGTCAGAAGTGAGCCTTGTGCGCAGCCTATTCACAGTTAGGCCAGCTGCTGAAAACACTCGCTCAGCAGGGACAGATGTACCAGGTATGGCCAGGTATTTCCGTGCAAGGTTTGCCACTCTTGGAAACCTGCCTTCATTTACCTTCCACCATGCTGCAGGACTTGAGTCAAGGAGTGGTGGTGGATCTTTAAGAAAGTTGTCCACTTCTTTCCCCACATCATCAGTGCTCCTACTTGTGTAGTTGTCACCCATGAGAAGAGTGTAGGCGCTGCATCTTTGAAGCACAGCTCCCTGGACTGGCTCTGCATGGACATCCTCTAAATGTCTTCAGTGGCATTGGCTGATGTGCAGCTCTCATGTCCTGCTTCTTCTTGTCAGCACTTGAAGCAGTTTGGCATGAGCTTCAATTCTCTTTGGTAGGGTCAGAAATCCCAGGTGCTTGTGCCTCGGATCTAGCATGGTGGCTAGCATTGGTGGTGTTGATGTCAGGTCATCAGAAGCAATCTGTGAAGAAAAAGACAATAAATTAGAATTAAATGCAATTTTGTTTTTAGTGAACAGGTTTCTAATTATTTTATCATTTAATGAATTAACCACTATTAACCATTAATGGATTGCTTGCTATTAATTAATATTAATCAAATAAGATAGAAGCGGTTAAAAACTACAGTTGTCAAACTATGAGCTCTATGCAATGCATAGCCTGTAGGTAAAAATATCTACCTTCTTCCTCGCGTAGCTTGCTTCCACGTGGGCGGTTATTGTTGTTCTAGAGGGAATATCATACCCTGGCTCGATGTACTTTATCACCGACCTAAACCCCTGTCCCTCAACAACATTTAATGGCAGCATGTCTGCGGTAATCATGTGACATATCCGCTGGGTAATGCCCTCTGCCTTCGTGGAGTCACAGACTCTTCGTCCCAGCGCTGTGGCGATTGCAGGCTGAGAGCTACTCGCTCCATGTAGCACGGCTGAATGTGCCATGTTGAGGTGATAATTCAGCGAAGTTGTGGAGGAGTTGTATTTTAAAATACTTCCACAGATTGTGCATTTGGCATCTTTGTCACCATTAACCAACTTAAAGTGGTTCCATACCGAACTCCGTTTTGCCCTCTTCATCCTGCCAGCTTCTCGTTTGTTTTGTTGTCAGAGGCCTGCTTCTCTTGTGTTCCCGCGTGCGCGTCAAGGACGTCTAGCGCCAACGCGCCCTCATGCGGGCTGGCAGGGAATTACGGGTTCAAAATACGATTAATTGCAATTAATTTATTTTACTCGAGTAATTTCTTATCGATAATTAATCGATAATCGATTAATTGTTTGCATCCCTAGTTGAAGTAAAGAAACGTTGCACTGTGAAGATCGTTTCGTGCCTCGTCATTCTAGGACACAATACCTTGGAGAACACAACTCAGCCATTGACAGTTTTCAGACTTGCAGGATGTCATTGGTTTTATAAGTGAGCAACTGAGAGGCCCTGGGAAACATAATGGTTATCGGTTAAAACGCCTTCATTTTACCTTCTATGGTCGCACTTCTTTCAAGCCTTTGAGAGAGTGGAAGTGTGTATGAAAATGTTACAGTAAGTTGTACGTGCAAGATAGAGATGCGCGGATGACGTATATTTTAACCCGCAACCGCTTCTTAAAATCTCTATCCGCCCGCTATCCATTTGCAGGAACGTTTTTTCACCAATTTTCAAAACCGAACCGACCCGCCATCCTTTTTAATAATATGTAAAATATTTTTTCTTATTATTATTATTTGAGTGCTTCAACCGCAACCCGCCCGAATTTAATTAAAGTATTATTTTTTGACGAGTCATCCGCCCGATATGCGGATTATCCGCTCCGCCCGCGGGTGCGCGGATCAACCGCGCATCTCTAGTGCAAGATAAAAAAAAAAAAAAATTCCATGTCACCTCCAGAGCTCTGTACCTACACACTTAATATCGACTCATCTGTTTTTTTTTTCTTCTGAGCCCTTGTTCCTCCACTTATTTTCTGTTCACCTCCAGAGCTTTTTTTGTCCAACCTAATCATGACTGACTTTGATCTACAGAAGATGAAAAAGACTCGTGCTGCAAAGCAAGGAGGACGTCAGTCCAGGGCTGCCACTGAGGAGGAGCGGCCCTATCCAAACCTGGCCCCCAGGGCTTTCTTTGGATTAAGACAATCCAGCACAGTTCGGAGATGGTGCTTAAAGATTGTCTGTAGTCGATATCCTTTCTTATTGTTGGAAATATATTTGTCTGACATCTGGTAAGAGCAATCATTGGTAATAACATGGCATACAACCTAAAGTGTCCTCATTAAGTACCTCCAGCATGTATGCCTCTGTAGTGATTATTTATACAGTATGAATGTGTTTTGACCTTGACATACATCTTAAACGTGGTTGGACCTTATGTCCCTCCTTTTTTTCTTGGTGACCTATGAATATAAGTTGCAGTGCATTGTTGAAGGGGACTGCTGCAACCTAGAGGTCAGTGTCAATCCTGCATTATCACATGGCTCCATAAATATGCAAGTATAGATGTGAGGACCAGTAAGAAGTCTGACAGTATTTCCATCATGGGAGAAGAAGTGGAAGTAAAGGAGGAGTTCATCTTTTACAAGTCTGTGGTGGAGAGAACAATCTCATCTGCAGTTATCTGTTGGGGCAGCAACATCAGAGCCAGTGACTTAAAAAAACTGAACAAAGCGATAAAGAAAGACGACTCTAATGTGGAGCTTCTAGATCTGAATATGCAATAAAATGACAAAAACATTAGGTTACCAGGAGCATCTTCTTCACAATACAGTGATTCAACAACAGAGTCTTCAGTTTGAGGTTTTTTCCAAATATTCAGCAGCAGAGAAATCTACAGGACGTCGTATATTTTCCCTTCAGGCATTTATAAATTGAGTTGAGTTAGATTCATTTGAATTGAATTGATTTGAACTTCATTGAACATTAAGAGTTTTGATGCTTCTTTTTTCATTCTTAATTGTATCCAACCAGATCCTGGATGTTTGTGTGACGGTGTACTGCACCATAGAAATGCTGGTGAAGATAATCGCCCTCAGTTTCAATGGCTATGAAGGAAGCTATCTCCGATGCAACTGGAATAAGTTTGTTATGGTCATCAACTGTGTACAGTAAGTATCCCTCTTTGTCTCACAGCAGCATTTTTTTTTTTTTTTGAATGAAAAAGAAGACAACACTAAACTGCTGTTTTTGTGACTGTCTCCAACTGTCTCTTCAGGTTATCAAACTTAATTCTGGCTCCATTTGGTCTCAGCATTCCAGTCTGTGAGCCGCTCTTTGCGTTGAGTGTGTTGGGCAGAGTGCCAAGTAAGCTGATCTTTGAATATCAACTCCACTATACACATGACGACACAACAGAAATGAGACTACACAGCAGTTTCATTGATTGTGAGCCTTCTTCTGTCCTCCATTTACTGTGGTACATTTGTTCAGAGAAAATAGGCCAGGTCTTTAGATTTTCATCATTTCCAGCAACATAAGATACCAGAAGATGAGCATTTAAATAGTTAAATCAACTGACACCCTGGTATAGTACTGTCATAAAACCACAGTTAGAAAGCAGTGTAAGTGTGTCCATATTCTAAATAATGTGTAAATCACTGCTTTGTTCCTCTTCACAGATCTTTTGATTGCATGAGTCAGTCAAATGCAGATTCACACAAACATTCGACAGTAAAGACGTGACACAATGTGGAGTTAGATCTGACAAAACAATAACAATAATAAAATGTATGATAGAAAATGCTGTAATTTGTCTCCGTATTATGATCTGAAATTCCAACATTCCTGTGCAGCAGTCCTGCAATAATTTTTTAGCTTTTTAGTTGAGACTGTCCCAAAAAAATGTGACATCTGCAAGACCAGTTTGCTTTTTCTAAATGAAGTCATGATTTTAGTTGTATTAAATAGTCAATTTTTAAGGCAGTCTACTGAAACAAGGTAACAGCCATCAGAGTAACCCTCAATGCAGTTTTATAATGAGGTCATATTCAGCTGCCAGTTGACATTAAATGCTGATGTTCCAGTCCTGATGATCTGCAGAGGTTCAAACAAGGCTACCATGTATGAAGACTTGAACTTCTCTTTTGTTCATCTGTACAGGTGCGCGAGACTCACTTACCAGAATGTTCAGCTTCAGGCTTGGCAACATCCTCTGGCTGCTCATATGTTTCATCAAATCCTTAGATGTTCTGGAAGCAACGCTGGGGGCAGAAGAGCTGCACAACCGCTACTTCCTTGAAGAAGATGTCCTCACGTTCTTCAAGAATCTGCCTCCTCTCCTCTGGATTGCAATGATAATTGACACTTTTTTCGAAGAGTGTGGCCTGAGACACAGATAAGACAGAGCAAATATAACCCCGATCAATACTGGCATATTGCTTTGCAGTCACTTTCAATTCAATTACCTTATTTTGCAGTTTGTTTTAAACCACTCTGGTCCTTGTTGCCTTGTTTAATATATTAAGATTTTTTTATATAAGTTAGAATTTTAAATGTATTAGACTTATTTTGCAGTTTGTTTTAAACCACTCTGGTCCTTGTTGCCTTGTTTAATATATTAAGATTTTTTTATATAAGTAGAATTTTAAATGTATTAGACTTATTTTGCAGTTTGTTTTAAACCACTCTGGTCCTTGTTGCCTTGTTTAATATATTAAGATTTTTTATATAAGTAGAATTTTAAATGTATTAGACTTATTTTGCAGTTTGTTTTAAACCACTCTGGTCCTTGTTGCCTTGTTTAATATATTAAGATTTTTTTATGTAAGTAGAATTTTAAATGTATTAGACTTATATTAAGTTATCTCTGGAAGATTTTTAAGTAGACTCCACTTTTTTCTTTTGTTAGTATTTAAACGATTTAAGTGTATACAACTTAAAAATAAAAGAAATTGACGATTGTACATTTGAGTTGATTATAATTTGAAAAACTAATTTTCTCCACTGTCAAATACTTAAACCATTTGAGGCAATCAATTGACAGTACAATGAACTTATCCGGGTTTACAGTGCACGCTCACATTCACTCCTATGGGCAACTAGAACTGCCAATTAACCTGACATGCATGTCTTCGGACATTGAGAGGAAGCTGGAGTACCTGGAGTAAACCCATACAAGCACAGGGAGAACATGCAAACTCCACACAGAAAGGTCCCTGCTGAGGTTTGACAGTCTTGAATCAGATTGTGCATAATTGACATTGTGCAATACGTATAACTTCTGCTGCTCATCTGAGATTAATTTACCTGATTTTTCAGACCTGGTTGAGATTCTATTATATATTATATTATATTATATTATACTATTATTTATGGATAAAATTCAATAAAGAGCTTCTGATTTATTTTTCACATGACTGCATATGCTTTTTTTTTCTGCCAGCGTAGGAATTGTGTGACCAACATGCTTTTTCTTCTGAGTTTTACATTGTGACATAATTTGTTGAGTCAAAGAGCTTTTCTTCTAAAGAGAAAGAGTCATCATGTAATAAAATAATGTATGAAAAAATGACAACTAGAAAGACAAAATTTTTAAACTAGATCCTAATACCTTCCCCTATGTGGTTTGACGAACTATGTCTGCAGTGCAAATATAATTCTTTCTAAAGGAGAGTGTACATTGTATCCAGTAGATGCAGCCCTCTGCTTCCACTGCTTTCAATAAGTTTCCTTTTACATTAAAGCAGAACAGTAAAGCTGTTGCATCACTGTTTTGGGGTCTGCTGCAACTTTTTCAACTGTTTTTTTGTTGGACATATTGTGCTTAGAGATTCAGATGTGAATTAAAAGAAAACACTCAGAAAATCTTTATGGTCACTTAAAGCACCACCAGAAGACGTTGTATAAACTAGAATTCCTTTTTTATCCAAAGTGTTTTTCATGTTTTGAAGCGTTAAAAGGGGGCCTTTACAAATGTTATGGCAATGTGATGCCTTAAAGGCCCACGATGTCAGCGAGACCTTTTATATCCTGAATATGTGAGTGTCATCTGATCTTAGTACTACCTTTGGAATGTGGGATACCGTCACTTTTCATACTGTCGTCTCTGTCCTCACCTGGAGTTATGACACGTCTCTGTCAGAATTTTATCTCAAGGTTCATTTGTTTTTCAGACATTGTTTAAATCCATTGTGTCTTGATGTCTCGTTGTCATTCCTGCATCAGCTGCTCCTGTGATGTGAGTAAATGACAATTTCTCTTTGTATAAAAACAAAAAATTAAATTCACTTGTATTTCCTTCCTGCGATGGACTGGCGACCTGTCCAGGGTGTACCCCTGCCTTTCGCCCGTAGATGGCTGGGATAGGCTCCAGCAGATCCCCGTGACCCTTCAAGGATGAAACGGGTATAGAAAATGGATGGATGGATGTATTTCCTTCATTTTACATCAGATCTGCTGAATGCGTTCACTGTGACGCTCCATTCTCACTAGTTACTTCGGTGCGGCTCCATCTAGTGGCGCAGATGTGTAACAACAATAGAAAAGTCTAGACCTCCCCCATTTTTGGGAATATCATTTCAAGATAAAGTATCATCCCATATTCGGGCCAATACGGTAGTATACTATATTTTACCACAACAGTGGGGTCCCTGGATGGGCTGTTTTACATTAATGCTTTACAATAAAAGTTCAGAAGAGATGGAAAACAGACCAACATCAGACGATATGTCACATGAGATGAAAATGCAATAACCTCTGGCATAAATACACAGAAACTACATAAAAGCACCTTTTTATTTGGTGTTGTGCAACTCAAAGTTTCTTTTCCCAAACCATTGTTAGTGAGGCAGATTTATGCGTTTTCTTTAAAACGTATATTAACTCGAGGCAGCGCTGGCTGATTGAAACTTTACTGTATATCAGACCACTGACGTCACACAATCACAGACTCAACAGTCGAGTTCTCCACATGGCAACAGGTGACGCTGCTGAAGTTTCGACTCCGAGTATTCACCAGAACAACACGCAGATAAAACTCCAGTAAGCCGAGCTACGTCTTCTAACAGTTCTTACAGCCACTGGTCCAGTTTTTGAGCATGAAATGACAGGCGTACAGATCAGGTGATTGAGGGTCAGGTGGCGGCTGCCCAGCAGTGACACAGCAGTGGACATGCTAGCTGCCACTCGCTAGCCTCACTGCTGAAAATACATTACCGCCACTTAATGTCACGTTTTAAAACGACTTCAACCTGAGACCCTCTTAATGTTCTATTCTAGCAACACACAACCCGAACAAGCCATGTAATTAGGAGGTTTGTGTGAGTCATGGGCGAGGCTAGCCCTTTTTTAGGGGTGCCTTCAGCACCCCTAAATTGAAATTCAGCACCCCAAAAACCTGGAGTAAGAAATGTTGTTATTCTAAAATTTTTGTTCACATTTGACAGGCTTAGATAATGTCCAAAACTTAATCCATAGTTTGTGGTTTAAGTTTATATTTTAAGAATGAAAATGAAAACGACCCCGTCTAATGGTATCGTCCTCTTCTCACTAACGTTACTTGTGGGTTGTGGTTGGGGCTCATTGGGGGCTCAGCACCCCTAAAGCTCTGACCCTAGAATCGCCCCTGGTGTGAGTAGAAACAGTGATGTAGCACTCGTTGAGTTGGTCATCTGGTGGGCGTTCTTTATTCCTTACGGAGAGCCTATTTTAGGTGGGCGGCTCACAAAGTTGCGGCGTCGTTTATAGACCAGAGTTTGACGGCAGCAAATGTGCGTCTCTGATTTCGTGGGTCCTTGTGGAGCGACCTGAACTCCAACATGGAATACAAGTTATAAAATCAAAAAAGGCTGTCGGTCTCCGTCGGCTCACTCTGCAGAAATGCCAGGTAAGACATGCAAGTCAGCTTTCTTTTCCACGTTTTTTTCACCGAGCGCGTCTTTGCTCAGGAGTCGACCGTTTCCAGGCCGTGAAGCTCTCAGAGCCGTTTACTCCTCAGTGGGCAGGACCGCATACCGAAATCTGATTTCATTTTACGTCATGTTTGACTCTCAGATCTCGAAAGAAAAATCTTTAAATTACTGTTCATATACCAAATATTGAGTGCCTCCTCTGTTAACTGTATTTTATTGAAATTTCATTCATATTTTCATGCATAAAAAATTGAGTTTTAACTTTTTTCTTTCCTTGCCAAAATTCATTCTCTTCTCGAAAAGAAAGGGTCATGTTTTACATGACAAATATCTGAACTTAAAAATAAATAAATGCAAATCTCATTTTTAACAGGGAGCTCACAGTTTAGTTTGTGTCTCACCTGCCACTTAATATGCTCGTTAGTGCTGGGCAATATGAGGATGTATATCGTGGGGACAATATAAAAGTGTATATCGTGCCATTTCTCTTCTATCGTTTCTATCGTTTCTAACCTAATTTTATCAATTATTACAGCAAATATGTAATTAAATAACCTGCAATGATAAATTTGATAGAATCATATCTACTTCTACAAAGTAGCCTTTTATGTTTGCACTTTTATTCATGGTTAATGCCTTAAACAGAGTTCTCTTCAACCCTGATGTTCACTTAAGACACTTTATATTGGTTTGCAAACTTTGCACTACAAGGTTACAGATTTCAGAAAGTTGAAAAATAATTTGTGTTTATTTTTTATAGCTGAACTTCAGTGCAAAAATGTGTTTTTCCTCTCAGAAACTGTTGTGCACTTTAAAAAAAAATGTGAAAGCTACTGTACCTCTATACCTACCTGTTTTTGCTGCACTAAAATGTATGTTTGTGACAGTTCAGCGAAATGTCCTTTCAAAATAAAATTTAAAAGTAAGCAATGAAATTTTTGTCAAACTTTTCAGAGAATAACTGAAAACATACTTTATTATGGTATATCGTGATATATATCGTTATCGTGATATAAAACAGTCCATATCGTGATATATGATTTTTTCCATATCGCCCAGCACTAATGCTCGTCTCATTGGCTGTCATGAAAAATTACTCTTCTTTCTTTTATTTTTCAGGAAAGATGGATAAGGGTTTACCATCAGCACCCAGCCCGGTTGGCACCCAGGAGGAACCCTCATGTCCCTCCCAGAATCAGATTCCTCCTCCATCCATGTCCAGTAACCTCTCTGCTGCTTCGCCTCAGCGTGACGGATCAGCATGTCCTTCAGATACCAGCAAAGTCGCTGATTCCTCTCCTCGGTCTACACGTACCATCTCAAAGTTGATGGATCACCATTCTCCTTTCGATAAGTCAAAACCCGCATCTCCTGAACCCACATCTGACACAGCTTCCTCTAAACTCTCGTCCCCCGCTTCAAACCAAACGGCACCTTCTACTCCTCCCAGCATCCCAGTCCCCAAAATGTCCAAGGTTTCCTCCTTCTCCAAGCTCAAGCTGGGCTCCTCTGGCTCAGCCGGTGACTCTCAGACTGGATCCCCTCCTCTTTCCTCCGCGGCTCCTTCCAAAAAACGGACCTTTGCTTCGGTGGCCAAGCGGGTGATAATGCAGGAACGGCTGAGGAAAGCAGAGGAAGAGGATGCCGACGATGAAGAAGATGGTGAGAAGGCCTTCATTTTCAGTTTGGAATTGAATGAATGCATGTCACAGAGGTGAAAATACCCCAGGTCCCAGACCGCTGACCCAACGCTGCGTTGAGGTGATAAGCCTCACGTATGGGTACAATGTTTAAACCTCACTCTGGGGGCCAGAGAGGAGGATCGCTTTCATCAGCCGTCTCCTCATCTGGAACTTCCTGGGAAACAATTCCAGCTGCATTTTTGCATAAGTAGTTATTGAAAGACGAATGGGATCAGTGAAATGAATTTTAATTCGGTTATATTGAACATATAGATAAGTAACAGCTTTTAGACCCACTTTGAAGAAAGGATAAGACAAGATGATCTTTTATTGATTGCAGAGGGGAAATTCAAATGTTACAACCAGACCAAAAAAAAGTGACAAATGGGAATTAAAAAAAAAATGCAGTTCAAGTTACAGTTGCATTTAGCAAGTTCCTATCTTAATTAAAAACCGACTAGTTCCTGTTGTACAATCTGATGGTACTCTGAAATGTGTCGTTTTTTTTCTATGCCGGTTTGATGCTCAGCTCGTTCAATCAAGGTTTAAGTGTTGCACATTTGGACTAGAATACTGAGATATATGGAGAAGATCAGGGACGCCGCACTGACTGCAAAGCAACCCTGAAGCACCACACCTCCACCACCGTGCTTGACAGTGGGAATTATATGTTTCTGCTGAAACGCTGCTTTTGGTTTTGTCAAACATGGCCCTGGGCTTTAGGGCTAAACAACTCCACTTTAGTGACATCTATCTGAAGAACATTGTTCCATAAGTCTTGTGGTTTGTTCAGATATAGTTTTGCAAATCTCAGTCATGCTTCCATGTTCTTTTTAGACAGAAGAGGCTTTATCCTGGTAATCCTTCCAAACAAACTAGACTTGTTTAGTCATCTCCTAACTCTACTATCATGTAGTAAACATCTATCATACTCAGTGAGGCCTGTGGGCCCTGAGGTGTACTCTTTAATTCTTTTTTTTTCCTCTGAGGATTGCGTGGTCTGACCTAGGGGGAAATTTGCTGTGATGTCAATATCTGGGAAGACTGCCAGCTGTATTGAATGTGTTCCACATAATCGTTCTCACTGTAAAATAGTGGACCTCAGATTATTTAGAAATGGGTTTCTAATCTTTTCCTTCTTGGCATAAGATCATGCTTCAGACCAGAAAAATGTTGAAACATCTGGTTCAACAGAGGTCTGCACACCTGTCACTTCATCGAGGGCTGATGATTAGCATCACCTGGCTGCAATGTACCTACTTAAAACCTATCGCAGCAGAAAGGAGGTACTTAGTATTGCACACAGAACTTTCCCTCCTTTGTCTTCAGTTAAGTTAAAGAAAAAAAATGCACGATTAAAAGCAGATGTGCTAACTGTAAAGGCATTCCTTTCAACCTCGGTTTGGTTATACGTAACATTTTAATGCGAAACCCGTTGCAGAACCTGCTGAACACCATGTTTGTGTTTGCGAACATTCTGACAGCTCACAATGCGGCTCTCATTGCTCTAAATTCTTAGTGTTGACGAACATGGCGTGGCTTTCAGACCCCGTATTAATTTTCCGTTAATTCATTAGCGAAAGTGACAAGATTAACTGCTCATTTAAACGTTGTGATCTAACTGGTGTCATATTTCCGAGCAAGTGGAAGTTGAACTCACACGCTGGCTCTTCTTGTACTGTAGATAATGTTGCTGGGACTGAGTCCATGAAACTGTGACATTTGAGGTGAGGAGGCTCAACCCTTTTGCTTAAAGGACACAGGCACATCTTTAATGCACTGGTGTGATATAATCCCTTGGGTGTGGTGGTGCCTGAGCTCCGGGGTCCTGTCCCAGAATGCCCCTTTATAGCCAGATGCAGACACATCTACCCCACCTTTAATATCTTTTTTTATTGAGCTCAAAATATCTCCGACAGGGTTTGATGAACATCAGCACTGAGTCACGTCACTCATGTAATAATAATGATTAAAGTGATCAAATCCCATTGTGTGTGACAGGCATATTCTCCTGACCTTTTTAGATGAAGAAGAGGAAGAGCTGGGCGTGGAGCAGTTGGAGGAGAAGGCCAACGCCGGCGATGCCAGAGCCCAGACCCGGGTGAGTGAAAGCACATTCCCAGTCTGGCTCTTGGCATTGTTGTCGGTCCTGCTGGATGACTCCGTCTGGCTGTCAGTGCGTTGCTATTTTTTGCTGTTTGGAAGATGATCCCAGTGTAATACATCAACACGCTGCCACACTGAGAAGTCATGATGAAAACTTTTTATCTTGTTTTGGACTCTGTGAATAAATTGGGGAAAGGTTTACGTTTAAGACCCGTAACCGCTGAAGGAGGAAAATTCTTCAGCTCTTCACGTCGCGCATTCTTCGGCTAAATAAAGGCCAGTTAGATGCATTGTACATGCAGGGTAGACTTGTCATGTGACAAGTCATATATTATACAAGATGTGCAGATGTGCCGTTGATTTGGTGTGCGCTGTCCTCTGGAAACACAACATTTAAAACATTCACAGTGCTCTCCACTTCCAAGACGAACGGATTTCACCTCCTGCAAATACACCCTTTTGATAATAACTGTGCGAGAAAGTTATGCACTGACTGTTAAGATTAGAAATCAGTCACTTGATATGCCAGTGAAGCCTCAGCTGCCCCTGTTAGTTAGCCATGAAAAGAGGCATTGACAGCAACGAGAACACAAGGATGTGCCCGTGGGATATGTTGTTCTCCTTTTGCCTCACTGCAGCATTGTTGATCGCCTCTCAAAATGAACGGAGATGACCACGGAGGTCTGGAAAAGCTGAAGCGAACGAGCAGCATTTTGCTGCAAGAGCTGCCGTCTTCAGGGTGTCTGGAGGCAGATTGTCTGATGAACTACCTTAGGGTGGGAGTTATTAAAACTGATGGGCAGAACAGGGCAGCTGGCTGTAGGTATGGGTCATGTTCTTGGCCTGAAATCTGCAATTTCTCCCGGTATCGTTCCTTTTCCGACCCATTCAGACTTTGAACATGGTCTGACAGCACTATCAGACGACTGGTCATGATATTCCGCGTAACCTGCACAATGTGATCGCTTGATCGGGATTGCTTGTGTCAGGTGACTGCAAAAGGTCTGTAGCAGCTGGCGATACTCCGTTGTGTCGGTGATATACCAAAGATGACGCTAATTACGTCTTCGAGCTGACTGGAAAGGTTTCGGTTCACCAGCTGGGATGTTATCAGGCCCTGCAGCTTTGCTTGTTTTCGCTCTCAGCAGAATTTCTCTCACATCCTCCGGTCGGTGTCACCTTGAAGTGGAGTAGAAACATGCAGCATTTCAGCTGGTGGGACGTCTACGTGCTTGCTGTGGCTCTCCTGGACTGCAACATCTCTGAGCACATGCCCTGACTCCCTCTGCAGAGAGCATCCTTTATGCAAACACAGAGGCCTCCTCCCCTCCACTTATCGTCGTCTTTTGTTGTGTCGCAGCCGAACGCAGTCCGACCTTTGAGCGCCACATATGGAGCCAAGACGTGGGCCACGGTCTTTCACTCAGGCGTTTTGTTCTCCCGTGACTGTGCATTACCCAAAACTGGGCTGAGCAGAATAATAAGTCCAAGCTGACTTACTGTCTTTTCCCCTCTTTAAGGGATAATTACATCAGCTGTGGTGACGTTTGGCCTTAATCCTGCAAAGATAAATACCCAGTCAAAAGCATCATTTTGATCACAAAGCTGACACGAAGCAGGTGGCAGCAGCAATTTCCTTTCCACCCCCACCTTGCCCTGCCACATCCTACTTCATACATAAATATAATGCTCTTGGCTATCTCTGTTTATGTAGCCATCAGTATTGGCAGACATCAGGATTCTTTATTTTCTGTAATTTCCTTTTATTCCTTTGAATTGGAACATTGCTGACTTATATCTATCATGGTTATCTGATCACTGGGGAGTGGGAGAGATGGGGGTTTGCTGCAATGAAGGTTTTTGTTTATATGTTAGTTTTATTATTGGCTCTCTTTGAAAAATCTTTACGTCTTCTTGCTTTCTTACTTTCTTTTTTTATTGTTCACTCAGTGGTTCATTGTTGTGAGAAAAAATCAATGGGAAGAAAATAAATACGGGGTTGCAGGTACGGACTGCAAATAGGTCAGTTAAGCATCCAGAAACAGAGTTATTGCTTAAATGGTGTCCTCAGAGAAGTGCAAGTTGCACATTCCAAGTGCCCGTAACAGTTTAATGGATGCAGACTTTTGAATTTCTTATGGAGGGAGTATACAAGATGCCTTCACAAAAACTACCGTATGTCAAACCCCTTTCACATTTAAAGACTATACAGTGTTAAGTCACAAACAGAAAGACTGAGGATCTTGCAAGGATCGCCATTTAAAAGACTGCAACCAGATTTCTTTTTTAAATCAAAGCATTGTAATACTCCTAATTGTGTCCTGGAGCAACACCATTTGCGGGAGACAAGACTAAAGACTTGTGACGATATTAAACATGTTTGATTTTGTCAGAGTGATTCCACTGTGATCTTTTTCTAACCTGTTGCCAGTAAAAATCAAACTGATTGAGAGATCTTTTCTTGGCTTGATTGTCAATTCAAAATAGATTTAATGTAGAAGTGTATTGCATATTATTGCATTTTGCTTTATGTAACATTTTAGGCTGGATTCCAGCTTTTGTGTGTGTGTGTGTAAACGTTCTGACTTTCTGCAGAAAGTGCAGAAACTAAGCTTGTTACTGCGTTTCAGTTGGGTCAGCACTTCTTGATTCTTGCTGAAGAGAAGGACGCAGAGTTAAACAACCGGCTGGCTGTTAATTGGCTGGTTAAAGCAGCTAAACAGGGAAGAAAGGCTGCGGCGAGACTCCTTCGGCGCTGTTGGATCCATAAAAAAGGTTCACGTTACGACATTTATTAAATGCATCTTTGGGTCTGTGCCTCTGTGTAAGCAGTTCAGTAACTCTCCCTTATCTTCTACAAGGCATCACTTCAGACAATGAGGCTGACGTGCGCAAACTGTCCACGGAGAGCAAGTTCGAGCTGGCGGTACGCAAAGCAGCCATGATGATGTACTGGAAGCTGAACCCAGACAAGAAGAAAAAAGTGGCTGTGTCTGAGATGATGCAAAATGTCAGCCAAGTCAACGCAGTGCCGGGTGAGAAGTTCGCACAGTTGCGGACGTGAGGGGGGAGATACTGTACATGCATCTGGTATTTTTTGAATCGTGACAACAGTCCAGTCTGGCGTGCTACAGGCCGCTCGCAGTCCAGCAGCGAGCTGTGTAGTAGCAGCATTAGTGATTTCAGTGTGTGCAGCTGCCTCAGTGAACAGTATCACGTTACATGCAGGGATTCAGGGACCGTTAACTCACTGACTCACTGGTCTTTCCTCACCAACAGGGGGCGCTGCAAGCGGGATTCCTGTCCCAACGTCAGGCCAGACCCAGAGAGTGCTGGAGAGCATGGTCAGCACTGACTGTAGGTATCCCAAAAGACTTAGAAAGCCCAACAAAATGTAGTGATTTTTTTTTTTTTCTGTAAACGCCTCTTTTATGCCCTCCTAGCAAACCAGCTCGTGGACCTGGATGACTTTGTTGAGATGACGAAGATGTACGCACAAGGTATCGTCCCACCTGTTCCCCAAAATGACAGTCAGGCTGAAGCTGAAGGCCCCGCGCCGTACGACAGTGGTGAGAAGGTAAAAATAAAACCCGGACAGAGAAGCTGGACATCCTGAAAAACACAATGATTTTCAAATTTCTTTTAGAATTTGGCATTGTGCAGATGTATAGTTTTGAATCAGTTTGTTTGTGTGACTGTGCTTTAAAGCGCAAGACTGAGATGGGCTTAATGGGATACAAAAAACTCCACAAACACTCCTGGAGCTTTGACTGCAGTGGGATGATGATGAACAGCAATGAGGCCGGCGCCATGAGACGGGCCATGGACGTGAAGTCGCGCTTGATGGTATTCAGATTCATTTCTTGTTGATAATCAGATGGAAATGCTTTGTTTGCATTTTTCGTATTTTTAAAACAGTTTTTACTCCATCTCCGCGTGTCTCTCCTTTCACCGCTGATGCTGCAGTATCCACTGCATGCGATCGTTGAGGTGAAGCAGCACCTGATCGACTGGGCGTCGCGGGCTGGCGTCCAGTGGCTGAGCACCATCATCCCAACACATCACGTCAATGCGCTCATTTTCTTCTTCATCATCAGCAACCTGACAGTCGACTTGTTTGCTTTTGTTATCCCTCTACTTGTCTTCTACCTCTCCTTCATCTCCATGATCATCTGCACTCTTCGTGTTTTCCAGAGCAGCAAGGTAAACGTCTTCCATGGTGGTTTTTTTATTACCATGTTGTATTTTTCATGACTAGTGCATCTAAAAATCCTAGTTTTTAAATAAAATGCTTAACTAATAATAACAGGATTATCAAAAAGATCAAATGAAAGTGCCTTGATGGAGCCGATAGGCAAAGGGCACCACTCCCAGTCAGGCCCCAGCATGGTGGTGGTGGAGTACTGGTAGGTGCTACAGTCATTAAGGGACAGCTCGCCGATTTTCAACTCCAAACTCGGTGTAGATGAGGTATAAAGCATTGAAGTAGTACCTGAACTGTATTCAGGAAAACACTCCATCAAATGCATCTAAAGTTTGGGTAGACAGCTGAGGCCTCAAAGATGATCGAATAAGGGTCTGGACCTTCACCTGAGCAAAAGGTTCCTCTGAGACATGTATGTGGGTTCTTCTCAGACATGATTTTTATGTGAGGAATTTTCTTCTTTTTTTTTTTTTTTTTTGATTCTTCAGTGAAAGGAAACAATTGAAGAACTGATTACAAGTCACACAAGTCACAAGTGTGATTTATGGGGTTTTAGTAAATAGGTGCTTCAGTTTAAAAACTGCTATTTAACTGTCATTTTGTCCTCTCCATTTATTGTACTCACTTGAAATATCAAGAGTGAACCGATGGGCTGGAAAACTATATTTAGGTTGTAACCTAATAAATGTGCATAGAAATACGTTCCCATAAGAGAGACAAAATTAATTGTTTCCTGGTTTAAGTTTAAAAATATTGTGGGATTTTTGAATGTGGTTTTTCCACAAATAAATACATTCTTACAAAATAGTGAAACACCCACAATGCTTAGTTAATATCCCTGATTTCAAATAACATGTCTTTGAAATGCTGCTATGTATTGACCGTTGGCCCATGAATCAAGCAACTGTGATTCTTCAAAAGAGTTTGCGGTCATCAGTGGTTAAGATTACCTGTTTTCAAAGACTGATTTGGAAAAATCCTAATTTTCCATGGTGCTCTCTTTCCTGTGATCAACAGGCTTGGGAGAATTTCCGAGCCCTGACGTCTCTGCTGACTCGTTTTGAACCTGGCCTTGATGTGGAGCAAGCGGAGACTAACTTCGGCTGGAACAACCTCGAGCCATACCTTTATTTCATACTGTCCGTCTTCTTTGTCATCTTCTCCTTCCCCGTTGCTGATAAGAAGTGGATCCCCTGTTCTGAACTCTCCACCGTGGCCATATTTTTTACCGCTGTGAGCTACAACAGCCTCAGCCCGGCTGCTGTGACATATGCACGCCGGGCAATGTTCATAGAGGTATGGAGGATGAGGATGTGAAAGGATCACTGCCAGTGTTTTTCATGTTTCTCCTGATTAGCTGCAAATGCTATTGTGCATGTTCTCCATGTTGCTACCATTTGACTTATTTTCTTTAACGCTGGAGTGTTCATTAAGTTCATTAGAACATGGCAGTGTGACGTCAGGCAGAGGTTGATAGGTGTGATGCGACATATTCTGCAGCCATGATTGCAGTACCCACGAGTACCCACATTTTTTTTCATTAAAAAAAAAAGGCTAAACAGAAGTTGAAAATATAATGTTGCTGTATGCTTAAAAGCTAGCATCACATGTGCTCTTCATGTGTTCAATTGACAGTGTCTCCATAGCTCAGATGCGTATGAAGGTCCAGATCATGTACCCAACCATATATATAGAGTATAGAGTCCACATTACGGATCTCCTGTTGGGATTCCTTACAGGTCAAGGCTTCCAATAATGTTCATCTCTCCCACAGTAATGTTCATCTTTCCAATATAGCATTTCCTTAAATCCATTTTAAGCTTGTCTCTGTACAATCTATCCTCTTTAAAACTAGATTTAGGCAAATCTAAACTAACTTAAACAAGTTTGACAGGAGCAGTACTATGAAAAGCAGTAGCTGTGCATTAGCATCTGGCTAACTAAGCTGCGTTTTAACACGGTACTGCCAAAACTGCAACATTTCAAGTGTAACTGGCAGCTATGTTCGAAATTAATGTGATTGCATTGTCACGAACAAGAATGGATGAAGCTGATCCAGAAGAACTCTCACTGATCTGGGGCTTTGCAGACATGCGTATGGCTTCCTCCAGTTATTCCTGTAGAAGTAGGGAGGATTCCCACTCGTCTCACAGTCACTGTGGACCTGTTCCTTTGGCGAATTGACAGGAACTTCTTGTGAGGTTCAGCTTATCAATATTCTTTCCCGTTTTGTCCCTATCTTCGTGCAAAATCTGCGCCTTCTAAGTCAGTGGGAGTCACATTGTTCAAAACTGGACGTTCACATGATGCAGAAAAGCCACAACTGCAGCGGTAACCACCGGTTTTGACCGGTGCTGCCACCCAGTGGTGGCCTGCCTGAAAATAACTATGTATGAAATTGATTTCACATCCATTCAAAAGAAATTATTCATTGTAATACATATATATATTTAAAAAACAGTATCTATACAGTCGTGTCATTATTAGTGTAATCATTGAAGTGTTTCAGCTGGCATGATGATTTCATCTAAACCAGCTAATCAAGCATTTAATCTGAACCATAATATCTGAAGTGCACTGACATGTTAAGGGGTAGTTTAAGTTTCACAGACTGACAAAACATTGCTGTAAAAAGCATCTAATATATCAAATATATATAGGTTATTTGATATAGGTCATATTTTAGGTTGATATATATATAAATATGAGCTTTGAATCGGTACGATATTGTGGTAGTTAAACATGAATATCATTCTTTTATTGGACATTAGAGGTGACACATTGGGTATGTGTGCGTGTCTGCGTGCATGTGTGTGTGTGTGTGTGTATACCACAGTCTCTAATTGGTCCAGCATGTTGTCTGATCTTTGTTGTCCATGGCAGCTCCTCCCATTAATGTAGACTACTGTTTAGTGATGTCTCTTGCCAAGATCTAATCAGTTTTGTTAATTCAATATGAATACAAAAACCTTATTACTAATATTCTATATCAGTGGTCTTCAACTGGGGTTCCACGACCCCTAGGGGGGCCGTGGAGGTACTGTAGGGGGTTCCAACTTAAAAAGACATAAAGGCAATTTTAACCAAATATTGAGAGTAAAAAAAAAAAAAAAAATGTGTACATTTCCAACAATGCAAACGTTTAACTTCAGCAGTCATATTTAGAACAGGTAGAGAGCAGTTGCTGCTGAATTAAACGTTTCATTGTTGAAAATAACAATAATAAAAAATATTGTCTCATACCAACTAATAATAATAATAATAATAATGATGCATGAATTTTCAGCCAGTGGCTAATAACCTCAGGAATTGGTTATAAGGTCATAAAACAGCTAAAAGTTATTTAAGCAGGCTTAAAATGTGACACTTTTAAAAAAAAAAAGGGGGGGGGGGGGATAAGAATTACAAGCAGGGGTCCCTGCTCTGTTTTTCTCTCATCCAAGGGGTCCCTGGGCTAAAAAAGGTTGAAGACCCCTGTTCTATATTATTGATTATACATTTCAGAGGACAGCACCGCATCCAGGTAGAGTTGAGCTTGGTCCAACCTTATGGAAATGAGAGCATTCAGTGTGAGGGAGTCAAAGCAGACATTGTTTTCTACAAAAGTGCATTCAACGGGATGTCTCTCCTCAACTGTAGTAGCGTATCAGAACAGAGCGAGTGAAAACTTTGTTCTGCATTAAAAATCTTGAAGGAGAAGATGGTGGTGGCTATGGCAGGTTTCCCACCTGTTTGTGATCCCTTGTTGCCTGCATAGTAGCAAGTAGAGGCTTGAAGCTTGGAGGAAGGTAGCAGAGGTTGAGAACAGAGGTACTTTCATTCGCTAAGGTTATCTGGTTAAACTAGTTTTTCATATATTTATATTTAAAATTGAAATGAGCCCCAAACGTAGCTGTAATGTGAAATGTTTAAGAACATGCGTCTGGTGCAAACCTCTGCATGAGAAAAACAGGGGAAGCAATGCATCTGCACACAAAATCGCTTGTATAGTGGACGTGTGGACTTAAAAACCGTTGCTTGGAACATCTGATGATGGCACCACAAATGAACTGCAGTCTTACTGTATTAAGTAAATTTTATTATTCTTAGGTTCAGTTAAAATAAAATCAACAACTGATTATCAATGTTTTTGTTTTTTTTTTGTTTTGCAATTCAGGTAGCATCAAATATGTGTGCCCTAACCCAGTTCCTGCCAGAGCACATGACCGTGCTCCGCTCCTTGGGCCACACCTTCGTCACGCTGCCACTTGGGGAGTCTGTGGTGCTGAAGCTCAGTCTCCCTTGTCTGCTGTATGTTTACCTGTTCTACCTGTTCTTCAGGTAAGTTGGGTTTTCAGACACATCAGCTCTTTATATCAAAAATGTTTCTGTAATTGTTAGCGCTCCTGTCTCTGACCAGAGTTAACTTTTCCTCGTCTTTCTTTCCTTTTCCTCTCCCAGCATGGCCAGGACACGCGGTTTCCGGGGGACTTACTGCTTCCTGATCCCGTATCTTGTGTGCTTCATGTGGTGTGAGTTCTCAGTGGTCCTCCTCCAGAGTTCCTCTGCTGTGGGTTTGATCCGCACATGCGTGGCTTACTTTCTCTTCCTGTTTGCGCTGCCCGTTCTGGCCTTCGGCCTCGCGTTCATGCTCCTCATCCAGGTCATCAAGTGGTTCCTCGCGCTGGAGCTGACGAAGATGATTGTAACCCTGGTAGTATGTGCGATCCCTGTAACTCTGCGGCTTTGGACGCGGTTCAGCATGTCCATCCTGGATGTCTTCCGCTCACTGACGCACGGCGGCCCTGTCAAATTAATCTTGCTGTGTATATCTATGGTGATCTTTTTCTTCTCAGTCTATGTGTACCACGCAGAGGGAGAGAAGGTGTATAACTCCACCTTGACCTGGAACCAGTACAGCCAGGTCTGTGGGCCCCCTGCCTGGGAAACCAAAGGCATGGCCCAGACACAGATCTTCTGCAGCCACCTGTATGGACACAGGGTGACCTGGACTGGCCGTTTCAAGACGGTACGCGTGGCTGAGACGGAGAACGGGGCGCAGTCCGTCATCAACATGCTGCCGGTGTTCATGGGAGACTGGCTGCGCTGCTTGTACGGTGAATCGTATCCCAAATGTGAGCCAAAGAATGCTACGTTTGTGAACCTAACGGCTGCAGAAGTGACTGTGAACGCTGCATCAGACACAGTCCTGCTGCCCACGCTGCTGCAAATGCAAGAGGAGGAGGAGTTGTGTCAGGTCAAGGCTCTGGCCAAAAAAACCTGCCACGTCAAGCGCTTTGACAGCTACCGATTTGAAGTGACACTGGGGATGATCCGGAACGGAACGGCGGGGCCAGAGGATGCAGCCAGGGATATAATCCTGATGGCCAGCAATGAGTTTAGACAAGTTCTGCTAAATCTCAACCCTGGTAGCATAGTGGAGTTTAGCACTAAGCTGGAGGGCCGTCTGGGAGGAAGAGCTCCAGCCTTTGAGCTGAAGGCTATTCACTGTCTGGACTGCATTAATTCAGTGCTGACTGGAGGTAGGCAGGTGAAGATAGAAAGAAACTGGAGGCGTACCACCATGAAAGCCCTTAAATTTGCATTTGATTTTTTCTTTTCACCGTTCCTATCAGCAAATATCCTTGCCTGAGAAGAAAATAACACAGGAATCCCTAACCAAATCTCTTGACAATGTGAGCCTTTTTATTGTGCAGTCATTATCATATTATAATTGTGATTTATAGCATGGTTTACAAATGTATGTGGATCTACAGATATGGTTCTGTTCATGTACAGCAGGAAGGGAATGCTCAGATAAAAACTGAGACATAACTGAGTTTTTAATCCCCTCCGTTTGTATAAATAATCAAGCTTTCTAACAGTTAAGTTTTGGGTTTCAAGTACTCTTATAAAGAACCAGATGAAATCTTGGCATTTTGTGGTGTTAAAGGTAGGGTAAGCCATTTCTGGATGACATCACATCTGTTGATATTTGAAGAAAACATCAAAAAACACAGAGAGCTCGCTCCTTTCTACCCGTTTCCAGTGCTCCCTGAAAGAACGCACCCCATCACCAGCACACACTGGCTTCAGCAATGTTTGTCATGTTTAGAGGGGCAGGTTGCACCCATAGGGCCCGATCTTCGGCCAGATCTGCTATAGCCGCTATTTAGGGGTAATGTATAGCAGGAGAGGCATTCCCCTGCAAAGATCCCAATCTTCCACCTTGCTAAACCTGTATCCCACCTGCGCTACCGGCTGCATTATGCATAGGAGTGGTTAGGGCGTTCCACCTGTTAAACCAATCAGTGCGTCTGTAGCCATTGCCTTTAAGAGCGGGTTGTGCTACCCGCAATCCGCTTACCCAAACCCATTATGGAGCATCTTTTCATCCAGATCGGTGCAGCTCTCTAGGACTGCTGTAGAGCTTACACAGACAATTCCTATCAGCTACCTGAAAGTCCCAGATAGTTGGTGCGCTCCCAGTAAACACGCTCTGGTCATCTATGATTTAACTGGCGAGCAAGCCGTTTAAGACAATCTCTGCCATTTTCTCAGGGGTTCAACTGAGGCCAAAGCATGCTTTTTATACAAGAGTTAATTTGAGAGGTAAAGCTGTTCATGCACGTCCACATGGTCACATGTGGATGTACATTGATGCCATTTGGACGCGCTCTTGTACGCGCAGACATGGGTTGAGATGGGAAAGAGTTGGTCGGACCACTCGCCATGCTTTTCCTAAACCCGCGATGGCAAGATACCGAGTTTGCGGAAAGGGCAAAAGACACGCCCATTGCCACTCCTACAAAGTGAGTAAGAGAGTCAGCAAAATGTATAGCAGCTATATTGGGCGGCAGATTGCATTAATGGTTAGCAGAGGTTCCTATACACGCAATTTGACGCTAGTAGTAACAGGTAAAGGGAAGCGTATGATCAGGGGTCATACTATTTGTTTCCAGTTTATAGAGCCATGGCTGTTTTGTTTGCTTGTTTCTTTACAGCATACTCACAAGATGGGCAGATAGCAAATGGGGAGGAAATATTTACTGAATGTGATTTAAAAAAAAAAAAAATTTAAAAAATCACTTACCCTATCTATTGAATTATGTGCTTGAATGCTAATGTGGAGTGCTGATCACATCTGAACATATAGAGATGTTGTACATAAAACTGAGCATTACTTAAGTAAAAAATTCATCTTTGATAGGGCAATGAAGATGCTGCTGCTATTGTTCCTAGGAATTTCTTATTTTTAAAGTGTTTGGAAATGCAATACGTGTGTGTTTTGCCTTAATGTACGTTTAGATGCGTATTTACCGACTCATACGTTTTCATGATGATCTGTATGGTGGTGATCTGAATGTGCAGTTATGTCCTAATATACTTGGACACAGTTGGAATCATTTTGCGCCTGTACACAGAAGTAGTTTTGGAATGAATCTATCAAAATGTAGTTTGTAGACTTTTACCTTAAATTCAAGTGGACTGAACACAATTTTCATATGAACTGTTGAGAAATTGTAACCATTTTGTAAAAAAAATTCCCAATTATTAGGGGTCGCAAAACTATCCAAAAAACAATGAAAACATTGTTGAAATGTTATCAAAAAATTGTCAACAATTCCTTTGTGGGCAGTAATGTTATGGGGTTCCACGAACACCATTAAACTGGTTTCCTCCTGTGCCAGTCCTTTGCTGCAGCTTCAAAAACTCTTTGGTTTATTTCTAAATATATTTTGTCATTGTCTGTAAAGTGCTGTCCAACCGGCTTTTACAAATTATTTTGCTGAATCTGATTGGAATCTTTGTTACTATTGCAGGGGCTACCCAAGTATCGCAAAAAATTGTATCCTCCAGGTGGCAGCACAACTCGAAGCCAGTCGTTATCACTGCATTTTTCGACTTTTGAAAGATACGAAAACTTCCAGTTTAAAAAAAAAAAACAATAAACAGAACTTCCCACTGATTCGAGAGAAATTGATTTAGCAGGGTAAGGACAAAATGGGGAAGAATGTCAATATGTGAACCTCACATGACATTCCAGGCTATGTTCCCGTCATTTCAGTTAGGAAAAGATTAAGAGAATTAAAAGAGAAAGCCATAATGCAGAAATATGGAGGTCTGCATCCTTACACGTCATATCCCATGGTAGTCGGGTAGCCCCATTCCAGAAATCACCTTTTGTCACATCTTCAAAAACCACAAACTTATTTTGTTATTTCTTGAAGAAACATTAGTGACGAGTGCCAGAAGAAGCCAAGCCCACTCCATCACAATTTCTTCACATTACCTTAATTTTATCAGCCCAAAGAATTATGAAGTTTTTTTCTTCATATGCATCAAGGTTATCAGCAGTGGACATCCAGGCCTGTTTTTGTGGTTAAGTTGACCTGTGTGCCCATCTTTTTAAGTTTTTTTTTTTTTGTTTGTTTTGTTTAGCCATACCTGATATTCCTCTTTTGTCACTGATGGATTTGTTGTTTTTGCACCCTCAGGATGGCCAGTTTCTATAAGAATAATAGTAACAATTCCTTTATAAATCCCTCCACAGGGAAATTAACGGTTTGCATCAAAAATAGAAATCGAACTTTGTAAAATAGAAAAAAAAAAAACGTTGCTACATTTTTTTTAAATGATATAAACCAAATAAATAATATAAACAGATTATACAAAAAAGTAGCGCCATAGATTTGACATTGCCTGTAAGCAGGGATATCACACATTAGTCATTTATCGGTATCTGTGTGTTTGTGTGTGTTTAGTCTACTGTGAGCAGAGCTGACTGAACAGTCTGATGGCAGGAGGAAGGAAAAGCCTGTGAGAGCTCAGTCCTGTCCATGAAACAAGTTTTTAGATACGATAGATGTCCAGTTACAAATACGCCCTTGAAAAAAGAGGATTTTTTTTTTTCGTTTCGCTGATGTATCATAGTTTGACTCGCACACAAACAACAAAATGCCACATCAGAGATATGACAAATGATGGATCCAGTTGTTCAAGGTATTTGGTCAAATTCTGCATATATATATATATAACTCAAACAACATCTAAGGAGATTTCTGGTATCTTCCTTTTATTGTCTCTCTTGCCATTAAAACCCTTTCGGCATGTTGTGTTCATTCCATAGCGGCTGAGCATCTCCTGTGAGATGATCTGCTGTTAATTGATTTGGTTTGCTACTTCGTGAAGAGTGTTCCCAGTGTCATGTAGTCAGGTCCAGACGTGTTTGGGCAATGATGGTGTTTTCATTATTTTATCTTCATACATCACTGCAGTGGATTTGAAATGAAATAGTAAAGTTTTGATCGAGGTTTAGACTTTCAGTTTTTAATCTGAGGTTTCACAAAAATACATACATTTTAAGAAAAGTATCTCCATTTTCAGGGGCTCAAAGGCAATTGTAGATATCGTCATAATTATTCATACTTGGATGGATCTCCATTGCAGTCAATCCTGGAGCCCATGGACATCACCAAATTCTGATGTTCCTTGCTGAAGATGCTTTGCCAGATCTTCACTGCAGCCACCTTCATTTGTTGCTTGTTCATGAGTCCTTCTGTCAGTTTCATCTTGAAAAGCATGCTCTGATGGGTTGATACCAGGGAACTTACCTGACCACTGAAGAATACTCAGTTTCTCCCCTTTTGCCGTCAGAAAGTCTTAAGTTACTTTCAGGATCATTATCCATCTGCAGTGTTTAGTAACGTCCTATCGGTTCTCTTGTGTTTGACAGAATAATGCAGCACTGTACACGTGAGACTTCATCTTACTACTTCTGTCATCAGTCACATCATCAATAGACACCACTGAGTCCGTTGCACAGTCCACTTTCCATACATGCTCATACCATGACACTGCCCCCACCGTGTTTTAGAGATGATGTGGTTTATGTTTGGATCAGGAGTTGTTCCTTTCCTTCTCCATGCTTTTCTCATCCCATCATTCTGATACAAGTTATCTTGGTTTTATCTGTCCACAGAGTCTGATCCAGATCCCTTTTTTATTGTAGATTTTAACAAAGGTTTTTGCTCTCTTCTCCTTTACTTGGATAGAGATCTTCTTGGACTTCATACTAGTAGCTTCAGTCAAACAGGCTGCCCTCCAGACCTTTAATCTGCTTCGAAGTAACAACGAAATAGACAACATTTGGACAATTAAGTTTTTTAAATTATCCAAATACATTTGCAGCCCTTAAAAATAGTGGTATTTTGCTTAAATTGACTGTAATCCCTAAATGGGAAAATGCCATATTTTTGTGAAACCTCTTACAATAAAACTAAAACTGTACATTTTGATCACATCTTGATTGTTTTATTTCATTTCCATTGTTGTGATGTATAAAGACAAAATCATTTAAGGTCTGTCATTGTCCAAATACTTCCGGGTCTGATTGTAAATTTCACTGCATTATATTGACAAAAAATGACCCGCCTATGCATGTACGATCATCTGAGTGTTCTGCAGTTAACGAGTATATTTTATACCTCTTTATCGAGATTAACAAAATCCAGATTATCTCAGGAACACAGAGTTCTGACAGGACAGCATCACTGGCAGAGACTGAACAACTTCAAATGTGAACAATAATAACTACACTACTGTCAACTGTAACCTTAATGTCCTTGTAACCTTAATTGCTGATGCTGAGTGTATACACTGTGAATGTGAGTGTTTTGGGTTGTTTTTTTGTTTTTTAATCTAGTGAAGGAGTTAATGGCAGTGTCAGTTATTAAAGTTTTTGTCTTTGAAGCAAAATCTCTTGTGATAAGTTTTATTCGGACCAGCAGGATAATATTTTAGCAAAGAAAATTTCCAATTTGTGGTTCATGTTCCGGCTGATCTGAAAAATGTAATGTAATTTATATGCTGGATATGATTTTGTCAGACTGTAGCTGATTTTTTAAATTAATTTCTAATGCTTGAATTGGCATGTTAATACTTGAGTTATTGGGATACAAGACCTTATATGAGATCATAATAAACTCAACCTTTGATGTCTAAGGTATATAAATGCCTCAAGCTACAGAGGTGTAAACATTTGTTTAATCCAGTGGTTTCCAAACTTTCTTTGTTTTTTTTTTTTGTTTTGAGGGGGGGCACTTTTCTGAAATCGCCACCGGACACTGAACAGAAGCCAGCTGCTTTGGATCGCCGCCATTTGAGTCAGTGACAGTAGTTACACAGTCGCACTGGAAGCGCCCAGCAGCACTCACGAGTGTCGGTCTGCGCTCCTTCGGGTCGCCATACTTCCCCACCAGATACTCGTCAAGTCTATTTTGGGTCTTGGCTGCAGGTAGATTGTGTCAATTTACGCACACCACATGCAGTTGGCAAGACGTCAGACACGAAAATGGCAGAGAGGATCCGGCGGAGTTTCAAAATCCAGCACCACTGGCAGACGCCGACTCGTACTACATTGACATGTTAAACGGTGGAAACTGTGTAAACAATTCGGAAGCGTTCAGAAGTGATTTGAACCACATATTAGGAAATGGTCAGTCTGTAAGTCGAAAAACACATTCTATTTGACAGCACTCACCCTTTTTTAATATGCATACTTCTTGAAAGAACAAGGCATGGTGATCCATCCATCCATCGATTATCTTCCGCTTTATCCGGAGTCGGGTCATGGGGGCAGTAGCTTCAGCAGAGAGGTCCAGACCTCCCTCCCCTCGGCCGCTTCCACCAGCTCCTCTGGGAGAACACCGATGTGTTCCCAGGCCAACTGAGAGATATAGGCCCCGATCTTCCACCCAAACCTCCTAAAGCCGCTATTAGGATAGCGGGTAGCGGGAGGGGTGTTCCCCCGCAAAAAAACGCAATCTTTCACCTACCTAAAACCCCCAATCTTACCTGCGCTAACCGCTATATTATGCATGGGAGTGGTTCCACCTGTTAAACCAATCAGTGCTTCAGTAGCCATTGCCTTTAAGAGCAGATTGCGCTACCCGCTACCTGCAAACCGCTATGGAGCGTCTTTTCATCCAGATCAGAGCAGCTCTCATGCGTAGCTTGTTTGGGACTCTGCTGTAGAGTTTCATCCTCTGCAACCTGAAAATCCCAGATAGTTGGTGCGCTCCCAGTAAACACGGCCAGGCAGAGCCACAGGAACATATTCTCAGCAGGGGGTGCTGGGGGGTCCCTGGAGTCTGGGACAGCTGTGCGTCTTGGCCCAGCTGATGTGCTTTTTAAAATACTGTACAATGATTCATTGGATGTGCATTCAACAATCACGAACAATTAATGTTCCTGTCCCTCCTCGACCACCAACAGTTTCAGACATATCGGAAATACCAGAAGTGACTGTGATGTAGGCCATGACGGATTTTGAGGGAAAATGTCCCAAAGATCTCCTTGGTTTCCTCCACAGCAAACATCTGAATGAGATCATGCCACAGCTGTACAGACTGACGTGTCCGTGACTGTTCCCACATCCACCACAACTGCTGACTAGACATCTTCTGACCACAAGGGAATAAAAACGTCTGCAAGGAATACGGTGATGCGTAATTGAGAGGTAGAGCCGTTTGTGCACGTCCACATGTGACCAGGTGGACGCACATTTATGCGATTTGGACGCGCTCTTTTACACGCCGACAACCGGAGCACGGGGTAATCTGTGCTCCATGCGACTCCGGCGTTAAGATCTGACACTTCAGCGTGTGGCATTTTGCAAAGTCATCCATGCTAGCAATGCGTGCAGTAGGGCTTTGTTGCTCCCCTCTTGCTGTAACTGTGGGTCCCCCAGTTTCGGAACCACTGGGTTAATCACATACAGTGGATGGACAGTCAATGCAAAGACATAAAAAAGCCCAACACAAAATTTTCAGATTTTTTTAAATATTATTTTATTAATGCACATTCCTTTCATTCATCTTATTCAAGTCATGTTTTTGAACTGTTAGATTTGTCTTTTTTTTTTTTCAGTATGGTAGATATATATGCAAGTAGCATTGAGTAATGACAACATGCTGCTGCTGTGATCCTGAACACAACTCTTCTCATTGGTTGAATGTGGAGATGTTTGTGATGCAATCACAGCTGACTACACTACATTTTGCCACTGGAGGGCTGAGCCCTGTGTCATTCCTTAGGTGGCCTGTCGCTCTGTAAACCATTTTTTAAGGGGGTTGTCGTGTTTTTTTTTTCTTTTTTTTAAAATAATGCCTTAAACAGATTCCCACAAGATCGTGAATGTGCCTGCACTTAAGAAAATTAAGGGATAAGTCAAGAAACAGCAAAAAACTGGAACGGATATGATATTTTTTTTGATATTTCTGCGATTAAAGGTTTGCACAGTGAACTCCTGATGACTCATCGGCTTCAGATTTTGTGAAGGTGCACAAACACTCCACCTCTGCACTGATCCTGTTAGTCCACCTATTGTGTTCAATATCCAGACCATTAACAATAATCCTGTCAAGACCAGGGTCCCTTGAGAACAAAGTACATCACTGTAAGCAATCAGATCTTGTCACACAGTAAAGTCCAATGCGGACTTCATCTTAACACTGTAAATTGTCACCTTTCAGTGTCGCGCCCTAAAGTAGCATGTGGCATCGTGAGGTATACAGTATGGCAATTATAACGTGAAACAGCATGATAAACTCACATGACATTGTTGTTTAGACTTTATAGAGCTTTCAGTGATAAACATTATGAGATATTGCACTGATGATCACTTCTCACCCTCAAACATACCGGACTGATTAGCTGATCCAGGGATCTCATTTCTAAACAATGTGCAAGTTTTTCTTGATTGCGAGGTCCCTTATGAAAATGTGCTTATGCATTACAAAATGAACAATGCTCATTTTAATTCTGCACAATTAATAGCATTTTCTTTCAGTTGTTTATTTCTGTAACACCACCATGTACAGTGGCAAGAAAAAGTGTGGGATGAACCGGTTTTCTGCACTCCACAAAATGTTATCTGATCTTCAGCTCAGCTGATAATAGACCAGGAAAAAATCTGTGCTTCAGTTGATTCAACACAAACTAATCCTTCTTAGAAGTGGGAACTCAGCCAAGATAAATCAAAAGGCAAAATGCAGAATCAAACAAAGCATGCTGCCAAGATGCTCTTCGACAAGCGGTCTTGGAGCACAGCGGCCTCCTCCGTGGTGTTCTGCCATGGACATCCTGCCTTTTCAATAAGGCAGAGTAAAAAATGAACCCACCAGTATCAGTTAAAGACCTGAAGACATCACTGGTGCTGGCAAACATCTCTCTTTATGAGTCTGCCGTACCTAAGTTACTGAAAAGGCAGGGAACACGTATTGTTGACTGATGAAACAAAGGTTGAATACTACGTGTGGTGCAATAAGACCACAGCTAATTCACATCACAATAACATCCTACAGAGGAAGCATGATGGTGGAGGGAGTATGATGACTTGGGCATGCATCAGAAACATTGGACCGGACCATTTCGCATTACTGAGGAGGAAAACTAATTCCCATGAGACTGACGCACAAGCATCAAAGTAAATCCATGAAAGATTTACCTAACCTTGAACCCATAAAGATTCTGTGAAATGATCTCAAGATAGTCTTCCACATCAGATATCCTATAAATGTGTATGAATTCCTCCTGAAAGTGCTGATCTGATCCAGAACGACTGAAAGCGCTTTGCCCAACTATTAAGGTCCCCTCACATTTTTATTCAGCACTATTAATGTATAATGGGTGTGTTAGATAAAGATACAACATATTATAACTGTCCACATGGCATTACCTTAAACACATTGTTTTTGTCTCTTATTGTGACTTAGATGAAGATCAGATTGGATTTTGCAGCAAATTAATGCAGAGAACCAGGTGCACATACTTTTTCTTGCCATCATACAAAAAAAGCTCAACATTAACACTCAGCCTCCCTCATGGATGATGATTCACGATGTAAGTATGCAGGTTTTAGACCAGAAATGACTTTGATATGGCAATCAAACCCAATATAGGCTTAGTAAACAAAAAAAAAAAAAAACTGTGTTCTTTGTGTACAATTCACCCTACACTCTCTACAGCCAATAATAACTATCAATATATTGCTTCACAAAAATATCAGAAATAGTGTGATTCTGTACCCTTTCTATAAATGACATTGCATGTTCATTTACAGTGCTCTTGACAAAATCTGTCGGCTCTAAAGCGGTAAAGCTTTAAAAAAAAAAACATGGTATTTACAGCTAACCGTAGAAAGAATGTAAGCATTTCTGTTACCTGCAAAAGAACTTGTGTTAAAGCAAAAATACTGCTGCAGTCTTATTGGTGCCATTATTGCAAAGACTATGGGTCGTTGATTCGTGCAATCTCCAAGAGCACTGCTCTAAAGGAGCGTTTCGGTGGCTGCTAGAAGAAAAAGAGCTTTGTGAAGAGCTGTACAGCAACACAATTCCTAACATTTCACATTAAAAATGCTTCGATATTGTTGCACACTGTCTGGTAAAGTCACAAAGAAGTCTAAGGTATTTATGTTTTATGGCCTCAGGAACATCTTCTCTGAGGCTACCGAGCATCTATCTGCCATTTTCTGTGAAAAGAGTACATAAGTGAGTGGTGCAGCAATATGTGAGCAACAGTACTGAGTCATTACAGATGGAGAGGTGTCCCTGCACCTCATTCACTGCCCTAGAGTGGGGAAATTGCACAAACATCTTCAAAAAAGTGGGAGTAGAGTGCAGCAAAAAACATGTCCCGTTGGCCACCAGAGATATCAGTTCATCTCAGTGTTTTGTTTTTTTTTTAAGAAAAAATGATTATACACATTCCTTGGTGATCAAATAAACTGAAACAAAGAGTCTTGTAATCAGAATCAGTGATTCAGTCTACAGAGGCTTGCACCCTTGTGTGCTGCCTCACTTAATCCTTTCATAAAGGCTCTCATCTCCACATGCCTTTCCTAAAACATTCAAGTATATCTGAGACACTGTTTTTGATTCTCTGACAATTAAAAAAAAAAACAACAAAAAGCACTGTATTCCCATTCCTGTCACTGCGCCTGAGTCTCGGCGTTGACACGATCCTGAAAGATGTACAAGTTGTTGGTGGCTGCAATAGCGATTATATTCTCAGACGGGTGCCAGGCCATATGCAGGATTTTCTTGGTGAAGTCCAGGCTGTCAACGCCCACATCGCCCCGCCGACGCTTACCGCCGGTGTACACGCGCCGGGTCCGAAGCACAGGCGCGAGGCTTGCTGCTCTCCCGCCACGCCTCCAGGGTCACGCCTCGGCCCGTCTCCCTGTCGAACATCCGGAAGAAGCTGTTGTACGCCCCCGTCATGATCACGCTGGAGGAGAGGAGAGGAGAGTCTCTCAGGCCAAGAGGATTGATTGGACGTCAGCAAAGCCTGTCTCTGGCATTGATTTAAATGTCGGATAATGGCAGAGGCAGGGGGATTAAGAAAGTCACAGTAAGCAGCAACGGGGTGACACAACAACCCACCGCGCTTTCTGAGGTGCTTCCGGATATCGTCCGTCTCCAACAGTCACTTACCTGTCGGAGCTGTTCCAGACACACTCAAACTTGTCAAAGATGCAGTCGTTTTCATACAGGGAGCACAGCTTACTCCTCAGGTATTCGTGGACCTGGAGATGGGACAGACACTTAGGGGCAATTCCAATTCCTCTCATTAAAACTCAATCTCAACCCTCGCTCTTAACCCTCAATCTTTGGTCCTGAATGTTGGCCCTCGAAAGTAAGTGGAAGGACTATCTTGTGACTTACGCCAAAGCTACGTCCAGTCTGTCACCAAAACGATGACGAAAAAGAAGAAGGAGAAGAATAATAATACAGTAATCCCTCACACTTCGCGGTCTCAGCAATCGGGGTCTCAGTACATTGCGGAGGTTTCAAAAATATTCATCGAAAAAAAATATTTGAAAAAAAAATTCAAATGAAGCGCGCGAGGCTGAATCAAAACACATCACATCAAGAACGAGTCTCGGGAAGCAACAAGAGTCTACACGGGATGCCCCCATGAACAAAATTCGAGGCCTGTGATTGGCTGCTACGACAGGCATTACTGTGCTGTCGGTGGTCTGTATGATTGTCTGACATGCGTCCCTGCATCTCCCATCTCTTGCTCTCGTCAGCTACACACAGAGGAGAGATCGTCAAAGTGAGTGTACGTTCCGTAGATTTTGGGTACGTGTGCGTACATGTATACTGTATGTACATATACATGTAAATGTACATCCACATCGCGGTTTTCACCATTCGCGGGGGGTCACAGCCCCCATTAACCGCAAAGTGAGGGGGATTACTGTATTTTTATTAACTACAAAAATACTTACATTCATAGCTAGCGTTTTTTCGGCGCCATCTTTCTCGAAAATGTCTTGGCAAAAATACGCAATGCCATCTTGGGAGCGCGCATTTTTGAGATTGAGGGTTGAGATTGAGGGTTAAGGGAGGAACTGGAATTCACCCTTAATCTTAGTGTCAGATTCAGATTAACCACATACAGACGTGACATCTAAAACAATCCTTGTGTATCCAAATTCAGGGTGTATCTCAAGCTATAAAGTACTTTCCTGTTGTGTGTACTAGGGCTGTAGCAATACACTAATCTCGCGATATGATACGATACACGATATTTGGCTCACTATACGATATATATCGATATTCATCTTACAATACATTTACATCATTTTCCGAAAGATTTTAAAGGGACAAAGTGATTTTGGTGACATCTTGTGAGTGTTCCAATTACTTAGTTTGAATTTATTGAACTGAAAGCATCAATTACACATTCTATGGCTGACAGGCAGCTGGCAAATGCTGGACAAAATGAATAAAAGATTTGTTGAGAAAAATAGTTTCATTTATTTAAACAGTGCAAATTGTTGCTTGCAAGTTTTTAAAGGTGGGACACGGGGGTTTTGAAAGAAGCTTCGAGTATCGATACCTGCGGCTGAAAAATCGATATCGATAATCGATACTCGATAAAATATCGATATATATCGCAGAATCGATAAAATCGCGCAGCTCTAGTGTGTACTGTATACTTTCTAGGAATGGTATTAAGACAAGGGATTGTCCTGTTTTTCAGATGTCACAACAGGCATACGCTATCATTGTTGGCAATGTAAAATGTAACAGAATTAGTGAAAGTGATTTTGGAAATATTGCTAACTTACTTGGTAGGTTTCCACTGGGCCTTTGTCCATGTTAATGTCCCACACCTTAGCGGTGAGGTAGTCTCTGGTCAGCAGGTACCGTCCGCTGTGGCTGAACTTGACGTCCGACACAGAGGAAATAATCTCTGAGAAGAAGGAGCGGTTGCCTGGATCCTCAGGCTCTTCAAAAACTGACAAAACACAGAGTGGTGAGGTGTACTTTACTGACTACATCAAAATATGATAAGAGACGGTCTTTTTTTTTTTAAACGTTGCAGAACACTGTCTATTCGCCACGGCGTGCTTACGTTTGGTGTGTTTGTCACAGAGTGCCGACGCTCTCATGTCACAGAGGCGCAGGGTTCCCTTGCTGCTGCTGTACACAAACAAGTGGCAGTGGTGAGGGTGGAACTCTGCTGCCGTTATCACCTCCGTCAGGTCCTCCATGTTAGCGGGTTTGATGTCGACAATATCTGAGAAATTATCTATCAAGGCGCAAAAACAAGTCAAGAGATCTTGAATACCAAATAAATCTGCACAATATAACACGGACATTTATTCACCCTTTTCAGTCTTTTTAAGTATTATTTTTTTTAATCATTTTATATATATTTTGTATAGCCTCTACCACTGATGCTGACATAAGCTTATAATCAAAGAAGCTGATGTACCCCAACCAGCCCCCAATAAGCATGCACACTCTGTTCCTCACTTTGTTCTATTTGTGGAAGTCCTATGTGGTTCAGTAGAAAGTGCACTGCTGAGTGAATTATTTAAACTCGCCTTCCATGGATGCCTCTATCATTTTTCTAGGTCAGCTTCCATTTGAATGGGAAAACACCAAAGACAGCCAGTACAGCATGCAACACCCTTGGCTTAATACACACTTCAGGGCTCTACAAAGCAAAGCTTACAGTCAAATACGCTTACAGTATTAAAAACGTCGTTATGTTACAGCTACAGAGGATAAATTAAAAAAAAAAAAACACAAATGTACATAGACTGTTTACGCTGCCTAGTGCCAGTGGTAGCTGGTTAAATATACAAACTGTATCATAGAAGTCAAAGTTAGCTTGTTCTTTAAAGAATACTGCGGTGGTGTGTGGTTTCAGATCTGGTATAGGGGAAGATGTGAGTGGTCTCTGTAACAGTGGCAGGAGTGACTAATTATCACAGCTGCATAGGGTCACTAATTAGCCCTCTCCTCCTGTTTTTGCAGTAGCATGCTGAGACCCAATGAAGACAAAACTGCTGCTGCCTATCTCTGTGCGTTGTCATTAGGGATCGACCGATTATCGGCCGGACCGATTATCGGCGCCGATATTTGGCATTTTTACGTATATCGGCATCGGCCTTTTTTTAATCCAACGGGCCGATTTAAAACTAAATTATTTTGGCTCGGATGCAGCTGCGCTTCTCTGTCTCCAGCACTGCCCCGCTCACAGCGCCATCTTGATTACGCAATCCAAGCACATAGACACAAAGCCAATCAGAAGCTGAAACTGTTTGCAAGGTCCTCAAACACGGCGGAGAGATACATTTTTTCGTGTGGAGAAGCTTCAGTGTGGACGAATGTGTCAAAGGTACGTTGGAAACTCCTGAAATTGTAATAAACATTCCAGTGCTCTGCATGTCACAACTACTAGTAACGTTACTATGAGCAGAATACCGTAAAAATGTAATAAACATCAGCGGCAGCTCTGCTAGCTCGTAGTAGCTCCCGGCGCGTCTGAATGATTTGAGACAAAGCTGCTAAAAATATCGATATGAGAACAGTCCGTTATAGTCGAAGCGTATGTGTGTGAGAAAAAAACTCAAACTAAATTCAGTCTAGTTTTATTGCATGAAAGCGTGACGAGGATAGAGAATAGTGCGGTTACCACGGGAGTAACTGCAGAGCAGCAAAGCACCGTCCGTCTGACAGAAAACAGTCGGACAATAATAACTGCTGAACTACCGAGTTATTTAACTTTATCTCTTTGTGTTGATTGAGAGATCACAAAAATGTTAGGTGAAGCTGTCTTTGATAGTTTATTTTAGAGGCGGACCGCGAACTTTATAGCACCCCCTCGAACCGCTACAGCCGTCTCTCAGACCGCCAGATATGATGTAATTGTTTTCGCACAACAATCATTTCTTGAAGTGGAATTTTTTCAGTTACACTTATTCATATTTTGTTTGCATGTCTCTGCCTATGTGTGCGTGTGTGAGGCGGGGGGTGGGGGGACTGAAGTAATCGCGAATAACTGTGTAGTATTGTACATGATGGTAGTCTGCAGGACGGCTGTGGCGGTCTGAGGAACAAGTGACTAGAACTCCTATGTATTTTATTTTAATATGTTAAAGACTTCAGAAAATATAAAACATACATATTTAGGAAAAGTAATGTGATGGCAGACCTGTAAATTTTGTTTGGAGAAAGTTATTCACATAATAACATCCCTAATCATCTGTGAGACTGCTTCGGTGGTTCTAGTGTTAAAATATAACATTTAATAAAAAATTGATGAATATCGGCTCAAAATATCGGCTATCGGCCTTCCTGACTACTAATGATCGGTATCGGTATCGGCCCTTAAAAAACCATATCGGTCGATCACTAGTTGTCATCAAGGTTTTATTACCGGATTCACGCAGCAGCGTTGCGGCGATGCACCGGGGGGGTGTTTCAGATGTGTCTTCATCATACCAAAAACAATCAAATTTCATCCTGCTCGCGACACAAATAAGCTTTCATGTCTGATTTCATTGGCTAGCTCTAGCTGTGTAGCTGTGTAGCTGTGTAGTTGAAAATTCCCCAACTTTGATGGAGACAACCGAAGGCTATTTCGGTGAGGCACGGAACCCACAATTGAGTTTGCCAACGGTTGATGTCACCCCATTCAAAGTCTATGGAGAATGACGCAGATGATGCTTCCAACGTATATGTGTGGGCGCCAGAAATGCATTTAAACTGTTTAATTTGGCTCAACTGTTGAAGTTAAAGTCAGCGCTTTGTGATGGCCACTTCAGTATTTTCACTTTGTTGTCCTTAAGCCACCATGCACCTAATTTGGAGGTATGCTTGGGGTCGGTGCCCAATGTCCATGAACCATTTACAGCCAAGCTTGAATTTGTTGGCTAATGTCTTGAGATGTTACTTCAGTATATCTACATCATCTTCTTTCCTCATGATGACATCAATGTTGCGAATTGCACAAGTCTTGATGCTGCCATCGCCATTCTTCACAGCTGGGATGGTATTCTCAGCACTTTCCCTCCAAACATGTTCATTGCAACCAAACAGGCCAGTTTTTGTCTAATAAGACCACAGGACAGGTCTCCAGAAATCTAGATCCTTGGCCCCATATACAGCTACAAACCGTAATCTGTTATTTTTTCAAATTGGTCTGGGAAATGTGTGTCTTTCTCTTGCTGTGTGCCCTTTCAGCTCAAGTCGGTATAGAAAGTGTTTTACTGAGGATAGTGATACATTCATCCCAGTTTCAGCAAACATTTTTCCAAGGTCTTTCTTTGTTGTTCTGTTCTTCAATTTGTACATTTGGCACCAAAGAACATGAATCTCTGGGACACAGAAGCTGTCTCTTTCCTGAGTGGAATGATAGCTGTGTTCTCCTGTCTTAAATATACTTATTGTTGTTTGAACGGATGAGGACGTGACCATCACGATGAACCAGTCTTGTGACGGCCCACAAGTAGCCTTAGTTGATTTTTTTTTTTTTGTTTCCCATGATTTCATGCAATAAGTCCCTTGAGTTTGAGGATTTGCCTTAAAACACATCTACAGTTGTAGCTTATCAGAACCAGATGATGCCAAAACTTCCTACTGTCAAAGCTGTTTAAAGCCACAGTCAAATTAGTGAAAATATACATCTGACTTTGAAAAAAAGTACCAAAAATGAAAAATCTCTCTCATTATTCTGACATTTCACAAATTAAAAAAAAGGAAATTTCAACTGACCTGTGACAGGAAAAGTGTCTTTAATGTCTTACTGTTAGACATGGAATAATCAAAGTTCCTTTGTCTTTTTCCAGATTGTATGTATCTTCCGGTTGCAACTGTGTCTGCGGTTTGCATCAACACAATGCATAACTTACGCTCCAATCATGCACACAACGAGGCACACGTAGGTTATAAGTGTGCCTTGCCACAGTATTGTCATGTAATGTGCTATTTGCAATAGTGGATATGTGTAATGTGCTATTGTGTCAAAATATGATCATAATCCAAGCATTGTCATGTGAGCAGAAGTCAATAATGTTGGTTTATGGAGTTTAATTTAAAAAGGAAATGGTAAGCAGACATGAACTTGTGGTTTTCTATGAATACCTTCCACTCCAGTTCTTTCTTCCTCTTGCAGAAATCCGTATTAACTAATTCAGGTGAGGTACTTTTCTTATGTGCAATTTGGGGATTTTCATATTCTATGCCATCTGAGAAGCGACCTCCATTGAGGAATTGATTTAAACAAGAATATCCGAGGAGAGTTGTAAAAGTGATAAAACATGGGGAAGGATGCTTGTGACCATGGAGTTAAAACTGAAAGTAGTAAACAATAAACAAACTGAATGACTGCTGAAAAGGATACTGAAACTGCGGTCCGTGATGCCCAGGTGCCACATGTTGATGCGGAGGTCATCGGCAGACAGGTAGGTCTCCCCATCGCTGTTGACCGAGATGGAGTTGACATGGTAGGTGTGCCCGTTAGAGAAGACTCGCCTGGGACGAACCTCTACCATTAGATCTGTTGGTTTCAGCACGGGAACCTTCGATAAGGAGGCGTGAAAGGTTTCAGAAAGAAGGAGAAAGATAAAAAGTTTGAAAAAGAGGGAAAGAAACACAATGAGAAAGACAAGAAATGACAGAACCACAGGACTGGAGGCTCCGCTCAAGCAAAAGGACAGTCCAAATGCACAGAGGGCACACAACTGGTTTGCTCATCGAAAGACAACCTGATACGTGGTTGAGTGAACAAAACTGTGTGTTTGCAGGTGAGTACCTGCAGAGAGGTGATGGTAGAAATATCCTTGAGCCGTCCCTCCTCATCTTTCAGGTTGTATCCCTCCGGTCTCTTGTCTCTCTCGCTCACCTTCCACAGTTTAATGGTCTTGTCTGTGACAGGAATCAGGATTTACACATTAGGAACGTGCATATAGTTCAGATAAAACAATTGAGTGACATTTTTACCAGTTTGACAGCAATTAGGTTTTATCTGGGAGTATAACTAAAGCATGGGTTATATTCTGTAGTTTTCACACTGGAAAGGTGGTGCCATTATTGTGTCTACAAGGGAGACTCTAAATGATGTCATGTCATCCCATCAAGATTTGAAAAGATAAAGAAAGCCCAACATATTTTTTATTATACTTTGTAGCTGCTCAACCACCTCCTTCCCAACAACACTTGAAGATTATTCTAGCTGAAAATCAACAACAGACCCTGTTGCAGGTTGAGCGTGAAGGTGTTTTTACCGTTGGTGGAGAGGAGGAAATGTGCGGCGTTCTGCTGTGGCAGCCATCTGATCTTGTTGATTTTCTCCTCTATCTCCAGACTCTTCAGGTAGTCAAAGTCTGGCTCGTGGCTCTGGAACGTGCTGTAGACATTGTACTCCCCTGAGTCACCCGTCTCCCCCGTCTCCTCTGACTCCCCTTTTGACTACAGACAATAAAACGCCTTTTAGTGAACACTTTTACATTACGTGTACAGATTTATGATGAAGACTGTTGGGCACAGAGAGGTCTGTATTGCTGCAGGGTAACCTGACCTCGGTCTCTCTCTGAAAGATGACCACTCGGCCACCTTTGTCCCCTGTGGCCAGCAGGTCACCTGTCTGGTTAAACTCCACCGTAGAGATGACATCAGCTAGGAGTCAGACAGGGAAATGGAAGGTAGTTAAGTGGCATGATGGGAGTAGAAGTGTGGATAGAGGGAGAAGAGACAGAGTCAAATACAAAAAAGAAAAATAAAGACACCGTAGCAAATGTGGATGGAAGTAAAAGTGAAATGACAAATATTGGATCAATTATCCATCTCTCGTGTCTCCAGACTGGCAACAGAGTGATCGATGTGATCACGAGTCTCCTCTGTCCATCAGTGCAGGAATGATGCACCCGGAAACCCGATAGGAACCCGTTTAATCACACCTGTGTGTTACCTGACCCCCCACAAGGTCAACAGTGACCAACCTTCAGTGACGTAGTCTCGCAGAAAGGTGTGGTTGATTTTGGGGCTCTCAACGTCCTCGCCCATCTGAAGCCGAGGGAGGGTGACCCGCCAGCGCGCCCGTCCTGGGGGGAAGGGTCCAATCCGTAATCTCTCTCCCCGCCCAGCCTCCGCCCATGCTGCTAGGGCCTACCAGATCGGCCTGAAGCAGGGCATCCTGGGAAACCAGCCGACCAGGAGGAGAAGAGGTGTGAGGAGGAGATGAAGAGGAAGGAGAGAGAGGGCTTTTTAGAAAGTAGAAAGGGAGTGAGTCAGGAGGATAAAGGAGGGAGAGGGAAATGGAGAGGCTGGTGATGAAGAAAGGTTTGGAAAGGAAGGAGGAGGGCCATCATTAGGCAGAATGACAGAATCTAGGCACCGTATATCAGATGGTTTAACCTTAGTTGTGCATTCACAATCGTCGGTTAGGAAAGACACATGTCCATAATGTATAATAAGTTACGAAACAAATCAATGTGCAGTGCAGTGGAGTGGAAGAAAAAAAAGACAATCCTAGCAGAGAATCAGAGAAATGAATCCTGTTGGAGTCCCCTGCATACACACAGAAATAAGAGCAGGATGAAGATGCTGCGAGTATGAAAACATGCGCCGCAGCAATCATCCTATGAAGCTATGCCAGTGGTAGTAAATGATCCCAGGGTGTGGTAGTCCACGCTCCCTCTGCCTCACAGACACATACACACACTCACATTTCTCACGCCGATAGTCCTTGACGGAGATCAAAGGAGAACGGATGTGTTGCCTGCGCCGCAGGAGGGGAAGAGACAGGCCTCAGCACACCTACCAGTCCGCCTGCTGCCGCCGCCGATGCCGCCGCTGGTGTGTGTTCACGCTCCTCTGCTGCAGTGCTCCCCAGCGGGCCTGCGCGCGTCTGTCGAAGGGACGGGAGAAGGGACAGAAGACCGAGAGTGAGGGTGGTGGAGAGAGGAGGAGAGACGGAGGAGGAGAAAAAAGAGAAAGAGAGAGGGGATAGCGAGGAGGATGGAGGACCTCTGGCTGCTGATGCCGTGGATCTGATTCTGTGCAGCATCCACTGTATCATGGCAGCCTCCTCCTGGAGCAGCCAATCACGGCGCAGCTGTCGACGGTGGATCCGCCCACTGCAGGTGCTGGGGAGCATGATGGGCCAGCAGAGGGAGCCTTTCAATGCAGAGAAGTGAGCAGCAGGACAGGGAGCTTTCTATGGAGAAATCTTAAAGAATATAATTTTTTTTTAAAAAATCTTTTTTAATGAAATATTTAAATTATTAAATTGAACAATGATTTATAATGGGGAAAAAAGTCAGGAAAGGCAAGGCTTTTTTAAATGAAGCACAGCAATAAAGTAATTTATATAAAACTTAAAATGCATTAAAACAAAATTTATTAATAATAACATACACAAAACAGATCATTAAAGTGTAGAAGCAAAAGTGAAAAGTGAAAGTGAAAAAAATCTAAATGCAGTAGAAAGCAAAAAAGGTATTAGGAAACTAAGGAACTGTAACAGTTATGTTTCTCGGCTTCTTTATTCCACAAATATTTCACTTTAAAACTGAATTCAGCTCCTCAGGTGTATGTTATACTCCGGGGAAAGAAAGTAAATCTATTCTGGAGGATTTAAAATCCCTGAAAGGTTCATAAGATCCTTATCTGAAAGTGAAATTTGGTCATAAACCATTTAAGGCTTAATAAACCACCGGCAGTATTTTAAAATCAACTTTTACTGACTGAAAGTCAGAGTAGAGACTTGAGAACTGGATACGATCAGCATTCTGAATCAGCTGCGGCTGTCGGATCGATTCTCTTGGACGACCTGTTACAGTAATCAAGTCTACCAAAGGCAAATGCCTGAACCAGCGTTTAAAAACATCCTGCGACATTAGCCCTTTAATCCTTGAAATATTCTTGAGGTGATAGTTGGCTCACTTCGTGAATTAAATTAAGACCTGAGTCCTTGATGAAAACTTTTTCTGACAGGGTTTGTGATTCTTAACATCACAGTTTAAAGCTGAACACATATTTTAACCGCTCACACACCACTCTCCTGGCTGGTTTTTGTTCACAGATGCAGGGATTTCTTTTTAGAGCATAGCAGGTCTATATAGACTCAGTGTGGTTACCATTTCCAATTATCTTGTTAAAACGCTGCTTGGGATTCAACATAATAATGCTGCTGCCTTCTTTAATCATTAAATTCTTGATAATGTCCCTTATCATGTTGCACTGAAGTGATCACTGCTTTTAAATCTCAAACAAAACTTGACATTTCCTCAAGTTTCCAGCTACAGCTATTCTATATCTCTGCTCTTTTAAGACCTTATGTAGGCCACTTATTATGGAGGACAGTTTGAATTGAAAACAAAAAATAAAATAAAATAAAATATTAATGGTATCTATGGAGCCCTGTTTGGGTCATAATTCAATGAATAAATGAGTCTATTATTATGAAATACAGGCGTTTATTATTATGAAATACGTATCCATTATTATGAAATGTTTCCCATTATTATGAAATACATGTTTATTATTATGAAATATTTCCCATTATTATGAAATATATGTGTTATATTATGAAATATTTCCCATTATTATGAAAAAATGTAATTATTATGAAATATATTTTTATTATTATTTAATCTTAATTTAATGCATAATAGTTTATTTCAGAATGGCATTTTTATCTAAGAAAGAGTTTTTACATAATTGCTTCCTTTTTCATAAGAATGAGCTTTTACATAATTACTTCCTTTTTCATAAGAGTGAGCTTTTATATAATAATGACATTTTGCCACTGGGCGGGACCAGTGGTTGACCTGCACGCTCATTGGCTGATCCTTCTCCATTCTACGCTCTGACATCGACCAGTTTTGGCCGTGAGGTCCCGTTAGCAGCGGGCCATGGCATCATCAAGGTGCGCTCCTAGTCCGATTGTAGCTATGGCAGCTTGGACTGAGCTACGGGAAACCTTGACCAGGTTAGCAGACAATATCGAAAATGATAATTTATCAGGCGATACTATTTTGACCCGATTTGACGATTCACTGTTCTGTTGCTTATGCCTGAATGAAAGACCAGCCAATCACATAAATGGCTCCGCCCTCTCTACTGTGATTGACACACAAATCATTCTTATGAAAAACGAATCCATTATTATGTAAAAGCTCATTCTTAAGAAAAACAAAACCATTATCATAATAATGGGAGATATTTAATAATAATAAACATGCATTTCATAATAATGGAAATATTTTAATAATAATAAACATGCATTTCATAATAATGGGAAATATTTCATAATAATAAATGCCTGTATTTCATAATAATAGACTCATTTATTCATTGAATTATGACCCAAACGGGGCTCCATAGAATCAGCTTTCTCAGCTGATATTAAAAGCCCAAGAATTGGAACTGCAACAGAAAGAAAAAAGAAAAAGTCATAATGTTGAGACACTATCTCATTATTTTGATGACATTTTTTTTTTCTCTTCACGCTGACAGTAATGGGCTTCCATACATTACTACCACTTAACAGGACACTGATATGAACTAAAATGAACAGTCAGTTTTAAATAAAATATATGCATCTATACAGTGGCCTTCAGTGTGTTTAGCTGCAGATGTTCTTCTATAAAAGAATCAAACCGTCTTCGAGTGACCGGATCCACTTGGCAGAATTAGAATGACAGTGACTGATTCTTAATGGGGTAAATCCACGAGCCTCGACTCAATCCATTAATTCTGTACTCAAGCTTAAATCGGTTCCTTCTTCTGAGTAAACCCGTGTTGCCAGACCGGCTAAATAAAGGTCAGAGGATTACCCTCACGCAACAGCTTCTGTACAGATATCTCCCTGCTCTCTCTGACACGTCACTGGTCTGCCCATCAACCTCCAGGTAATGTCCTGCCCGACTGCCTGTGATTTGAAGCACCGGAGCTCATGGAGCCTGGCCGTTTGCGTCCCGGGAGACGCCCGGGTACAGACGGCGGCACGGAGATATCCATCCGCATGTCAGCAGTGAGTGACTCGCCGATGGTTCAGGGCACGGGCTGGCTGTTTTCACCGCTGTGGAACCCTCGCAGCAAGACGCCGAGCGGGAAATTTGGAGGCGACATGTCGGGCGACCAAGCGTGGCTGGATGACCACTCCGACTTTACCCGGGCCTACTTTTCACGCAGGGCTTCAGTGTAAGATGATAGGTTTTCTGACTGTCGAGTAAATGTGATATCAGTTTAGTTTAATTTGATAATAATAACTTATTTTACTTATTAAAATTCACCTGTACCACAACAGCCTTATAAAAGTCCGCACTTTACAATAGTTATGACTCAGAGCAAAGAATACAACCGCCCAAAAATATTCTTGAAATTTGGCAGTTGTCTGCTAAGTGAGATTTCCACAGAAATACGATTGTGTGTTTTTAAAGAAGATTAAAACTAAAGAAACTAAAAATAGTTTCTGGTAGGAAGTTTCAACAGAAACTACCCAGAAGTCGGAATTCCAACTCGGAAATTTGGAGAAACCTGACCTACTCTGACCCCAGAATCCAAGATGGCGGCTGCTTTCATCAACAAAGCAAAGAGTCAGCTAATTTAGCTATTTATGTCAGTTCTGTCTTTTTTTATTCTTATTAAGTCAGTCGTGTACTTATTACTGTTTACTTTTTTAATCACTGTTTGTATGTATATGTATATATATATATATATATATATATATATATATATATATATATATATATATATATATATATGTACACATATATATGTTGTGTGTGTGTGTGTGTGTGTGTGTGTATATACACACACACTTACCACATACAGCATTGTTATGAATTAGTATTGGTACTAATATTGGTATTGGTAGCAGCCACTGAAGGTCGGAAGCGTTCATGTTGTATATATGTTATCAAAGTGTATAATAGTCTGACTTTACAACTGAAACACAGTCAACTAGGATGTGATATTATACTAGTTCCTACTTCCGAGGTAAATGGAACTCAGCATAATCCAGTTTATCATCATGCTGAATTTGCTTTCTCCCTGAAATGGATTGAGCAAAGTTATTACAGCATCTTCAAAAGAGGAACGCCTTCTAGAAAAAGGGAGCAGGTGTAAAGTAGATAGTCGGACTCCAACCCCTAAAACCATCTGCTTTAAGCAGAGCTGTAACAACATGGCCGAAAAGAGAGCTTTTGTATTGTGTCCTGTGGTATTTTAAGCATAACGTGTAATTTCATGAAGACCTCAGGAAATTGTTTAAGCTTTTGAAAAAAAAGGTCTCCTTTAGTCTTTGCTGTCCCAGTAGGTGATCTGTATAATCTGTGTTTACTGTGATTTCAGGGTGAGTGGTACTCCGACAGAGATCCCACCACAGATGCCCAGGATTCCCAGGAGCAGCTCAGACCACACCAGCCTGCTGTTGATGTCTCCTCCTCGCAGAGTTTCTCTTCCACTGAGCAGCTCACCTCCAAGAGACAGGCTCAGACCACTTCCTCCGAATCTCAGTGCCCCCCCCGAGTGGATGGATCAGCATTGTCACTCCCCCTGCTCCCCATGCTCCCCCCGCTCTCCCCGCTCCCCTCGGTTATGCTTGTCACCCCGCCGACCGCTGTCTCCCATTTGCCCTTGCTCCCCCGACTTCTCCTACGCTCCGCACATTCTCCCGGCAGTTGCAGTGAAGACGGCGGCCTGTGGCCGCGGTGAGGGCTGTCCGTGGATGATGGGGCTCTTGGAAGGAGGCCTGCGATGGATGGGCTCTATAGCAGAGCTCTGCCAGGGGGTTGTTGACCACGCTGGGGAGCTGCTGGCAGCTGAAGGAAGTTCCTCGCGCTTGTGAGAAAAGACTGTGGTGGGAGGAGCAATTTGGAGGAGGTGATAGCCTTAAAAGCACTTGGATGCTTGAGTGAGGGCAGCCTTTACAGCCATGCACATCAGGAGCTGCTGAAGGGTGTCATGGAATGTGGATTGGCTACAGGTTCGCCAATGAACCTGACCAACGCATCTGAGGTAAATCTTCTTGCAGTTGTCATGGGTGCCCTTTGTAGTAGGCCTAATCTCTCCTTATTAAAGAAATGACAGATTTTCACACAGGACTAAAATGTTTGCTCAAGGGAAGGAAGTAGGGATTTTAGGAATGAACCCTGTTCGGTCATCCACTTCCTGTACACTAGTTTTGAATGATAACATGGTCATTTTGTGGAATGTTAGAGCGTGCCAGGGAATCCCATGTGAGCACCTGCTTTTAATCCTGTTAGATGTCTTCCACTGATAAACCTCCGATTAGGCTTCGGAGATGGCGATGGGCTCTGCCAAAGAGCAGTGTGTGCAGACACACATACATGGCAACACCTGCACAATGAGGGAAGGTGGCACATCTAAGTAACAGGTTTATAGTCGGTGCCCTGTCCAGCCCTTTCCGTCTGCGCCATCAATGTGATCAGGGATGAGAGCCAATTCCTGGCAGCGTTGGACAACACGTAATCCTGATCAGCGTCATGAGTGTGAGGGAGCGGCAAATTAAAGGTCTAAAACGTACAGTGGTTCAATGCACATTTCTTATGCACTGTGTTTAAAGCAGCACTTTTTGTTGTGTGTGTTGAAATATCAGTTAAAAAGAAAATTAATTTGAATACTCACCAGGAAGAGTTGTCTCGCTCTCCTGGTCTGCTGTCGCGCCTGTTGGCAAAAACCCTCCAAATGAACTTTTTAGACTCTCGTCCTGGTCGTCTCTTGCACAGCTTCTTGTCGCTTTATACTAGCACTATGTCACACATCAAGAACGATGAGGTTAGGTCTCAGTGCTACAGTGGACGTCATGACAGAAGTGACTAAAAAACTTAAGAAAGTAATGATGGAGGGGCAAATTAGAGAGTGACCAAACAAATAGTCTCTGTGTCTTAAAGGGGGCCTAACCATAATGCTTATGGAGGACCTGCTGTGCTAAAAAAAAAAAAAAAAAAAGAAGCCCTCTGTGCGTTTGTGCCATTTAAGTAAGTTCTCATTTTCTATAGTATGTAATTGTTGGTTTTTTTTGTTTCTTTCTCTAGGACCCCAGATTCAAAGTAGAGAGTAATCAGCCATCAAAGATTAGGACTGTTTTGAGTGTTCCTATCAAGAACCACAGGGGAGAGGTAACATTCTCAATTCGTATCTATGTGTGTTTTTTCTTTTTTATTATTCTGATGTATCACAAAATGGAGCAACACATGTTGTTTTTTTATAGATGTATTTGAAATAAAGGTCAAGGAAGACTATTACAACAGCAACAACCTAAAGGTTTTCAAGCTGAATTTAAAGTGAAGGAATCATAAATTACATTATTTAAAGTTAATATATGTTATATGTTGATTATTTCACCATTAATATTTCTAAATATTACACATTAGCATCTTTCTTTTTTCCTTTTGTTGGTTGGTTCTTTCATTTCGATATCAGATCAGTGAATCGTGTCAGTGATGGCCATCACTGATACTGGACCAGACTGGTCCCATCTAGTCGTAATTAAGATCGGGGAACAATAGAAATAAACGTCTTCTCTCTGTGGACAGGTGATTGGTGTTGTGGTGATGATAAACAAAAGAAATAGTTGTGATGGATCCCTTTCTGCTTTTACCAACGTGGATGAAAAGGTGAGACACGGGAATTCTGGCTTTTATTTATATTAGAAGAATTATAACAGGACAGCAGATGGTAACCTTTTCATGCATTCATTATTTGAATATGTTGCAGTATTTTTTTTTTCACAAAAATTTACTTCTTAGAGCATATAAAGTTACATTTCTTTTTAAAATATATGTTTTTCATTTCCTTCATTTTCATGTCTTGTCTCACTGATGTGTCTGCTCTTTTGGATATCATATACTCCTTTTACAAATCAATGAAAAAAGTTTTTTTTCCTGTCATTTATTGTCACCGGCTCTCCACTATGGTGACCACTGTGCTTGACAGGGTTCCAAGTTTTGTCTTTTAGTTGCATCATGCTTATCTGTGTCATATTTTCTTGTTATTACACATATATTTAAGCTGCCCGTCAGCAGTATATCTAAACTGAAGTTGACTGATCTTTATCGGCCAGGTGCTTTCCAACCACATGGATGTGCTCGGGATGGTTCTGGATAACATCCAGCTGTATGAGAGCTCAAGGCAAGAGGCTAAACGCAGCCAGGTAACTCCAGCGCAGAACATCATGACATCGGCTTGTTTCTGTGAAGACGCACATGTCCGCGTCATCTGCTTATGGATATTTATGTGCTCACTTGCTCGTCAGGCTTTGATTGACATGGCACAGGTTTTATCGAGGGAGCACCATTCCTTAGAGGTTCTGCTGAGTAAGATGGCTGCCACCATCATGCCCTCCACACACGCCCAGTACTGCACTATCTTCATCCCCAGTGATCAAGTGTCAGTCCTGGATAGTGAGGTGCACGATCCCTTTCATTGTCTGATTGTTTTTTTTTGTTGTTGTTCATATCATCTTGTGTAACGCGGGTTTTCTGTCCTGGTGGCTTTAATACAGATTTCATTCTCACGTGTGATACACTTGGAGTGCGAGGAGCTTGGATCAACTTGCCAGATTTACAGGAGGTATTTACTGCGCTTTTTAAAGGTCCTGGTTGGTGATTTGCACCTTCCGTTTTGGGTTCCTTGGTTTCAAATACCAAGAAGAGTCTGATGTTTCAGGGAATACGACATCAGCGATCTGGATCCATCTTACGCCTGTCGAACGCTGATGACTATGGAAACACTGAACATGGCAAAGAGTCCTGTGGAATCAGTGAGGAGCATCATCTGCTGCCCTGTTAGAAACGAGAGGTCTGAAAAGGTTATTGGTAAGTTCCCTTCTGGATTTCACTACCCGCCTGTTAGCTGTTGGTTTCATGTCACAAACTCTTGGCTTTCAGTGGTACGGCCTGAAAGACACGCCCCTGCAAAACACAGCAGCACGTAAGGCACAGGAGTTTGCTGCCATGGAAAGAAACTTTGGATCTTTGCTATCAGTACGATTTAGCGCTCGCAGGAAACAAAGGGGAATATTAGAGTAGTTCACACCTGCTGGACTTCTTTCAGGAGGAGAAATAAGAAGCTTATCCGGGGTTGGAATTCTGAGAACCCTGAAAACCGTTGGCAGGGCTTCGCACTGATCAGAGGAACCTGAAATAACCTTACAGAAAAACTAGTAGTCCTGCAAAAAAAAAAAAAAAAGGCTAATTTTATAAAAGCAAAGCGGTAATCATCTAGGTTCCTTCCATCATTGTTTCGTTACTGCCATAAGTTAAATAGCTTCAGGATGCTTGGGAGAATTGTCACGATCAAGGTTGTTGCAAAATCATTACACCGCTTGAGAGACTTGTGAGACCTTCTGGATCTACAGGCATGTTTTAAGCCCCTAAAAAATCCTATCAGCACTCTTAAAATGAAAAAGAGCCCCGTCTTTACCTGCACTGCTCTGCTCAGTTGCAAGCTGCGATGAGGTTCATAACTCAAGTTGACTCGATTGGTTTTTATGTTTGTTCAATAATGGATGGCAGGCTGTCTGAACATGTTGTCTGATCCTGTCAGCTGTTTCAGGAGCCTTTCCTTTGACTCGAAGCCTTCCCAAATCATGTCTCATTGTCAGCGTCTTAAATACCAGATTTCTGTCAAAAATCATTTACTTTCTGGTAATCATTATTGTATATTGATGCATCATAATCATTACCACTTAATATATAGATAAATGCTGCTTTCACATCTCTGCGCTCTTATCAGATTTTATGAGGCCTCTTTTTTTTGGTTTCTAACCAGAAGCTTTAAGGGTTTAGTGATGTTCAGTAGCAACATTTCAGTTATGTAAACATCCAGATGAATGCAGACGACTGCATCAACTTCAGTGTCCTGAAAGCTCACAGCTGTACACTGTAATATTCAGTACCCTTTCTGTCTCTGTGGGCAGAGAGGCTGTAACCTGCCTTTTTCTGCCACAGTTTCTGTGTCCCAGTCCCCACCTGTCTTGTCTTTTTTGTCACTTAGCCGTGTGCCAGCTGATGAACAAACGGAGCCGAGAGTCCGATGAATTGGAAGCCTTTAATCGATATGACGAGCGTCTGCTGGAAGACCTGGCGGTGTACTGCGGCCTGGCTTTACAGTACACGCAGGCTGTCCAGATCACTGAGGTCCGTAGGGCCAGTATCGAGGTCACGCAGGAGGTAGGAGAGCTCACGTACCCTATGATGCTCGTATTATTAGTTAAGTACAGTTTCAGACAGTGAAAACAGCTGACAAGTCTAAAACTGAACGTGTGTGTCTGGTTGAATCCCTCAGGTTCTCGCCTACCACATCGCTGCAGCAGAGCAGGAAATCCAGGCACTGCAGGTGAAGTTAAAGTGTTTTTACAGCTCGCCTTTTACTTTTGCAGTGTGTGAAACTTTGTGTGAATAGTAATCTTGCATAAAAAAATGAGCTCTTTTTTTTTCCTCCATCTCCCGCGTTCTTCATCATTCAGTCTCAGAACATCTTCTTTTCATGTTGTTTTCACAGCATGAGTTGCGCTGGATTTTGTCCATTTAGGACAGATTAACGAGCTAACGTACAACTAATGCTTTAACGCTCTTGATCGGTTCTTATCTGCCCGTGAGTGGCTAAAATTAATCTTTCGCATGTTAAATCTGGGTGAATTTTACTTTTTGATGGAAGAGATTTAAAAAGAAAAAGGTTTTACTTTATAAGTGCTTTTGATTTGAAAATGCACATCTGAAATTGCTTCTCATGGCGGTTGTTATTTTTCCAGGAGACCACTATTCCCTCTGCAGAATCACTGAATATTCTTGACTTCCACTTCTCTGACTTTGGCCTCCCTGAAGACCTGACCAACCCAGGCTACTGTCCGTATGTTCCTGGACCTGAATCTGGTGCAGGACTTTAACATTGATTACAAGGTAACGACTGTGCTAATAACTCAATTTTGCTGCAACAGCCGCTGCATCTTTGTTTAATCTTAATATTACCCAACTATGAGGTTTAGAGACATTAGTTTCATCAGAATTTTTTTTTAGCATGGAATTATAATCAGTGTAACAGTATTATACAACCAAAGCCTGAGCTCCTTACAGTCATTTAGCCCCTTCATGGACACACAGAGCTCCAAACACGTCTCTCTGAGGATGTGCATGCTTATTCCATGTTCACCCGTTCCTGTGCTCTGTAAAATAAAGGCCACCAGTGCTATAAAACTGAAAAAAAAGTGGCCACTCTCCTGTTATTCACCACCTTTTATCCATGTTTCCTCCCTCCAGAGTCTGTGTAAGTGGGTCTTGACTGTGAGACGTGGTTACAGGAGCAACGTACCGTATCACAACTGGAGCCATGCGCTGAGCACGGCTCAGAGCATGTTCGCCATGCTCATGGCCACAGACCAGCTCCAGGTTAGTGAATGGATGCATGGGGGGCTGGGCGATATGACCTCAAATCAATGGCCAGGATTAATGGAAGTTACCTCGAATTGTGATGAGTGAATGATTATTTTAGTATTGATTTATTTTTTACCCTCATAGATCACTGATAAGGTTTTTGCTGCAAATATAATCAGCTCTTAAAACTGGGATATTTTTCCTCATATCTTTGATTTTAAACTAAATGAATGGATCCACAAACAGATGAAGTATATATGCTCATTAAATTAATATTTCATAAAAGAGAGATGATTGAAAGGAGTGGGATTAAATCAGTTACTGGTTCTGAAGGTTGGTTTCGATTCATTTTCGATTAACTGTCCAGCCCTTCTGTGAACCTCAGATAACCAGGTTGGTGAGATAATATCTTTACACATCCCATTTCTGAGTATCTCGTTCCAGCCACAATATCTACTGACACAATTTCTGTCATTAATTCCATTATTTCCATTTCCATTCATGTCATGGTCATTTCAGCACCCTCTACATGAATAATTAAGAATTTTGATTTATTGTGCTATATGCTACCAGTCTGAGCTCTGGAGACACTGGTACAGTTGTCTTTTAAATTAATGTTGGTGTGTTTTTATGTTTTTTATGTGTGCTTTTTGGACCTTGAGTCTGTATTAAAGTTTATCTATATCTATCTATATATTGTATTATTGTGAGATATGTAATCAGTTTCACTGTGTTTCAGTGAGATGTCATTAGTCCATTCTCCCTTACAGCATTTTAATAGTACTGAATATGACAGATATGTTACATGTCATCTACAATCAGCAGTTAGTTCCAATAACATGTTAACTTAAACATAAACTATCAGCAACACATCAGCTGACTAACTTGAACTTGAACTCACAAGTGTGTGTCTAAGCTTTGCTCTCTTTTTCTGTACAGTTGAAACCAGAAGTTTACATACACTATAAAAAGACACATAACCTTGTTTTCCCCTCACTGTTCAACCTTAAATCAGACTAAACTTTTCCTGTTTTAGGTCAGTTAGGAATACTGAAATTATTTATATTTGCTAAATGCCAGAATAATGAGAGAGAAACATTTTTAGATATTTTTATTTTTATGTTCTTCTAAGTCAGAAGTTTACGTTGATTTCCTGAGTATTTGGAAACATTTCCTTTAAACTGTGTGATTTGGGACAAATATTTGGGGTTTCCTTCCACAAACTCCCTTTAATAGAGAGGGAGACCATAGTTTCGTATGCACCTTGTCAGTTCTGCCCACAAATGTTCTACTGGACTGAGATCAGAACTCTGTGATGGTCCATTTAGAAGACACATTTGTGCCCAAGCTCTAACTTCCTGGCTGATGTATCTAGATGTTCCTTCAGTATTTCTACATAATGTTCTTTGCTCATGATGCCGTCTATTATGTGAAGTTCACCAGTCTCTCCTGCAGCAAACCAGCCCCACAACATGATGCTGCCACCCCCGTACTTCACAGCTGGGATAGTGTTCTCAGGCTCACAAGCTTCCTCCTTTTTCCTCTAAATGTAACAATGGTCATGATGACCTAAAAGTTCAGTTTTCGTTTATGACCACAAGACATGTCTCCAAAGATTAAGGTTTATGTCCCTGTGTGCTTTTTAAAACTAGAATCTGCCTTTTTTTTGTTGTTTTTGGAGTCTTGGCATCTTCCTCACTGAGTAGCTGTTCAGTCCCAGGTCGATACAGGACTCGTTTCACTGTGGATAATGATACTTTCTTACCAGCTTCAGTCAGCATCTTTACAAAGTGTTTTGCTGTTCTGAGATTGATGGACACATTTTACACCAAAGGATGTTCAATCTCTGGGACATAGAATACCATCTCCTTCCTGAGTGGTACGATGGCTGGACATGTCCATGGTGGTTATACTGGCATATAGCTGTTTAAACAGATGAACGTGGGACCTTCTGGTGCCTTTAAATTGTCCCCAAGGATGAACCAGACTGGTGGAGGTCCATAATTCTCTTGCTGATATCTTGACTGATTTCTTTTGATTTTCCCATAATGCCATACAAGGAAGCAATCAGTTTGAGGCATGCCTTTCAATACATCCACAGCTGTGCCTCCAATTAACTCAAATGATGTCAGTTAACAGAAACTTCCAAGGCCATGACATCATCACCTGGGTTTTCCCAAACAAAGGCAGAGTAATCTTAGTGGATGTAAATGTCTAACTTTGAAGAAAGTACTGGAAAATTCTCATTTTTCTGGAATGGGGATGCTACAATGTCCAGCTCATGCGCTGTATGAAAGAAACAGACTAATTGTAACCCTGTCTATGTTTCTTAGAACATTTTTTCCCGCTTGGAGATCTTGGCATTGATGATAGCCACCCTGAACCACGATATCGACCACAGAGGAGTCAGTAACTCCTACATAGAAAGGTAATTGTTACCATTTCTGTACTCTAATATCATTTGTTCAAATTTTTTTACCCAATTCTAAAAAGTGACGCTGACGCTTTTTTCATTGAACAGTCAGCGTTAACAAATACATGGCTGTGTGCTCTATATATTTTTGGTCTTATATTGAAGTCGTATTGATGATCAGTTGCCGGTACCAGTTGAATTTCTGCTCGTGTTAGTCCATATTATTTTTTTCTCCCAGGTCTCAGCAGCCTTTAGCTCAGTTGTATGGACACTCTTCCCTCGAGAACCACCACTATAACCTGTGCCTCTTCATTCTAAATAATACCGTAAGACCTGATTCCCCTGGCCTTTTCAGTGGTTTTGACTTTTTTTTTTTTACAGCCTATAAGCCAAATCATATGAATCTCATTTCTGAAACTGGAAGTTGTTAATTTGTTTCAATCTTTATTATACAGACTCAAATACAAAGGAGATATTTTTCAGTGTCTTCAGTGGTCGACTTCATTGAGGCAGTACCACACCCAGAAAAAAATGTTAGTGAAAAGACAAATAAAGTCATATAAGTTTACAAAATATATAAGTAAGAGCAGATTAATTAGTGGTAGTTTAGAGTTTCAGAATTGGGTATAAAAGGAGCATCCACCAAAGACTTACTCCTGAGTCATTAAGCTGCGCCGGGCCAACTGTCATGCATCGCAGCTAATCTCGTGAATGAGAGTGGTCTTACCAGGAATGCCCCGTTTCAGAGGTGCTCTAGAAGTAACCCTCCACTCTGTTGCGCTAAAGATATGTGCCAAGTCTGTGTTGGCATTCAGCCGTGGCTGAGTAGATTTACGCATTTCAGCTCCTGTTGGCAGCCGTTCAGATGCAAGGATGGCACCGAGAATCCGGTCACTTTTCAAAGTAAATTCCATGAATGGATTCAAACACGTAAGCTGACGTTGCATTGACCTGTTGTCAGGTCAAAGCAACAAGTCAGAGGATCTCAGATGAGATTTCAACCATGGAACTTTATTTGACATCCCTGGATAATGGCAGAGGACTAATCATGTCAGGAAATAGATCGAGTTTTTGGAGTGGAGTTATCTTGTAATTAAGCCTTTTAACAGGCTGATTACTGCATGTTTACTCAAAGCTTTCAAGGAAAGTGATGATCTAACAAAACCAACAACAGGCATTTCACTTGAACGTTACTGGTGGGACCTTCACTGAAGACGAAGCAAAGCTGTGGCACTGGACCCAGGAGTTAATTGTTCCAAGCAAGGATGTATCTTGGCTCACTACTTTTCCAAGCCCCATCAAGGAATCACTTTTCAGTAGAAAAAATAAAATATTAGTAATACAAATTATACTGTATTGGCCCGAATATAGGATGATATTTTATTCTAGAAATCATATTCTCAAAAATGGGGGTCGTCTTATAATCGAGGACTAGACTTTTCTATTGTAATTACACATCTGCACCACTAGATGGAGTCTGCACCTATGTAACCAGTAAGAATGGAGGAACCACGCAGCCAACTTGAGCAAAGGGCTTTGAAAGTTTTGTTGGAGTCCAGAATTAGTTTTTCACAGACTGAATTATTGATGTTGTTCTTGAATAAACCTCGACTTCAATAGTTATGCAGTTATTGAACTACATGGTTGTAGCTTATTCAGTCATTGTCTCAGATTTTAAGAGAACACAGGTTTATTAAATAGTTTCATACCTTGATCTTAAACAACATAGAAACCTGACACGCAAGTATGGTGCCATACTTTCTAAAGATGAAATCATTAAAATGTTTAACAATACAGCAGAATGTTATCTCTGTGGGAGTTTTTTCTTTAGTAATTGTACAATAAAAAGTTGTTTTATGAATAACCTTATTGCCTTCATCATATTTTTATTTTCTGAAAATGATAATTGAAAAATAGGGGTTGCCTTATAATCAGAGTCGTCCTATATTGGGGCCAATACGGTATATTTCTCCACAGTGCATAATATTGTGGAAAGAGTTGGGGGGGTCTTTCAGCACGTAGAGACTGAAACCACTGTTGGATGCATGTTACCTCCGAGCCCCCAAGGTGGCGCTGCCTGAGAAACCATCACACACCATTAACATTAAAGCCACATGCACACTCTACCACCATATCCAGAAAGCCAGATATCAAATGTGCACAAAACAACGGCAGTTCACTAGACGCAGTTTCCATCTCAGCCTGAACGACAGTGGACATACAAGCAATGGTGTGAGGGTGCATCATTGTTGATGGCATGGACGACGTGCACATAGAGGAGCGTGTTAGCTCTCGTTCTGCACCCCTGACAATCTTGTGACACAGAGTGGATGTTCCTGAGTGGCCTGGCTGCAGTCCAGGTCTGTCTCCTGCGTACAATGAATGATGCATCATGAATCAGAGGGAGAGCACAGCCTGTTGGAACTGAAATCCTTTATCCAGTAAGAACGGCCACAGACCTTTAATGTGACTGCAACAATAGCTGGGAAAGAGGCAAATATGGATGTGAAACTTTACAAACAGCAGATTATTTCTGGCATGTGAGGGTGACAGGTTTGTGTATAAAAGAACCATTCATGATAGACTTATTCTGAACAATTAAAAAATGTAATTAAAGAAAGGATGATGTCACACAGTGGTACACATGCCTCTTATTTCATATTTCTGAAGCAGGTCAGTGAAGACACTGAAAATCATTTTTATTTGTTTTTTCATTCTAATTTCTAACAAATTAAGATGCTGCAGCTTTTTTTTTTTTTTATTTGACAAAAACTTGCCAACATTTCTGGAGATGGGATTTATTTCTGTATTCAGGATTTGTACCTTGACTGTATCTGTAATAATTTTACCTTGCTGACATAATCTTTTAAGCTGATTAATCCTTAATCGTGTCACATTGTGTTTTTTCTCTAGAAATCACATCTTTAAAGACTCTTACTCTGTCTCTTTGTCACCATTTAGTTTTGAATAAAACCGTCTTAGTATCTTTTCACAGCAAATACTTATATAGATACATGAATAGAAAAATCAAGGTTTTTATATCTGGCTGTCCTTGGAGGTCTCTCAGTGGTGGTCTGTTGTTCTGGCAGGGGAGTCAGATTCTCACCAGTCTGTCACCAGAGGACCACAGAAACTCTGCTACACATGATCAAGAGGGCCATCCTTGCCACCGACCTGAATGTCTACATGCAGTACGTTCAAAGCTCAAATGTTAAAGTAGCTGTAGCGAAGCCTCACACGAGCCTCGTTCTGACCCTCACAACCATGATTCGTGTTTTTTAGGAGAAGAAAAGACTTCTTTTCTCTTACTGAGAAAGGCAAGGTGAACTGGAAGAGTGAGAAACAAAGAGATTTGCTCAGGTGAGAGCCAGATCGATGAGAATGGATACATTTAACGATGTGTTCGACGGTGCAGGCTTTTCGAGCTGTCTTTAAGTTGATGATTTATCCGGCAGATCGATGCTGATGACTGCGAGTGACCTCTCTGCTATCGCAAAGCCTTGGCCTGAACAACACAGGGTAGGTCTCATAAAATACCTTCAATGTGAACAAACAGTCTACGCTTCATGTTTTCCAACCTTAACCTCACTCTTCCTCCCGACAGATTGCCAACCTGGTTGCCATGGAGTTCTTTGCACAAGGGGACAAAGAGAGGGAAGAGTTCAAAATCAAACCCATTGTAGGTTGTTCCTTCAGCATTTTTTTTTTTTTTTGTACAATTTATACCGGCCTGTACTGTTGCCCAATGAAAGTTTAGGAGTAAAGAAAAGTCTAGATATAAATAAAGATGGATGCAGCTAATGAGGAAGCATCTCTGAGGCAGACTGAACCCGCCTGACCCGCCATTCTAACTAAATCTTTACCGCTTCGATACAAAGAATTAGTCTTGTTCCGCTGAATTTAGAACCAGCAGATCCAGAAAAAAGTACTGCATTGGATGCTGTTGGATGGGCATGCAAGCAATCAGAAACAAGCGTCAACCACACCAGTATCAACAAAAGACATCCAGTATGGTGGGAATAGAATGACTGTTGTTGGTTTTGCAGTAAAAACGTGTATTAAATAGTGGCTCTAAGACACTCCTGTATGAGTCACCACACAGAGCTATTTACTGGCCCGTCTGTCTGTCTGTCTAATCAGTTCGGTGTATGTATTGGTTGGAAATGGCTGTAAATGGAACCAGTTTCAGGTGCCAGGCTGAGACTGTGCAGGATGTTGGAAAAAGAAAAAACATACAGACTCATATCAAAGCAATCCCTCTCACTGATGGCTTCTTATCTATTAAAGGTGTGTGGTGGTGTATATCTGACTGGAGACACAGTCCGTTAGCTTTTATACTCCAAGTTACTTTATTACCCATAAAGTGAATTTCTGATTCACTTTACGGGTTTTTTCCAGGCTACGCCTTCTCTTGCACTGCTGTCAAAATGTCAGACGAGCCAGAACAAAACAAGATTGATCGTGGATGCTTGAACAATAGACACAGATTTTTTTTTAAAAAGTGAGAAAAATGTTAACATGGTACCAAAAGGGGGGAGACAGAAACATGTGGTGCTCAAGGTTTTTGCATCAATGTGCAATGCATCCAGCAGCAGTACGACTTGTGAAATGGGTGAGAGCAGTGGTCTGGGTAAATATCAATCACAGCCTGCAAACCTCAAAAAAAACAGTGTCTTTGCATACTGTGTGATGGAGAAGGGGGGTGAGCGGGTTGTTTGTCTCTGCAGAGATCAAAGGAGTGTATCAATCCAAAACGTTGTCATTTTTTTATGTTGGTTTGTTCATTTTTACATTTTATTCTATTTTCTAATAACCAACATTATTATTGAAATTAGCTGTGAAGTGTTTTAATTGTTCTCTATAAAGTAAGAGATAGATTTGTCTAGAAAATTCCACCATGAGCACTTATTACCCATCATGCTGCAGTTATGTGAAAACATCATCTCTGACCAAATCAGAGTTTAATGAGCCCATTTTGACTCAGTCATGTGTGGTAGTTTATGACTGAGCTCCATTTCTGGAGCTCTAAATTCTCATTAATAGCCTCTTTGCTGCTAAAGGAAAGCAGTCAGCTGACATCTGAACTGATCTGGAAGTAAATTTTCATGTTCACAGAAAGTGGATGTGTTCTTCTGGTATTGCTCTTCTAACTGCCAGTGTGCACTTTTCCTCTCATCAGGACATAATGAACAGAGAAAACAGTAAACGTCTGCCCTACATGCAAGTTGAATACATTGATGAGATCTGCTATCCACTCTACAAGGTGTGTTATTGCCATTGGTGCCATTGGTGACCAGTGTGAGCATACATCTGTCAAAGTAAAAGAAAATTGTTCTGTTATTGTAATTCCTATGAAGCTGAGCCTCCGTTAACCATCTACTCTCCGTCTCTGTCATCTGCAGGCTGTATCAGCATTATTTGAGAACTGCTCTCCATTAATGAACGCTTGTATGGAGAACAGAGAAAACTGGCTGGAGCTTGCTGAAGACACGGAGGAAGAAAGCAATGACAACAACAGCAGTTTAATTCTGGAACCAGACGAAGGGAATGAGGAAGAGAAACACAGACAGAGGAATAGACAGACGATGAAGACTTGGGGTTTTTTGTAGCAGGAGGAACCATTAGGAGGCAATCTGTTGCTCTCCGTCTTCCCTCGGACACGTCAAAGCTGATAACTGACCTGGAGCCCATGACTAGTACACATATATGTAAAGCAACAGGTATTTGCAGAAAAATTTAGATGACACTGTGCAATATATCAGATGTAAACTCTGTCAAGTCGTTGATCTGTGTCAGTGGCACTGAAGCCGTGAATGTCTGCCAAATTAATTGATCATTAGCAGTCTGGAGTCGATCTGAAGGCCTGGTTTTTGTTTTGTTTTTTTAAACCACTGCTACATTGAGATTTATTCATTTGCAAATGCATGATGCAAATGAGCTTCTTAAATGTGTGCTCAGATTTAAATATGCAAAAAAAAAAAAGACTTCCTTACCTCAAGCTATCGAATTAGTGCAATCATTTTACGTATTTTTCTTCAACTGTTGATGTTTTAGATTTGTACTGAGACCTACAAATGTGTTATTTTTTTTAATGAGCAGTAGCAAGGCACTCTAATCACCATGTTATTACTCTAGTTTTAAAACTTTGACGTATAGCTCATCCTGCAGTTTTGAGAAAATCCATGTTAATGTTTACGTTTGTAAAAACAAAGTTAAACTCAATATATGTATGTATTTACACTTGAAACCAGAAGTTTGACATATAACCTTTTTGTTCTCACTGACATCAAGTCAAACTAAACTTTTCCTTTTTAGGTCAGTTAGGATTGCCAAAATGTTTCAGTTTGCTAAATGTCAGAACAAGGAGAGAGATTTTCCAGTACTTTCTTCAATGTCAGGAATAAGATCACTACGCCTTTAAACTATATGGGAAAACCCAGGTGATGATGTCATGGCCTTGGAAGTTTCTGATTGGTTAATTGAGAACATATTAGTTAATTGGAGGCACAACTGTGGATGTATTTGGAGACATACTTCACATACAGTTTTCTTGTGTGGAATCATGGGAAAATCTAAAGAAATCAGCCAAGATATCAGCAAGAGAATTATGGATCTCCACAAGTCTGGTTGATCCTTGGGTACAATTTAAAGGCACCAGAAGGTCCTTCGTTCATCTGTTCAAACAGCTATATGCCAGTATAACCACCATGGACATGTCCAGCCATCGTACCACTCAGGTACGAGATGGTTTTCTATGTCCCAGAGATGAACGTCCTTTGGTGCAAAATGTGTCCATCAATCTCAGAACAAAAGCAAAACACCTTGTGAAGATGCTGACTGAACCTGATAAGAAAGTATCATCATCCACAGTGAAACGAGTCCTGTATTGATCTGGACTGAACAGCTACTCAGTGAGGGAGATGCCAAGACTCCAAAAGCAGCAACAACAAAAAGTAGATTATAGTTTTAAAAAGCACACAGGGATATGGACCTCAATTTTTTTTTTTTTTTTTTTTGTGGTCTGATTAAATGAAAACTGAACTTTTTGGTCATCATGACCGTCGTTACATTTAGAGGAAAAAGGAGGAAGCTTGTGAGCCTGAGAACACCCTCCCAGCTGTGCAGTACTGGGGTGGCAGCATCATGTTGTGGGGCTGGTTTGCTGTGGTGAACTTAACATAATAGACGGCATCAAGAGGAAAGAACATTATGTAGAAATATTGAAGGATCATTTGAAGACATCATCAGAGCTTGGGCACAAATGTGTCTTCTAAATGGACAATGACTCTTAGCATACTGTTAGATTAATAAGGAAGTGACTTCAGGACAACAAGGCCAGTGTTCTGGAGTGGCCATCACAGAGTTCTGATCTCAGTCCTGTAGAAGATTTGTGAGCAGAAGTGACAAGGTGTGAGCACAAGGTGGCCTAAAAACCTGACTTTGTTACACCAATTCTTTCAAGAGGAATGGACAAAAATTCCATCAAAATATAATGAGAAACTTGTGCAGGGATACCCAAAATGTTTGACCCAAGTCATACATTTTAAAGGCAAACACTAAGGAAATATCTAAGATTCTGACTTTAATGAAAATCATTTAAAATTCTCTCAGCAAACATTTGGCAAATAGGAAATTATTTTAGCAGTCCTATCTAACCGGGGCCAGGAAAGTTTTATTCTGATTTATGTCAGTTAGGAAAAAAAGGTTGTGTATTTTTTTATACTGTGTATGTAAACTTCTGGTTTCAACTGTAGTTTTGTTTAAACAAGCCTCTTACAAAAGATCAGTATGTTTATAATTAATCAAGCATGTGCTTCAGTTTTCCCCCCATTTTTTTTTTTTTTTTTTTTTTTTTTGCCCTTTTGTGACTGTATAACCATCCTGTTCAACTTTTTTATGATAAATAAATGTGGATCTTGCAGATACTAAATGGTTGCCTCAGGTTTTCATACCTGGCACATTTACATGACTGACATAAAATAAACAGAGGAAATCTTATCCCTTTACATTTTATTTCTTATTTCATATTTATTTTATATGTTGTGTTTTTTTTTTTTTTTACAATTTCATACAAATAAATAATAATAGTAATAACAATAATGAATAAAAAGCTCCACAGCGTTGTCGTCGGGTCAGAAAGTGCAGGCATCCTCTCTGGCCTCTGGGAGTCGCTGGAGTACCGCAACGTGGAGCTGCTGCTCCCCTTATTAACGTAGAAGAAGAAAGAGGGCCGTGAAGACAAGAGGAAGAAAATGACAGGGCGCGCGAAAAGAAAGCCCAAATCAGTTCAGGTAATTTTCTCCGCTTTGACCTCTTGTGTTTTGTCCAGAAGTGTGCTTCGAGGAGCTGGCCTGTTCGGGGCTACTGGGGCGTTTGCGAAGCGTAATAAGCAGAAGTACTTAATTATGCCGCGTGAGTGGCTGGACGACAATATGGCAGCAGCAGCACCAGTATCACTACTAACACTATCACTACCGTTGACTAGTGCAGCAAATCTGCTGTTTAGTGACACGTTCAAAAGATCAATAGCCACGATGCATTGACCTTTGTAGAATATATGTGGCAACAAACGGGGCTTCTTCAGTCGGCATTAATCTTTCGCTGGTGTGCTGCCGAGAAACGGATGAATGTCTTCATTGTTTTTATCAAATAGGGCCATTAAATGTAACTTGAGCAGCTAACGCCACATAGCTTAGGTTTCACACGAGATTTAGTGTAAGTGGTCGGTCCGTTAAGTCCTTTTCCGCGTGCAGACTATGAACACCGGCGCACAGAGTCATGACAATGGCCCAAACAGTGTATGAAAGGACTGACCTGTATTGATGGAAGTCACGTGTGCAGCTCAGTTGTGTAGATTAGATTTAAAGGCTTTTGAGGTTGCAGCGTGGTACATATTATATATCCAGTCATCCAAGTCATAGTAAATCTCAAAGGTTTGAATCAAGGCAACTCTATTCTCTTAATTTGTTTTTGCAGACGATTAATCTTCCACCTTGAAGTCTTTGTTAGTTCAAACTGACTGATGGAGAGTTTTCTTATAATCCATGAGGTCAAATGTAAACCAGTGACCCCCATTAGTCCTGATAGGTGAAATCTGAGTCCTTGGTTTGATGTTGTTTTTCATGTTTGACTTCTTTTACTCCTCTTTCACATCATCTGTCTTCTCGGTTCAAAACATGTGCATTATTGTCGTCAAAAGAGTGTCCCCTTATGCTTAAGATCCATTTTAAATTTTAACTGGACTTTAGCCCAAAGCAGACAGTAACATTTCTGGATCATGTTCATGTATGGCTACTTCTATCTATGATAGACCTTTAACTGGCATTTGTGGATGGCACAGTGATTTCTTTATAATTTCTTTACTTCGGAGGGACTCAGATTTTCCTTTTCGTACCCTGTCGTGTCAGTGCAGATGTTCCCCCAGATGTTCCTTTTTTACGTATTTGTTGTCCTCATCCCAGCTTTTTTGAGACATGTTGCTGCTAACAAATTCATAGTAATCTCATTTTGTCTTGAAATGGGAAAATGTCTCACAATATTTGATGAGTTTGACATTTTTAATGTGGATAAAATATGGGTTTATGAGACTTGCGAGTCATGCATGTTGTTTTTTAATTCACATTTTACACAGACTCCCAACTTTTTACCAGTTAGGATTATGTTTAGCAGATTTCCATCTATTGGGGTTGAGGGTAAAAGTTTGTGAATATTCAACCTGATAAAGCCATAAAATTGAATATATAGCACAGCTCTAGTCATCAGTGATATTAGTTGCATCATGCACTGAACAAATTGGCCGTTTGAGGCGTAACACAAGTGTTTGTCTTACATTTTACTTTTTCAGGAGTCGGGCTCAACCAATGGAGGGGTGAAGAAAGCCCGAACTGATGAACCCAGAGCGGCGCCTTCGTCAGGAGTGACTTCAGAGCAACGTGACGAGATGCTGCAGCTGTATGGTTTTCAGATGCCAGAAGATCTGTACCATTTCTGGGATTTCTGCAAAGAGCTTAGTCCTGACAACCCCTGTGGTATTCTCTCAGTTAAAAACCTCTAAAATTTAATCTGAGTTTACTGTCTAGGTTTTTACATTCTTGTTTTAGTCCACCATACATGGAAAGTGTATAGATGAGCTTTACTCAGAGAAAACTTCTTTTTTTAAAGTTGATTATTACAGTGCTGCAATTCCTTCGACTTTTATTGATCTGTGCTGGATGGTTTTATATCTGCTGGTTTTAACATGCAGAAGCATTTTCCTTCTCAGTGGATGTTAAATTAATCATAATTTCCTCCGTTCTGTGGGAGTCAAAAATCCTGTTAACAGCACTGCTGTGTGCTATTAATAGTGATCATTCAGACGGCTACAAATTACAAAGATTTATCAGTGAGTTACTGGTACGCAGGAATCTCCAGCTCGGCTTTTAAACTGGAGGGGGTTTGTTCTGCTCAGTCGGAGCAGCGCTGCTGCAGCTGCTCCTCCACCAGAGGAGCTAGTTGAGGTGCTTCAGGTGTACGATAAGGACGTCCCCTGAGAGACCCCTTCTAAGGATTTAACAGGCCCGGTGCAAAGATGGGAATCACCTGAGTGATTATATCTACATGCTTTGAGCCAGTTGTTGGAGGAGGAAGGGCCTGGGGGGGGGGGTCTCTGCTCTGAGCGACGCTACTTCAACTCTTAAATGGCATAAGCTGTTAGAGCAGTTGCTTCAACATTTTTTTTTTCTTACTTTCTTTTAGCTAGATTCTGTTTGGATACATTTTCCATGAATATGTTGCATATCATTGGGGTAAATCTGAAACGTATTTGAAAATGAAACTCAAACGCAGGAGTAATTAGCCTATGACTGAGCTTTTATGTCACTCCGAACGTGTGCAGGTGCCCTGAAGGACACACTGGAGTTGCAGCTGGTTGGTCCCTTTGACATTCTTGCTGGAGCTCACAGAAACTCTAAAAAGCCTCAGCCTAACTTCCATCTTCACTGGAGGTATTTTTATGACCCTCCAGAGTTTCAGACTTTACTTCAGGGGAGTGAGGACAGCCAGCATCACATGGGCTACTACAGGTATAGAATTGCTTTTATGACTGTACTGCAGCTTTTTAACAGTTACCTTTTCAGCTAAGCTGATAGAGCACAGTCCAGTTATTGTGAAACCAGTAACATGGAAACAGTGATTAGTATTTCTGAATGACCATCAGTGTCTATGTTCAGTTTACACTCAGATTAACAACCCCCCCCCTCATCTTTCAGAGATACTCCAGACTCTTTTCCTGCATTTGTTGGGGAAAATGAAGCCAAGAAAGGCTGCACCATAACCCAGATGGGCGATAACTTGTTTGCGGCTGTCTAGTAAGTGTTTATTTCGCTGCACAATTCGCATATTACTTTCTGTGCTCATTATAACGTTCAGTTGGCTGATGAGGCAAGAGAATTGAAATTGCATTGTCAGAAAAAACAGCTTGTGGTGGTATCACTATATTACATTTTAGTAGGGCTGGGCAAGTTAACGCGTTATTATCGCGTTAACGCATTAATTTGTTAATGACGACATTTATTTTATTGCACACGTTAACGCATGTTGCTCACATGCTTTTGTTTTGAAAAGTCTGTTACTGGCTGCTGCGGAACAGGAAGACAATTTGCAGGTAAACTTAAGGAAAAGCTAAAACAGACATAGAGAACGGTAAAAATCCATGTACTTTTACAGTTCAGGTAGCAACTCAGGTAGCAATATTAACAATTCTTAAAAAAAAAAAAAAAAAAAAATTTGGACTGCAACAAAACTTTTGTGTCATTCCTCCATGTTCCATCAGATCTGCTCCATGTGTTCACTGCAGCTGGTTACTGCAGTGCGGCTCCATCTAGTGGCACAGATGTGTAATGACAACAGAAAGTCCAGTCCTCGATTATAAAACAAATTCAGTTCTGTGGCCCATTTTTTCATTTTGTATTTTTGATCCAAGTCTAAAATTGAAATATAAAAAAAAAAACCAGACATTGTTTGTTTTCGTTTTTTTTTTTTTTTTTTTTTTTTGATTAAAAAATGAAAAACGTAATAAAATGTCACTTTTTATTTTTTTTTTTTTCATTTTTGATTGACAATTGAAAATGGAAAGAATGAATGATACACGGATTGGTAAAGTTACTGAACTTTAACATGGACATTTTCATTTTAAAGTTCTCCCAGACGGAGGATTCAACAGAAACAAGGTTATTTGTAACAACTGACAAGTTGAACTCCCCGTTAAAAGTTTCTGCTGTTACCTCAGAAATTACCTGTTTTAATGTTCTGATTGTGCTGAGCCACAATCATTTTGTTTGTAGACTTTTTTTTTAATTTTTTATAAAAACAGGATGACGTTAATGTCCCTGGCAGTGTCAATAAGCTTTATTTTATTGTACATTTTTTAAGATGAGATTTACATTAAATATATGTTACTGACAAGTGCTGATGTTAAAAGTATTTGAACAACAAATGTTATGACACTTTAGTTCATATGGCAGAACATTTTAATAAAAGTGCATTTTACACTACTTTTGAATTCATTATTTGATTTTGCATATACAATGCGATTAATCGTGATAAATCAGGGAAATAATGCGATTAATCGCGATTAAAATTTTTAATCGTTGCCCAGCCCTAGTAAAAACCTGGAAGGAATAAACATGCCTCGCATTATGTTAAAGCTAAAATCTACTATATCTGACATGACGTTTTATGTGATACTTCACAGTCTGTGAGCTGCTTTATCTTGACTTCTGCCTGTGTCTTCTCATTATCTGCTCGTCTCTGTGATCTTTTCTCACGTAGCTTGTTTCTGCTGAGGAGGAGGAAAGAGAGGAGTGGTAAGAAAGCAGGGCTGGAGGCTTGGGAAGACCTGGAGGCGAAGCTGAGAGACAAGGCTGACACTCTTGGATTTTCTTTAGAGCAGAAGACCAAAGGCATGAAGCAGCGGGACAAAAAGGTAACATACAGAGTAGCACAAAAAAAAAAAAACTTTCATTGTGTTTATGAAGCCTTGATGAAAGTTCAGCTTAACTCTACCTTGTATTCTCTGGTTGTGGTACCTTCTGTACCACTGTTATTCACTGGTGTTCACGGTATATTACGTTTATTTAGGTGTAACCGAGTTTCTCTGCCATGCATAAAAGCCACAGTTGGATGAAACTTGCACACAGAGTTGACGCTGGTTAAAAGAAGCATCTTTCTTCTCTGTAGGTGGTCACCAAGACGTTCCACGGTGCTGGCATCGTTGTACCTGTAGACAAGAACGATGTAGGATACAGAGAACTACCGGAAACAGACGGTGAGCTCAAATTAAAACCGTTATTTTCATTCATAAAACCGCTGACTCATCCCTCATCTGTCGGTTATGCGTGTTTCCTTCTGTCCTAGCTGGCCTCAAGAAGATATGTAAAGCAATCGCAGAAGCACGGAATGACGAAGAGCGAGTCAAAGCGTTCGGACCGATCCAGGAGATGATCACGTTCGTTCAGTTTGCCAACGACGAGTGCGACTACGGGATGGGCTACGAACTGGGAATGGACCTCTTCTGTTACGGATCTCATGTGAGGTTATAAAGTTGTTCAACAGCAAGTCAGCAGATCTTATTTTGCTCAGATTTTACGCTAGTTTTGGCATCCTAAAAAAAAGGCCAAACTTAAGAAATTAAAAGTTTAAATGTAAAACCACGAGGAATGGAGTTCAAAGATGCACATCTCTAATATTCATTTTTATTCTCTCTTCCAGTACTTCCACAAAGTTATCAGGCAGCTTCTGCCCATGGCCTACAGCTTGCTGAAAAGGAATTTGTTTGGTGAAATTTTAGAGGCCCACCTCTCCAGCCGTAGCCAGGACAACCCAGACCAACTCTCTGCACATTAAGAAAAGAAAAAACACTCAGAAGTGTCAGTTGTGTTAAGCTTTCCTCCGGTGTGTCCCCGTCTTCTCCGTTTGTCATGTTTTTTGGTGGTGTTGGTGCTGCTGTCACTGATGGAAACTGGCTCAGTGATCATTTGTTTGTAAAAGTTGATGTCTAATAAAACATTTTTTTATATTTTTACACAGTTGGTGTTTAGTGTCAACCATGATCCCGCTGCATCTTTCATCTGATATGCTTATATGTGGACCGTGTTGATGTGGTCTTCTGGGGTGGGGTGGCTCTTTCATTGAAAGGCCAGTCAGTGGAGACAGGGGGCGGTGTTGGAACTGGCATCATCACAGATGTCAGGGAAGGACATCCCTGTCATACCTACTGAGTCATCGTGCTTCATAGTGCCGATAAATTTAGCAGTTGATTAACATGATCAGGTTAGGACTAAAGGAGCCGAAGACTTATGCATAGTACTGGATATATTAAGTGACCGGCTTTAAAATAAACCATGACTAGGTAAAAGTGTTGCATTGGGGCTTTCCTCAGTGTAACCACAAAAAAACACCAACTGACACAGTGCAGGTAAATGCTTGAAATCTGCTGGGCTGTACTCAAGTACTTCTCTGTCTGATCAGCAAAGCTGTGTGATATGACGAAGTTTTTTTCCATTTAATATTGACCTTTACACCCTACGTGTGTCTCTTGACCAGAAATGCATGGAGGGATGACTGCAGATCCTAAAAAATGTCTTCCGGTAAGGGCTCAGATTTTCAGTGTTCTGTGTCGTTATGAGCCGCATCAGAGTAGAATTATCCTTTCTCTTTGTCTCCATCACCCACTTTCATATCGTGCTGCATTTACTACATCACCAAAGTGAGTGGGATAAAGATGTAACACCATTCAAAAGAGGCGCAGTTTGTGGAAGAAGGGGGCGGAGTGGAGTTTGGTTGACTCCACCCACTAAAACTGGTTGGACAGTAAAGACATGGATGAAAAAAGAGGTGTTGTCTGAGGTATTTTGACCAAAACATATCACTGATGTCACAGATATTTCATTAAGATTATGAAATTATGCTATCTTTAAAAAAAAAAAAAAGGTTTAAATAGTTCTCTTTCAATTTAGTTCACTTTGTTTGAATAGAAGTTCACAACAGTCTTCTCAAGGCACTTTACTCAGAAAGTGTTGGAAATTTACAATAATTATGTCCTTTAAGGCTACATTTCTGAGCATTTCTATTAACTAATATATAATGGCCAAGCTTTCACACCCCCCCCCCCCCCCCCAAAAAAATAAATAATAAATAAATAAATCAGCATAAAAAGAGCATTTCAAAAGGTAAAATCACATTTGAGTTAGATCCAATGCAAAGACCACTCCAAGACTGGTTTTAATGACTGCTCCAAGAGCAACATTTACCAGTTTAATGTGATTTGTTATATCTCATTCTCCGTGCCTTTCTCCTCTACCCAAGTCTTGGGTTTTTTTTCCATGCTTTCAAGATGACGTTATTGATTTTCTCTTGTCAACCCCAATTAAATTGATGGCTCAGTGAGGAAACCCAGGTCAAGGTGGGGGCAGAAGAATGCTCAGAATAAAATTAAATTACGTCTGGGCTGTCAGCATATGTGTAAACTGTCTTAACAGTTGGTATGTAGGCTAACTGTGAAACATTGTTGGCCAGAAGTCTGAAGCCAACCAGCTACTGCTGCAGAGGCATCAAGGGAACAAAACAGGGGCACACTACTGCTCGCTGACGCATTCACTGACCATTGGGACAGTTGGGTCACTCCTGTTCTTGTGTGCTCAGTCGGAGCTTTTCTGTACAGGTAAGGCATCTGAAAATATAACTGATGCTCTAATGCAATATATTTTTATAATTCTACCACGAGTTATAAATGAAATGTGCGTAATTTCTATTTTTTTCCCCAGATCGGTCATCACAAGCAAGGTGTGTTTCCAAGATGTCCGATCGTCATTGAAAGCATCGCAGATCCTGCGGAGTTTCGGGGAAGCGCATCCAAAGGAGGCGCGTTCACGTGTCCATACGCATATATACACAAACAGACTCCAGCTGCACACCGGGAGCATCCCTGAACTGGGGGCTGCGCTCGTTTTGGCCCCCCAGTCCGGAAGAATCGTTTTGTTGTTTTTTATTATTATTATTAGCCTGCCCTCCTCTCACGCATCATCACAGCCTGTCGTTCCTGACGCAGAAAGATGCCGGGCTCTGCCGAGCCCTGCGGAGTCTGAGGTCTGCACAGAAATCCACCCAGCACCTGCTAATTAAAAAAAAGAAAAAAGAAGACGAGGAAGAAGAAGAAGACCCCCCCCCCACACTGACCGCGTCGCTCTCCAGTCCGAGGCAGGATGTCAAGCAGCTTCGAAGAAAGTCGCTCCAGGGGCGGCGGCTCCGACCGCGACTTGAAAACGGCCTCCTCCAGCAACACGTCCCCCGAGGGTGGACCCCCACCACCGCTGCAGAGCCGCATACGGCAGGTGAGTGTCTGTCCGCACTAGACGGCCCGGCCGGCCGCGCCACGGGCGGCTCCAGCCGCTGCTCGGAGCGCCGCGCGCCGCGCGTCAGGCGGAGCGGTCAAAGGCGTTGCCGCTGTCACGCGGCGGCGTTTGGTAATCTGACAGATTTTCTCGGTGTCTCGTGCGTAAATCAGCTGAATCTTGTCTGTCAGAGGATGGTCCCTCTGTTCTGACAGGAGTCTTGACGTGACCCGCTCCAGCGGAGCGTGAAAAGACGCATCTGGGGGAAGCTGAGACACCTGAAGGCCGCCAGAAATAAACACAACCACATCTGGTTACCACGACGGGGGTCTGAGAGAAATACTCACAACTTCACGTGCAGATGGGCCAAATTATGCTGCATAAGGCCAGAGGGCTGTCATCCCTGCTGGTAGTTTAAAGGGTTTGCCTAATTGGCCCCTCTTTTTGAACGTCATGTTACTTTATCCAAGTTTGAATACTTGAATATTTCAATACACTAAACGTGGGATCTTACTAAGTTTTTCTGCTGGGCTGGTTTGAGTAATAAAATATTTAATGTACATACACAGCGACATCTTCACATATCTGGTGCTGTCTGGACAGTAGGTATGTCCACATCCTTCTGTAGAGGAGCTGGAAAGGAAAACTTTAATGTGTGCAAACTATTTGTTTGCACACAAAAGGCTGTTTTTGGGACAGAAAGAAAATAGAAAAGTGTTCTGAGCTGCTCTTGATCATGTAATATGTGTATTGGTAATTGATGAATTAGAGGCAGGAGATGATGGAGGGTCGTTTCCTGTCTCAGTGCACTCTCTGCTGGGGCTAATGTGATTTCAGTAATGGACTCTGCTGAAAAACACACACACACACACACAACACACACACACACACACACACTTGAGGTTCTCATTGCTGGGTGGGACCTTTGAGATCAGATGTTAGGATGCAATCAAAAAATCTAAATGGGCGTTTCTCCACCAGGTGTGTTCTGTGCCTGATATCATTATGATCTTTTAAAAGAAACAAAATGGAACAGAGAAATCAGGATTGTTTAGAACAAAAACTGAATTTGCTTTTGTAGCATGTGTTTGGGAGGATGGGACCTCTCCTCTCTCGAGGAGGTCTCCTCGAGAGACAGCTGGAGAGAAAACATGACATCTAAAAAGTTGCTTGTTGTTGTACAAATTTAGTTGATGAGAGCTTTTCCTTTCTGTCCTGTTTTTCTCTGATTCTAATATTCACTCTAATTTTTTTTTTTTTTTTCAGCTTTTGCTTTAAGCTTCTCCAGTTTGTGAGGCGTGTGCTTGCTGGATGGTAGGTTTTATTTCAGCAGATATCTTTGTAAAGGTAGTTTTTACAGAGCTTTTCTTCTCAGAAACATATTTGCTGCTCCTGAACTCAGACTTGATCAGAGAAGCGAAAGGTCACCGCGCGTGCGTTGATGAGCTAAGCTAAGTTAATGAGCTTTCACGTGGTTCGAACTGAAGCCACAGCGCTATATGGAAATATTTGTGAATGAGCGACAGCTCTCTGCACACTCTCCCGTCTATTCTGTCGACTCGATAAAAGCCACTGGAAGACACGTGTGACAGGACATGGCCTGGCTGCCTCAGACTGCATTAGTCCTGCAGGTGTTTGTCCCGGTGTCCAACCTGCAGTTCCATCCAGCTGTTTAACACAGTAAAGAAACCTGGTTGCTCATGGCGAATCACTGGAAATAATGGGCTTCAGCGCGCAGGCCTGCTGTTGTTTTGTTTCTTTTGAGGAGAACAAGGAGAGCTGCAGAGTTGACTGGGACTATCGAGCAGCTATGACTGGTTTACAGTCAAACGAGGCTTCGGTGCCACAAAAGTCTTCCTGTGTTTTAAGCATCAAATATTTTCCAGAAATAATGACGTGGCTTCTTTGCAGAGTCCATCTTCCAGTGGATGGATGCTAACTTCGGCTGATGATGCAATCAGATTAGATTTATTCAGCTTCCTCATCTTAACCCCCCACCCAGGGGGCGACGCAAAGTCGTCTCATCGATTTCAAAAGAAGAACATCTGGCAGAAGACAGAGTGGAGTGCTTTGAACTGAGGTGTTAAGATGAGGCTTAAAAGGAGACTTTTTGTGGTGCCCTTCTGACTTCAAGACACAGACTGACTGACCATCAAATGTAATTTTCTGCTTGGAGTTGGCAGTGCATTGAGGAACTGTGTTTTTTGATCCTTTTTTGATCTGGTGGAGACTCTGACTGCAAACAAAAATGTTACAGGTTCAAAACACAAACTAGTTAAAAATGCAATGCAGTACAGTGATCCCTTATTTGTCGTGGTTAATGGGGACCAGCGGCCCCCCGCGAAGATCAAAATCCGCTAACTGGAGCCGGAGCCCCCCGAGCCTCAATAATGTGTTTAAAATATGTTTAAAAACCCCCAAAAAAGTAGCAAGACACTGCAGCGAAACAAGACAAAGGCTCAACTGTGGTCTTTCTGTTACCTTCACAGCCTCTGGTCTCTGAACCGTAGTAAACAAACTGCTGGTATTGTACTATTTTTGGCTCGTAATTAGCGGCTAACATGCTAACAACAACAAAAGAAACAGTCTGGTTTTCCCTGCTTGGAACGATCACTTTATTCTGGCACTGCAGGAACTTGTAACATCACACAGGTTGTATTGTTGGGCTCCTGTCGGTTAACAGAGAATGTAAATCTATACACGCTGGGCTGCTGTTGATGCTCACTCCACTTTTCATCTAACCCCGTTTTCTTCTGCTGTCCCACGAAACACACACTACATTACCCATTAAGGCCACACCATTACCCATAAGGCCACCTTCTTAAAGGGGCCAACATTTCTTCGCAGTGAGAGAACGCACACAACATCCTGTGATGTTTCCGCAATTTTTTCTGGATTTTTTTATTATATTATATATTTCTGAAAAATCCGTGACTAACTAAAACAGCAGAACTTAAAGCGCGAATTGGCGAGGGATCACTGTATAGAGAGTCTATCGAAGCTTAATGTTTAAAGGCAGTCTCCTGAAGGGATAGCAACTCTAAATACGTGAGACAAAAAGAGAAAATGACAAAGGGACATGTGATGTGAGGATCTTGCTTGCAGATCTAAAAATAAAGCCTGTCTCCAGTCCCGGACAAAAGCAGCTTCTTCCAAGCCAAGTGGCTCTGAGTCCAGGTATCTGCTCTGGCCTGGTCCTGTGACACCGGGCTTATGCAAGCTGCTCCGGCGCTGACTGACTTGCTCTCTGCAGTGAGCTCTCTCCCGTCCATCTGAACAACAATGAGACTGTGTCGTGATACGGCAGGTTTCTGCACATGCCAACCTGCGTTTCTGTGGGGGTCCTGATGCTGAAAACATCTGAATTGGGGGTTTCCGTTGAGACGCGCTTACATGGCAGGAAGTGAGCTCATTTCTTCTTTTCTCCTCTCTGGTCGGCCTGACTTTCATCTTTCCTCCCGTAGCGCTTGAATTGCCTTCACACTGGGATTTGACACTTTGCCCCAGTTTTCTCCCTGTCATTTCGGCTGCCGTTCCTACCCATCTCCTGTTTCCCTGCAAAACGCACCCCCCCCCCCCCCACCCTCCCTCCCTGCCAGCACCCGGTCCGGCCAGCTCTGCTTCCCGCCGGTTCCTACGCTGAAGACCCGGTGTGCCAGGAGGTCAGGTTACACTGCAGCCTTTGACATTTTCATCTCCCCGTTTTCCACCTCCATGTGAGCATCTCTGATGACTTTCCAGTATCTGCCAGTCTATTTGTCTGCCTCTCTTTCTCCACTGGGAGGGCTATGATGGGACTCTGCAGGAAGAGAGTACTAATGGAGCCATGGCCTTCATTACATTACTTCAGAACAACTCCATCAACGCACCCACACTCGACTGCAGCCTTACTGTGCACGATGTCTAATAGAAATGCTTTTGATTGACCAGTGCATGCCATTAAATTGGTAAAATACAGATTTCAAAGGTGAGATTATGTACGAGAGATCTGAAACCATCAATCCATTCATCAATAAGTCAGTCATTAGGGAACCATTATGTTTTCAGCTCTGCTGTTATCAGCTTTCTTTTGTTCCTGTACCACAGGAGACAAAGTTAACCTGATGATGTGAGACTGAAACATTCCACCCTCAACGGTTGACCATATTAGTCCCGGTACCGGGCCCTCCAGTCGCCGAGCTCTGATGCAACAAGGAAGCAACAGTCAGATGATGTTATCGGGGTCTCGTATCAGTTTCCAAAGCGTGTAACGGTGATCCGCTGGTGAAAAAAGCATTTGGATTCCTGACCCCAAATTCTATACGGTGCATCAGCTTGTCTATGCGTCTCTCTCTGCCTATGTATCTTTTTTTTTTTTTTCCTGTCGTCACGGTCATTACTGGCTGGGCTGTCCTAGTTACATCTGGCACCATTTTTGCAGTGGCACATCTTCCTTTGATGGAGCTTTGAAGAGCGGCGATAGAGTCTTTTGATGAGTCACAGTTCATCAACATTGCACTTTTCCTGTTTAGGAGAAAGGTTGTTAAAGGGAAGAGAGAATAGAAACTGAAAGAAAACAACTTGGTTATAAGGAGAGAAATAAGCCTTTAAACTGCTTTAACGGTCCACAGTTGCATCATATGAGAAATATCATCTGGACTATTGACATATCGGATTGGTTACCTCATGGAGGGGGAGGCCTTTTGTTTTTTTTGTTTTTTTTTGGGGGGGGGGGGGTGGCCGTGTGAGGCATTTAGATGTTAATTATTGATTATGGTTTTATTACACTGCTTCCAGTTAGAGAGAAGCTGGAAGAGGGTGATGTAGCAGGGTGTGGTTGATGATCAATAGACTTCTGAGAAGCGTGGAGCAAACACCTTCATGTAAATGTGTTCCTCCTCTCCCCTTCTCCCTGCCTGCTTCCTTTTGCATCTTATTTCATTCTTAAAGCTGAAGTTTTATTGTATTTATTTTTTTGCTTTTTCTGTTTTCTCTCCCGGGAAAATGCATCAGAATGGTTCGCCTGCTTGTGAGCAGACGGAGACAAACAAATACATGGAAGGAGAATATCAGGCAGTTTTTCTTTTGTTGTTTTTGGTTCTTAAAGAAGCTTTTGGGAATGCAGTTTAACCTCGCATGCGTGTTTTATATCCACCCTCCTGTTACATCTGATCATTTTGTTTCCTGAATCTAAACTGGGATGCAAACCAGTTATTGTGTGGTTCAACAAACCACTATTTTGGTTACTAGAGTGCATTTTTTAAAAACATAATGCAACCAGACATTTCTCCAACCATTAAAATGAGAAACAGACATCTGTAAGTGTGTATGAATACGTGACGTTGTATATTTTACAGCGCCTCAGTGCACTCCCTCTTCTGTGCGATGTGCCTTTTCTCAAATCAGTCCTACAGCTTTGTGCCCAAGCAAATGTATGATGGTGTGAAGCTGCTTGGAGTTAAAAAAGGTGGAGAAGCTGGATAAAATGACTCTGACCTGGGTCTGTGATGTCACACCGCCCTGCAAATCTGAACATCCCATTGATCAGAGTGAGGCAACCCCAAACAAAGACACAAAACTGGGTCACTGCAGCATATCATCATGTTCTGCATATTGATTTAGCAAAGGTTTTATAGGCCGGCGGGTAAAATTTCTGATTTCATCACAGGAAGAAAATAAAATGAAACTGTGGAGGGTTAAGATGCTGATGACGCAGTTACTAACTAGGACAGTTGAAAATAGAAGTGCATTTTAACTCGCGTGTCTGATTTATATCCACACTCTTGTTACATCTAATCACTTTGCCTCCCGAATCTAAACTGGTCGCAGCTCAAAACAGAGCTTGAAGTCACGACTCCTGATGAAATCAGAAATGTTAACTCCCTCACTGTGTTTTACGTATTCTGTATCCGCTTCTCTTTTTTTCTTTCGTTTTCCTTTTCAGTCTGACAGCATCACTCAGCATTCCTCGTCTGACTGTGCACTGCTGCACATTTTAGGTCACGCGGTTCACTATTCATAATACATTGAACTTGGAGTGAAATCAGTTTCTGCATCGATACCCTCAGTGCTCTGACGGCGAATGAGAGCAGCCGTGAGACAGAAATGCCTTCTGCCAAAAACAGAACATATTGTGGTGTCATCTGATTGTCTGGAGGGAAAAAAATGGTTCAAAGATAGTTAATCCGTACATCCTCATCTTGATCATTTTCTTCCAATGTTCATTTACAGTGTCTTTCTCTTTTTCTTTTTTTTTATTGGTCAAATCAATATTAGAGCTTTACCAGCTACATCTGGCATTTAGGAAGTGCAGTATGTTGTGAACTTCGGTAAAGATAAGCTATTTCTACTCTGATTTAGGTCTGTGATCAGATTGGTTTATTTGGCGTATGCCAGTTAACTTACAGAAAACAATGCAATGAAACGTTTGATCTGTTCCCTTTAATTAGCCTGCCATGTATGCATAGCCCTTCCCATGTATGTTAAAACTATTCTCTCTTGTGAAATGCATCTGATACCCCTACCCATCCACAGCCGTTTACACCAGCACAGAAGAACCCAACCCAGTCAGAGACAGGTTAGGGGCGGGCTTCATCCAGTGTTCAAAACAGCTGCAGCATTGCTAATATGCTTACAGTCATGGAAAAAATTATTAGACCACCATTTTTTCTTCACTTTCTTGTTCATTTTAATACCTGGTACCACTAAACGTCATCATGTGACTAAAACAGACAGAAAAGTAAACACTGAATGCATAAAAGCAGTGTTTTTGGCAGTACAACGCCATAGCTATTGATGTAAAAACTTAAGTGATTTAGGTCATAATCAAGAAAACCATGGAAAATGGTAAGATATCAGCTCTTAAATAAAACTCTTATGAGCAATCTTTGTGGTTATCGTTATGTTTGTCCAAACAAATGTACTTTTAGTTGTACCAGGCATTAAAATGAACAAGAAACTGAGGAAAACAAGGGTGGTCTAATAATTTTTTCCATGACTGTATGCTTTGTTTCTCTGATAAGTTTTTTTTAAATTTCTCAGCAGTACTGCATCGCTATCCAAAAGCGTAAAGAGGCAGTTCCTTCTGCATCCGTTGGTGCTGTCCCCTGGAAATGAAAGTCAAATCTAAAAGAGCCGGACTGATTCTTTGTATCAAACAGGGAAGGTATTAGTACGTTTGGGTCAGCTGCCCTTTAATATGTGGCTCAGTATGTTGGTTTGTTCTGTCACAACCTTTACAGATATCCAACAGGGTGGTTTAATGGTTTAAGATGATTCCTGTACTGACGTCTAGAGCACTGATACTTAACATTGGTAGCATCTACAGTGGGGTATTTTTCTTTTTTTTTTTTTAACCAGTGATCTCAAGGCTGCTCTTTCATCTAATTAACCGGAATGGCAAGCTGACATCATCTCTTTCCCAGAGAGAGAAAGAGGCTGCACTTGAAAGAGTAAAAAATGAGTATTGCAGTCATTTCTCAGATATGGCGAGTTTACTTTCTGTATCACACAGTTGCAGCTGTTGCATTTTTTTTTTATCTATCGGCAGTTTTTGGATATGACTCTCTTAAGCCTGGTGTCAATTACAGGAAGCAAACAGTGAGTTTGTGGATCTGGGTAGCTGCATTATTAGACTCTCATGCGGTGCTTATATTGTCTTTGTGGCGGCGCAGTCCTCCTCTCAGGCCTCTGCCTGTTAATATGGCTGCAGTAGTGAGAGATGAACTGAGCTCATTATGTTACTTGTAAATCAGCTAAGTGATAAATCATCTGTGCATATGGTGATGTGTCGACACGGTGCCGCTCCAGTTACGGCAGGGCGCGGTCTTCTTGACTCTCTCCCTGAGAATATCATGTTGCGGTTCCAAGGTTGTATATTTCATGTACGCGCCGCTCCCCAGCCCCCCCATCCAGTGTCTCGGAGTCATTACTCACTTTGTTTGGGTGCGGTCTGGTCTGGTCTGGTCTGGTCTGGACCGACTGCCTGCGTCGTGCACTTGCCATTAAGTTTGACTTTATGCGATTTGGTTTCACAAGAAACAAGGGGGCAGGTGGGTGTGGGGTGCACTTTATGGCTCTGACCTTTCGTAAGCAGTAAAAGAGGGCTGAAAATGACGCGCCATGAGCCAGTACATCCAACCATGGTTTTTCTCCGCTCAGTGACACGATGCATGCAATATATACCTGCACAGCGTAGCTTTAACCAATACCTTGAAACAAGCACCGCCTGCTTTTAAAGTGCAGAATTATTTGAATTTTTTTTTTAAAACCTGCAATGTTGTGACATCATATAACTCAGTAAAATGTGCACACAAAAAAGAAAAAACAACTGAAAGCTTGCCACTTGACTTTATTCTTTTGGCTCAGCAGACTCACCGTTCGCCAGTTCAGAATCACTTTGATGGGGAGTCTGGATGATATCTTACATTTTTACTGCAATGAGTTGTGGGTAGTGACAGGAACAAAAGTGCAGTGATGAGGTCGCCATGCTACAGTCATTTAGTGCCAGGTCACTGCAGCTGGGATGTACAGCTAAAACTTATAGAGGAAAGGAGGGGTGAGCTGTGTTCATGAGCATGTTCTGGTCATTCTTATCATAACTGTAAAGTGAACAAAAATACAGAAAATTTTCAAACACGTTGCCTGCATTATAAATTCTTGATTTTTATTTAAGTAAACTGGAGCCTGAGCTGCAATTGTGCTTTACTTGCTCGTCTATGATCGACTAAAAAATGCCAACGTGTACTGTAGTTGCCTCGAAAGTGTTTATTCTTCGCTCTTTTAATTATGGCTTTTTATATCATCAGGGAAAGGTAGATTTTCTATAAGGCTGCTTTCATGTGTGTGTATTGAGGAGGGAAGAGAGCCGGGATGCGTGTACTAGTCCTCTTTGTTCAAGAATCACATCACTTTTGGAAGCTATATCCAAACGTGGCTAAAAGGGATGCAAATCTTTAAAGATATGTCCTTTGATTCTTTGTTTTTTTCTCCCTAAGATAACTCAGTGTGATATCATACCATCCTCACTTTATTTATGAAGCACTTTAAAACAAGTAAAACCTAGTTAAAACAAAAATGAATAAAAACAACTAAAAATCAATGCCTTAAAAGTCAAGGAGAAGAGGTAGGTTTTAAAAACAGATAGATTCACTGGTCTCTGAGAACACTTGAAGAACTGGAGCAGAACATACATCATTCTTTTTCACAGGCAAATCAATATGGCTCTCATCTACAGAACAGTGGAATAAAATGCGATGCTTTAGAAGGACGGAACTAAGTGTGAGCAAATATAGAGAGAAGAGAGAAGGCCCCAATGCAGAGCCCTGTGGAACCCCACAGGAGAGTGTCACAGATGTCGTCACAGAAACGCATAAAAATAAACTGTAACCAGATCAGCCCAGCAAAGGAAAGCAGCTCTGCTCTTAGCCTCTGACACCTTCATACGAGCGATTTCCCAACGCCCCCTATCATGATAGCCAGGCACTGAGGAATCGTTAATAAGTAGAAAACCTGCAACAGCTAACATCAGTTTCTCCTCTATTGTCTTTAAGAAGGCACAAAGTTTTCTCATACTCCGTTCTGATACTACCACTAACACAGTGGACATAAGGAGTAGCTTCCTGTTGAATACAGTTTCATAGAGAACAACGTCTGCTTTGATTGAATAATGCCCTCGGGCAGAACGCTTTCATTGAAATAAAGTTGGGCAAACCTCAAGGTTTTGACATGCTGCTCAGGCACCCTGCCTTCCCAAGAAGCTTTGCAAAGTGATGAACACGCCTAATCTCTTTCCATGGAAAATGAATGGGATCTGTGCGATGCCAGCGATTCATCTCGTGAAAGGTTGGGGTCACACTGTACAATTTTTGGCAAAAGATACTCAATCGTGGTAAAAAAAAAAAAAAAAAAAAAATCAGCCATCGTTGCTCAAAAAATGGTTGTAATGTGGAGGAATTGCCTCACAGCGTGTCTGCCTGTCTCTGCCCCCCCATAGAATGAATTATGAAATGACACAGCACAGTAGCCTACCAGCAACAGCGCTAAACACAGTGGAGAAACAGAGAAGAAAAATTGAAATAAAGAAGAAAGACACTTCCTTATTTGTTTTTTGTTTGTTTGGTTTTTTTTCCCTTTCAAGGCACGTGAACACCACTGCAGCAAGCACTGACTTTAAAACTCATGGCTGTGTGTTGGCAACAGCCTGAGGAGGGTGTTTGCCACTGACATGGTGAAGCTGCATTTGGAGCCTGAAATACGCTGTGGCTGTCTCCTGCTGTACCCGTTATTCAATGTACTGCATGTTCAGTCGCACAGTGTAGCATGTGGTAAATGGATGACTTACCCATTTCATGTTGTGCAATGTGGCTTGCATTAATCTTATCAGACTGCGAAAATCATACAGTGTTTACCCGGCCAAATGGACACCATCCATCACACGGTACAGACGGCAAACCACACACCCTGGTGCCATCAATTCATTGTTTTTTTTTTTTTTTTTTTTGTTTGTTTCCTGCTTTTCTGCCCAAGACAACTCAGAGAACATATGAGCTGTGCTCGCTAACATCAGGAAACTGCATAGCTAGTAGGCTACATCTATGAACAACAAACTTCCTTCAGTCGTTTGACTATAAAGTGAATTGTATAAGCTTCAAGTGTTGGCTGTTGTAAACATTATTGCTTGTTATTATACCAGTGGCATATTGTATGTATCATTTGGAGTTATGAAGCGTTTGTGGAAATGTCACATTAGCAGCTTCATTTAGCACACTCCTGTAGGGACATTAAATATAGGTAATTATCAGCCTAGTCACATTTAAAACCTCAGCTGACACAGTCACAATAAACTATATTACAAAAGTAAACAATGCTAAAGTCCTGGAAGTTAAAATCAATCAATTGTTTAATTAAATTCTAATTGATTCAATTGACAATTAACTGATAGTCAGATAATTGTTAACATCCCTAGTGTCTTGCGATGGAAAATTTACAAAAGTAAAGGAAATAAATGCGCCTCTCTGGTTGCTCTTCCAGTCTTTTATATTACAATAATTGGCACTGTAATGTGTATTTATGTATCCATAATTTTATTTTGCCACAGTAAATATAAATGTGCATACTTTAATGTTCCAAAAACGAACATTTTCTTTAAAACAGCACATTTGTGCAGCACCTCTTGTCATCTTCTGTCTGAGCGCTCCATTTTTAGCCCCAGACATTAACGCTCTTGCTATAAAAAGCCCAAACTACTCCAACTGGTCTGCTGATTCATCTGAGGTGTTCAGGCTCATCCCTTGGTTGCCAAACTAGCCACTATGGTCTTTCAGATCCACAAAATGATAAATAGCAATGAAAGAACAAAGGGTATATGTTTGGCCTTTAGGGAAAAAAAAAGTCGCTCTTGTCAGACACTTAGTGGTGAAGTTTACGGGAGTGAAACCTGAAAGTACTCACTTGCCTGCTTAAGTGCCAGGAAAGTATGAGACATCTGCTTAAAACAAACAAATGTAAGCACAGGTAAAAAAGACTGAATGAGTTGTTTCTAAGAGAAACTTCCTTTTTCCATTAAGGTTCAGATGCATTAATGCAGCAGAGTTTGCAGGCAGAACTTCACGAGTCAGCACCGCTGCTCCATTAGCAGACAAACCAAACAGGCGGGCCGGTAACCAACACGCACATCGGTAACAACAAACTTTAATGAGATCTCACAGGAGCTCCGGTTCATTTTAAAATGTTAAACCAGTTTGACACATTTCTATTGCTCATTTACTGTTAATTTATATGCTTCATATTACAAGTAACTTCTTCCAACCTGTGCTTCTTTTGGTTGTTTCCTATCATTCATCCATCCGTCCATCCATCCATCCATCCATCCGTCCATCCATCCATTTATCGATTTGATGATGAGAAAAAAACAGGTCTGATGTTTATATTAAATCCATAAAAAGTAACAGTGATTTATGAATGATCTTCTCCGTGGTAATGGTAAGAGCACATATAGTAGATGCTGCTATGCAACCATTTTTTAATATAGAAACACAAATCTGCGCCCGGTTAATGACAGAGTACCTGCATGCACACATGGCTTTGTTTGCAACAACTCAACAAGCACTCTCGGGGTTCTGTGTGCTGGTCGGTGCGTCTCCAGTATCTGTCTATCAAGAAATCCTAATGGGACAAATAAAAGCCTTTGGATCTATAATACGGAGAGCAGACCATTAACCTGCTCCCCATGTGTCAGATCAACTAAACCAAAACAAGAGCTCACATCAGCCATTTTTTTGGAGTCCTCTTTCAGTGTAATCTGACTCCTAAATGGACGATGCACATATACATACACTATTTAGTGTTGGTTTCTGATCTCTCCTCCTGATTCTTATTATCTTACATAAGCGATCAATACAGGTCATGGATCGAACAGGCAATGCCTTACTTAATCCACACAAGTCACTGCGGCATTATCTGTGTGAGAGCATTGTTTTTAGATCCAGGAAGCATGCTGATCAGTAACAACTTGTGATTTTATAGATATGATACTCATGAGGTCAGAAGCTACTAAACTTTTCACTCTTAAAGGTCTAGATTTGCTTGACGTGTCAAGTAAGTTGCTTGTTTCAGTTTTTCAGAAGGTTGTGCTTTAAAAGAAAGAGTTTGCGCCATAAACGGCAGAGGAGTGAAAACTTTTCTGCTGCACAAATGATCTGTTTACACCATCCACTTCTAAATCACCTTAAGCTGCTTCAGGGTTTCTCAGACCAGATTAGTACATGTTTAGGTTATATTCTACTGCATTTTGTCTCTTACGGCATTTTATATGTGTGTGTATTAAGTGAGAAAATGCTTCATTTCAGAAAACTAATATAAAGATTTAATTTGAGCAATCAATTCTAAAAGTTTAATGGTCCATCCATCTACCTCTCCACTGTCTATACCCACTTCTATACTCGCTGCTTTCTGCTTCTATTTTCATCTCCGGTTTCAGATTTCTCAGTTTCTCAATATTTCATTCATAGTTTCATTAACATTTTATTACTTACTATGTAACTAACTAAATCAATCATTTTCTGTTTCCACTGTATTAAACGAGTAGAATATGCTGAGTCATGTCTGTCAGACCCTTAATGGATAAAGTCTGGAATAGAAAGAAAACGGTCTAACTTTGAATCCCAATATTACACTTGAAGAGGTTTTTCGATAAGTCTGTACTTGCATTTCCTCTCTTAAACATAGAGAAAGTTATTTTTCACCAGGGCCCAGGAGAGCTAAAAACACTGAGACACTGAGCAAAGTCAATGTTCAGGTTTTGTTCCGCTGCAACCGTACCAAAGACTGTCACAAAAACCTCTGCTAAAAATATATATCAAACAAAATATACAAGAATCTCCTATTTAATTATGTCTTTGACTTCCAATATGTTAACAAGATGTAACAAGACAAATGAATCCTTACTTCATCATATTCAGGACAGCAAGGGGGCTGGAGACCATCCCAGTTGTTGCAGAGCAAGTGCTGGGCTACACCCTGGACAGGCTGCCAGTCCAAAACAGAGACACAAATGCGCACACTCACTCCTGTAGGCAATTTAGTATCAGCTATGAAGGTAACATGCAAAAACATGCATGTTTTTGGCCTGGAAGAAGCCAGAACACAGAGGAAATTGATACAGGGAGAACACGCAAACTCCACACAGACCAGCCAAAGCTGGTATTTGAAATGAGAATCTTCTTAGTGGCAAGCAACCGTGCTAACCACCGCACCATGTGGCCTTGACATGTTTTGAATCTCTAAAATGTTCAGAGTTTGCCTGTTTGGCCAGCAGGGGTCACTAAGGACACAGAGTCCATTCACAGCTGCACTGCTGCAGCCAGCTGAAGCTCTCAGTTTCACTGCGCCACAGTGAAACATTTTAGCTGGTATTATACAGTGGTGTGATTCAGCAGATCTGTCCCATTCATGATTACTAGCAGAGGGAAATGTTGCTGATGCTGTTGTTGTTTTTCTTGACAGAGCCCGTGAAATATGTCAGGCACAATGTGTGAACAGAAATAGAGGCGTGAGATAGTGTCCCTGTCCGTGGTGCTGAAATTTCAAACTGCTAACTTTAGCTGCATCGACAGAGACGGACCTTGACAGCTGTCCGCTGGTAGTGGACACAAGCACGCACATGCGCACACACACTCAGCATCACATCCGTGAGCTGTCAAATTTAATACTATCAACTGCCAGCGTTGAGGGGAGAGTGCAGTTTAAATGCTGGCGACACCACCTGCCCTCCATGCAGGTGGAAGATTGTGACTTGCAGGTGTTTGGTGTCTCATTTTCTCTGCTGTCACACCAGATGACAGTTTATATCAAAGTTCATCTCGCTTCCTGTCTTACATTCTACCCTTTTCACTTTATATTTTAATTAACCGCTTTTTGTAATCCTTTCCCTCCGACAGTTCTTCTCTTTCCCTTTATTTATTGAGGATTCAGGTGGAGTATGAGAAATCAAGCAGCTGTAAATCTGTGAAATGTCTTCATACCCATGCCTCATATTAGATTCAATAGATTTTAAACTGAGGAATAGCTGGCTCAGGAGAAGAGCGTCAGCATTTTAATAGTCCCTTTCTGCGTCGCAGGAGATGCTGGAGCATTATATTATAAGTTTGTTCCTTAACTGCTTTGTCAGCAAACTTGACAGATCTGCATAGTTCTGGTTACCAGCTGTGGATGACGGAGACACACTAAAAAATGAATTCCCGGTTTTGCTCTCGTCCGCCCATCTTCTTTCATCTCCTTCACTGAGGATGCACAGCGTTGTCACAGTGACAGAAAGAGCAGCTGCGGTCTGCAGCAGTCAGCTGGATTTTGGCAAGCATCCTCCCTAAACACCTTTCACATGAAACACTTTCCGGTGATTGTAGGTCACATATCCAGCGGGGCTCGCGCGCACGCTCATGCCAGCGCACACAAACACCAAAATGCATTTTGTGGCTACATCTGTTCACATGGAGAAGGGTTTTCATGTACATCTGGTCTGGATCATTGTGTTCGTGTGTGTTCGTGTGTGTGTGTGTGTTGGGTTATGTGATGAGTGAGTGGATGGCTCTTTCTCTTGTTATTTAACAGCCCTTTTTCAGTTATCAAATCTCTTTCTCGTGCATGCATACATGCAGACAGGTTTGTTGCATTTGGAATATTTGAGCATGGAAATCCAGCTGATTTTTCCTGGTTTTTGGAGGAACTAAGGCTCATTTTTTAAATTTTGTTTGAGACAGAAGAGAATTCACTTGAAAGAGTTTTCAACAAGTTTTTTTTTTTTAATATTTCAATTACTGAGTTTGACTTAAACTGTTGTTTTTATCATTTGAAAATAATTTACATTTTTGTGTGATTATACAGCAAAAACTTTTCTCACAGTAAAGTTTCTGGTGAAACTCATGACTTCCACGTAAAACTGCAGCGCCCGGTAAAAGCATTTGTTCTTTTTAAAATAAAAAGAGGGTAGTCGGGGTAAAGCAATGGCTCATGCTGCAGCCCATTTGAAGAAAGCTCGTGAGCTTGAGCAAAACCTTGAATATAGAGCACTGCAGAAAGCCAGGGAGAAGAGGAGGCGGCAACGGGAACGAGCTGAGCGAAAGCGTCAGGTAAAATAAATACATAGTTACAGTGTTATTAACAGACGCTTGTGATATGAGTGATATGAATGAAAAAAACATGTTGGGACACAGATGGTGCGTGACAGCGGGCTGTGAGGGCTGCAGAGATGTCATGGATCTTTCATAGAGTTGCTGCTGAAAATATGTCGGATCAGGAACAATGTACAAGTTAATTCTACCTCTTAGATTAAAGTGAGAGCTGACCACCATGTAAAGGTCTGGTGGACAGAGGTCCTGCTCCATACATGGGCAGTATTTGAGGAAACCCGTGCTTATATATATATATAGTCATGGAAAAAATTATTAGACCACCATTTTTTCTTCACTTTCTTGTTCATTTTAATACCTGGTACCACTAAACATCATGATGTGAATAAAACAGACAGAAAAGAAAACACTGAATGCATAAAAGCAGTGTTTTTGGCAGTACAACGCCATAGCTATTGATGTAAAAACTTAAGTGATTTAGGTTATAATCAAGAAAACCATGGAAAATGGTAAGATATCAGCTCTTAAATAAAACTCTTATGAGCAATCTTTGTGGTTATCGTTATGTTTGTCCAAACAAATGTACCTTTAGTTGTACCAGGCATTAAAATGAACAAGAAACTGAAGAAATATATATATATATATATATATATATATATATATATGTATGTGTGTGTGTGTGTGTTTCTTCGTTCATTATCTTCATCTAGTGCAGTAGTTCTTAACCTTGTTGGAGGTACTGAACCCCACTAGTTTCCATATGCATGTTCACCAAACCCTTTTTTATGCAAAATAAAATATGATTTTTTTGTTTTAAAAATTTAAGACATAGGTATGTTTTTACTGGTGCAAAAAATAAACTGTGCACTAACATCACTGTGTTCAAAGAACAAAACCATTACAATGCATGAACTGCATGAATTACATACCTTACTTATTATTTATTGTATTTCATTCATATCATTCATTTTCTGAACCCCCTTTATCCTCACTAGGGTCACGAATAAGAAAATATGATTTCATATGTTTCACCAATGGTGTGTAGATTTGCCCTGCTTTGTGATCAGGTAAGCAACTTCGTGCGATGCTGTGAGGATTGGTTTGTTGATTGGTGCAAAGCCGAAGAGCAGGCAGAGTAGCCTTTTCATTGAATCTGGCTCTCTTCACCTTGAATTTAGCAAGCGTTGTGTTCTTGTGTTCCCCATCTTCATGCAGTTTAAGGAAGTGTTCCTTTATTTTTTCCGGTGCTGGACTAGAATTACTTAACTTGGTGTTGCAAATCATGCAGATAGGAAGCTGACTCCCATCACGTTCCATCATACATGTGAATCCATACGGTACATATTCGTCCGACCATTTTCTTATTTTGCTTGACATAGTTAGTATGGTTTAAAATATTAAAGAAATCACATGATTATACCATCACGACTACTGAGGGCACCAAATTCCCTGCAGCACAGATTGGCCAAGCAATGTAACGTGATCACCTGTAGCCAGTGATGGCCAACCGAGGTGTGCCATCATGAATCATATGAGTCAGGTGTGTGTCTGACCTCCGCCTGAGACTGACTCACCGAACCCCTAGGGTTCGACTTGAAACCAGGTTAAGAACCACTGATCTAGTAGCTTGGTTTTCCCCCTGATAAACGTGAACTGTGAGACCTTGTATCGACAGGTGTATCCTGTGATTTCAGATGATGGACTTCAGTCAAGGGTAGAAGTATCTGAAGGAGGATCTAAAGGAAAAGATTGCAAAGAGCACAAGTGAAAATGTCAAAACAATTTTATGAATACTCAAGTCTTTTATTTCAAAGGCCGAATTGTGTTACGAGTTAGCAACGAGATGAAAAATTAAACAATCTGAGCCATAAATAAAAGGAGACATTATGAAACAGTCCGATAATGTTTCCTGCTTTGTGGCCGATGAGACGTTTAGGATACTGAGAAGACGTTTCATTTTTCTTTTTATAAATGTATCGTGTCATACTGAGCCAGGGCCGTTGCAAGGGGTGGGCGGGGCCCGGGGCAGACTTGAGATGCGAGGCCCTTTTCAGGATAACCTATTGACCTATTGGTCAAGTGTGAGGCCCGTCATAGGTACGTCACAGCGCGGGGCCCTGGGCGACCTCCCCCTTCGCCCCCCCCTTGCGACGGCCCTGTACTGAGCATCCTTCAGTCCTGCAGAGAATACAGCCGATTCTCAGTCAGTCCGATCTCTAGCTGTGCAGTTTGCTTGGCAAACAAGCGAATGGTACGTGTGGACAGGCAGACGGGTGAAAACAGTCGCGTACGCATGCACACCTGACTGCATCCGTAACGTGACGCCCTGTGAACTCAGGATGGTCTGTGTCATATTTCTCATGAGTAGCATAACTAGATCTTGATGCAGAGCAATTTTAGCGTTACACACACATTATATACTGTCATTAATTATTGAAGCTTGAAAGCACATAGATAACAAAAGTAAGGTGCTTTTACAGTAATATAAATGTGCCCTAATGATACAAAACAAATATGGAAGTGCAGCACATTCACCATACAGAGTAAAGGGCCTTAAGGTTTTAATGGATCACTCAGAAGGATTGAGGTTTGGTGATCAACAACTAAGTTAAATTTGATCTGAGAGCTGTGCTCACGCTGGACTCCTCTCTCTTCTTAATGACTCGTGGCGTTTCCGGGTTGCACCGCGGGCCGAGCAGTCCACATTCTGACTCGAACTCAGCTGTCACTCACCCCACCCTGGTCACACACAGCGTGGGGCTGGGGACTCGGTGCAACTCATGATCTGGAACGGTAAAAATAGCCAAGCGGGAGAGACGGTGAGGGTTAAATGTTTATGTGTGCAGTTGTTAACCTACACAGAGAGGAGACGTGGAGGCAGAGACGCCGGGACGAGGCCGTGGAAACATGCAGGAAACGCAGAGTCACAGGTGTCCAAGGCTGAGGCCAAAGGAATATGGACAAGGATAGGGTACCGTTACAGAAAGAGGAAGTCGGATTTGTTGTCAAGTTTAAGAAGTTTGGGCCATGGAGTTGATCTGTTGTTGGACTGACTCGTGCAGCCAGTGATCAGAGAAGTAGAATAGAAAGGCTTGTACCGAAGAATGGAAAGTAAGAAACTGCAAAGGTTGGACTTTGGTTGATCGTATAGTACACAGTGCTGAAGTGAGTGAAGAAGGGCCGCGATATTTGGATATAACTGGTTAGTTTGTTGGACTCTTGGATTGTAACGATGGGGAATGCAGCCTCATGCAAAGCCTGCAGATCAGATAAAGGTTTAAAGACCAACGGAAGTGATAGTGACGTAAACCAAGACACTGATTACTACAGACCTGCTGACTCTGCACCTGAAGCTGAGGACTTACTGGTAAGAGGTGGATTTTATTTCTCTCCCCCATCTGATTTAATTACTCTTCTAAAAACTAAAGGGGTTGAACAATTATTGGAATCAAAATCAAAATCACACTTTGCAATAATGCGGTTAGTTAACATGCAAAGACTGCATTATTATTATACATTATGCATCATGTCTGATAAAGGTATAAAGCATGTCTGCTCACCGGTGCTACAACGTCAGAACGTCTGTCTCGTGTTACAGACGTGGACCACCAGTGAGAAGTAACGTTCAACCAATCCGAAATGATCCGAAATCGAGACAGGCGGAGGTGGGGGGGAGCGTGAGATTTGATTGTAATGTTCAGAGAAATGACAACTGTGCAGCAGCAAAGTCCAGAAGAAAAGATGGACTTCTGTTGTATGGAAATGAATGGAAAGATGCTCCAGAGGACTTCTACTGCTCTCTGCTCTCAAAGCAACGGCCAACTGTTGATCTTTAGGTTTTTGAGTGCTTTAGAATTCACATCAGAATGTTATAATGAATAAATATTAATTCATTCTGGAGTCCCTTATTTGTTCTGTATGATAAATGTCCACTTTGAAGATGTAATGGATGCCACTAGTGGTGTTTGTATTGAGCGGCTGTAGATCAGCGGGTGGTGGTGGATGGTCGTCCTGCGACCATGAACCCATCAGTCCCTACTGTCACATGTCGAAGTGTCCTTGGCAGGACACTGAACCCCACACAGCCCCCCCCGATGTGCTCATCTGGGAATGAATGTAAATTATTAAAGCGCTGCTCCGTCAGAGCCTGCAGTGTGATGTGGTGAATGAGAAACGGTTGCGAAGTGTTTTACAGAACCTGGAGAGGTTACAAAGGTGCGACACAAGTGCAAACCAGTTACCGTTTTAAATAGCTGCCTTGTAGGAAAAAAAAATCTTCATTTTCACAGAAGCTCCAAGTTTATAGTCATGTTACAACAGTGTTACTATCATCATGTTAGCATCATGCATCATGTTTTACTTATTGTTTCTAAATTGGACAAAAATAAAAATAAGCTATTTTTGTTAGTTTTTAATTGTTATGAAAATTCATATTGGGTCTAAAATCAGAGGCACCTTTGGTCTCTAAACCCTCACAGTGTTTTGGTCAGATATTTATAGCTGCTGAGGAATGTGGCGAGGTGGCTTGAATCCACGTGGACGGTCCTGGTCTTCTGTCCACGTTCTTGGTTCTTCAGTGTGAAACTCTCACTGCTTATACAGACAGAAATCCATCTCTTCACAGAGCCATTGTTGACCTGTGAACTTAAAGCATGTCATACATTTGCTTGTGTTGACTTGGTTTACTGAGGGTCTGCAGGAGGTGAGTGTTCATGTGATGTTGTAGGTTCTCTTCTATCCAGATGTCCTCACAAAGCAGTCTGACGTCCATAAAGCCACACAGCACTTTCCAAACTCTATTTCACATGAAAGACATATACATATATGCATATTTTTAATGCAAATGTATATAAAAAGAAAAAATGAAGGACAACCTGAGAATCAAGTGTAATTTTTATTAAGCTACTGACATGAAATGAGAGAATCTGATTCACCAAAATCAAAACGGAAATGTGTTTTCTGAAAAAATGCAGTTGTGTCTCGGTTTCTAACAACAGCCTCATTTCTGTCTTCTCTCCTCCAGTCTGACAGTAACACCAGTTTCCTCCGGGCTGCTCGAGCGGGGAACACGGACAAAGTCCTCGAATTCCTGAAAAACGGAGTCGACATCAGCACGTCCAACCAGGTAAGAAAAACGCCGCACGTTACATCTGGTGCCAGACGGTCGCTCGGTTTTGGTCTTTGTGTGGCGTGCATTTATTTTGCCTGTTTGGTCTCAACCTACGGGGTTAACATCTTCAGACTTGAAACCTGTGACCTGCTTTCGTTTTGGGTGATCTAGGATCAAGATCTCCACCCATCTTCATGCCCTGCAGCATTAAAGTTGGGGTAGAAAAAACGGTTCCAGCAATCCAACTCAAGTGAGATTTTGAAAATATACACTCCCTCCCTCCTCCCAAAGGCTCCGCCTCCTCCTCTTCAGCCCACCCCTCCAAACCACGCCTTCACACGATTCACGACTACATGAACCGCAGGGAGGGAGGGAGGGGTGGGTGGGAGTGTATTGATATTTGAAGGACGTATTAGGCAGCCAATGAAAGTAATGATGATCACTATTTTGATTGGTCAGAGTTTTTCTCTGATTATACCCTCTAGACCGGACCAAAACGTTTCGTTTTTTTGCAAACATTTTATTTCAGTGGGTGCAATGGGAATGTGAGAAGGTTTTCAGGCAATATTTAAAAAGTGCTGCAAAAAAAGAACACCTACCCCACCTTTAAATGTAGCTCTGAAGTGGGTGGCACGAAGCTTCAACTGTGATTTCAAAAGGTCCTTTGGAACAAGGGTTGGAGTAAAGTCATATAGCTGACCCCAGCTCCTAAAATGAACTGCTACAACCAGAGCACGGAAGACGTGCTTGAAAAGTTAGCTTTTCTACTACATCTCTGCGGTATTTTGAGCCCAACATGTCTAAACGACAGATCAGTTGACTACTAGATAAACATTACACACCGAATATAACATGGGAGTCCAGAGTCATTAGAGCTTTTCAGGTCATGTAGCAACATTATGTTTTTACTCATATTATTGTGAAGTTACAGCTTGGCAGCTAAATTACGGTGTCCAGGTTTAGTCAAGGAAAACAAGCAGCTCTATGACCCCCTAGTTTCTGTCTTCTCCGAGGCACAGGCAGTGTTGTACCTGAACGCGTTCATTGTACGAAAGTTCACGAACTAGCTCGTATTAGTTCGTGAACAATGCTCTTTCAAAGTTCACGCACGGTCAAAACCGTGCCAGGTTTCCAGCGAACCCCATTTAAAATACACCACAAACGAGCCTAATATGTATCTGCTTCAAGCAATCAAACATGGCAACACGGGCTGTCGCTTCTGTCACGCTAACAATCGCGTCATCAAACGTTTAAAACAAGCATGGAGATAGATGAAAGCTGAAGTCGCCCAGAGCTGGAGGATTGAAATATTGAAATGGGGGGAAAAAACATTTGCACCTTAAGGACCTGTTTTTGTCTTATTATAAAGACCATTTGGCAGCAAGTTTTTCTCATATTATTAATATACTGTAGCGCAGTGATTCCCAAAGTGTGGGCCGCGGCCCCCTGGTGGACCGCCGTGGTACTGCAGGTTGGCCGTGAGAGGTCATTAAAATTAAACAAATGTGTTTTAAATCCTCGATCTTTTTTAAATATGTTTTTAATTACTGTAAAATATTCATGACATGATTAAAAAACATTAAGAAGTAATAAAACAAACCAGTTAAGTGTTATTCTACTGTCATCTTAACTTAATATGACAAGTGTCACCTTATTTGTTGACCCCTTACATTAATATCAGAGGGGTGTACTACGAAGCCAGTTCAACACAGCCAGGCTTTCTTTGGGTGAGCTGGCTTAACAAACCTGAAACTCTCCATCAGAGATAACTGGTACCACGACGGTGGTTATCAACTGTCTTTGTTAACTGCGGCTTTCTGCTTTCTGCTCTGTGCGCGTTCACATAAAAGGGGGCGTTTGACGCGTCATTTGACGCCTATTCCAGATCAAATGGATAGATGGCGGTCCGTATATTTCAGTCAGGAGGAGCAGGTTTTAATAATGCAGGGCTATGAGGATTTCAAAGAAATCTTTACGGCCAAAAGCAACACTGTAGGTGTGAATAAAGCCAGAGAGGAGTGCTGGCAAAAAATTGCAGATCGTTTAAATTCGTAAATTATATTTATTTCACCACTATATTTATTTCACAACCTTAATTAATCTCCCTCTTTTAGAGCGCTTAAACTTTAAACTTAATGCAGCAGATTTAAACATTATGTAGGTCTGACTGTCCCATTATGAATGATAAATGAAAATCACTTTAGTTTCTTGCTAAATCTATGTGAAATTAATTTAAGATTAAATATGATCTGTTATACACACTCACCGGCCACTTTAATAGGTACCCTATCACCCTGGGGAATCTATGAATTATATTACAACATTTAATATGAAATTCCACGTCACACTGATTATCAATATAATGGACTATTAATTTATGTTACCTGATTTAGTAAAATGCTTCTTTTATTTGAAGCGTGGGCAGATGGCCAGGGAATACTACAAACATATTCAGCAGTTCAGTAAGAACAAGTACAACCTTTATTCCAGTATTCTGGCTCAGATTTTCTGCATCACCAACTGAATGCATGTAGGTTCCCGCGGCAAAGAAACACAAAGAAACGCACACCGTTAGCGCTACTGTGAGCGCACGGCTGCGTTTGGTGGCGCTGCCAATATCTGGCTCTAGCAGATTACAAATGTAACGTATTCCCTCAGCTGGAAATCTCTAGCGTTCATAGAGAATATGGTCATGGGAAGCCAGCGGATCAGTCCGGTCTCTGAATACTCTCCCTCCATTGATCCTGGCGCTAAAGTCAACAGGATTGGGTGAAAGTGAAAGGGCGGTGCTTTTTAGAGCCGATTTGAGCCTAAACTCTGCACATAATCTGCTCCGGACCAGGATAAGTTTGCAGAGTAAGTTACCATGGTGATCTAGCCAGGTTGAAAGAGAGCCACCTTCGTGGTACCGGAAATCCTGGTTTTAGACTCAACATACCTCGCTAACCCTCTAATCTCGCTTCGTAGTATACCCCTCAGATCCGGTTCCTTGTCCTGTATGTTGATCACAGTTGTGATTAAAGGTTTGGGTGGGCTGTGGAGATTTCTACCATTTCAAATTGTGCCTTGGTATTCTGAAGTTTAAGAATGGCTGCTGTAGCTGACAGGGAAATGACAGTTTTACATGGGCTGTCCCTTCAATGCTAATGTGAACCCTGGTTGGTTAAGGATTCCGAATTGGATACATAGTTTACGACAGATAAAATAATTGTTGTTTGTGGTGGTGTAGTATACGGGCAGTGGGCAATCATTTTGACAAATAATTGCTCGCAGCAACATTAAAAAAGAGTTTTAAAAAACAGAACTAAAACTGAACTATTTAGTTCATTTTTTGAAATGGTGAACTCTTGTTCCAAATTTTGAATATGAACTATGAACTGAACTAGTTTGTGTATAAAGTGATCTTGCCCAACACTGGTCTCAGGCCTTCCTTGGTGTAATAAACATCACATGCGCTGCATGTATGTGATTTAAATGTAACGCTCCAACCGACCACAGACTCTCATCCAAACAGAACACAAACCGTCCTGTCAGGACTATTTCCAGCTGACCTTCTCTCTGCTGTGTCACGGTGGCATCACTCAGATGAGTTTGGTCAGCGCGCACACGCAGGCGTGCACACACCATTGGAACCTCTGTTATAGCTACTGTTTGCCCCCCCCCCCCCCCCCCCCCCCCCTCGCTCCGCCCCCTTCAGTCCCAGCAGCATTTTTAGGGGTGTGTGTGCCCATCTGACAGCTGCTCTAGCCCCCCGTTGCCCACCCTCGGCCGCATTCCACTGAGCGGGAAGGGATCAGAGGGAGCGAACTACCCCCCCCACCCCCACCCCCCCATCTCACTGGGATTTATGGCAGTCACACGGTAGCTTACAGTAATATGTTTAGTGAGCCTGTATGAATGTGTGTGTGTGCTGTGTGTGGGTGTGCGTGTCTTATTTTCCAGGGTTTCATAGCTCCTGCTTTCTTGTGATTCGGCAGCAAATTAACAGCAGCTATTTATACACTCAACTGTGATTGGTTGGTTGCCAGGAAATAGCAGGTGACCGCCTCATAGCTGAATTGTTTGTTGCCGTGGACACCGTGGCTTTTGTTTTTGTGCACCGAGAGGGAAAGGGCTTTGCTCGTGCACGTACGCACACACACACATGCACCCTGCTCTGCAACAGGAGAACCCTGCCCTTGATAGTATTTCATAATGTCAGATGATGAAATCTGAGACCTCATCATGTGACCAAAAAAAATGCAAGGGACCTTTTCATAGACATCCCTGCAACGACCCCGATCAGTGCCAGTCTGCATGGATCCAGATTCATGAATGCACTTTCATCTCAGCTTGTATGAGATGAAAGTGCTGAAGCTCAAGTTAAACTTTTTATTTCCTAGCGTTGTTGTTAAAGCACCTCTCTACATGACATCCTTTTTAGTCAACTTACACACTTCGATGTGCAGTCGTATTTGGGGTTGCTTTTGTTTGATTGTCACATTGTCATCATTGCAGATTTAGTGCTTCCCCTTCATAAATAATATAAAAGACCTACTGCATCCTCACCAACTTTTGTTTCTTAACTTAAAGATGAAGGACATTTAGGATGAAGTTAAACTGCAGGCTCACACACAGTTGGTGTGTCTGACATATTAATATATATACTGTGGGCTGAATGCAAACAGCAATAATCAGTGTTTCCTTCATTTTGCATCCTGTTGACCCCCCCACCATGTACGGTTTGATTGGCGAGCACCAAGACATCAATATGATCAGCTGACACGGAGCCTGTATAGTTGCACTTTTCTAAACTTCTGACACGAGAAACACTTGCAATGTTTGACATCACCCCGTTAGAAATGTGTGTTACAGTATGTTTCATACAGAAAAGAAAATGAAAGAGCTTTACAAAGTCACTGAGGTAAAAAGAACTTAAAAACATGTTTGATTCAGTTTTTAAAAAAGCAATAAAATAACGTGGATTGAACAAACACAGCGAGCACTCAGGAGGTCTTGAGACCTTGCAGTGTTTGATCCCACCTCCCTGCTCTAAAGTACATTTACTTGTGATCGTTACTGTAAATCCAGGGTTGTTTCCTTCACAACCTGAGTAAAAATGGAAAGCAATTTGAACTCATCCTTGGCAGAGTTTCCTCTAATCGGTCTTTTTAACCTCATCTTGCGGGGTTTAGTGTCCTGCCCAAGGATGCTTTGACATGTGACGCAGGTAGGGATCGATCTGCCATCCATCCTGTTAGAGGACGATTGGGATTTTGGAGTGAGTTTTAGGAAACCCTGCCAGCCTCAGACCTCGCCGACCTGCCTGGTTTACGCAGTGAAATACGACTGTGTCGACGATAGCTGAGCATTTGTCCCTCTGAAGACATCAAGCCAAACATACAAACAGTGGCACCTAGTTTCCTAAAAAAGATGTTTGTCATCAGCCGAGACATGATGCCACTGAGTCCCAATTATATCTGAAGTTGCATTAATCTATGTAACTTAATCAGCGTAACCAGCAGTAAACCTGTTTCTCTTAACTCATAATTGTGTGATTTAGAATACAATCAGATGCAACAGAAGAAAATAAATCCTAACATTTCAGGGTTTGTAGTTTTATGTGGTGTTCGTAGTGGTTTGTAAATATAAAAGTCAACAGGAAAAGCTGGAATCTCAGCAGCGTGTCCATTAATAACTGGAGGTCCAGTCCTAGAAAGCAGAGGCCGAGTGGCAATGGTTGGTGCCAAAGGCAGGGGGCTTCCAAGTCAGTTAAAGAGAGGGAAAGAGATACATATTCCTGGTCTGCCAAAACCAAAGTAATACTACGATGCTTTTCTGTTGCACAGATTTTATGAATGGGTCAAACAATCACATACACGTGTCTCCATAAAAAGACTTTATTTGAGCTGCATGTCTTCGTAAATTTTAGATGGCCAGAGAGACGAAATGCCATCCCAGCTTGACTTCATCCTAACAGGCCTGAAGTCAGCGAATGAGCTGTGTGTGCAGTTTCATTCCACAATTAAAAGCCATATATTCCCTCTAATCTAACCCTGAGTTAATCCTCTGTGAGTGATATTACTCTTTAATCTTCCTGCATTTGTATTATTTCCCCTTTTCCCTCCAACATCCATCCCCACGTGACACGTAGACCACTGAAGCATCACTGAAACCACTGCGGCCACATGCAACCTGTGCGATCACACCAAAGGTCAGCGGGCAGAAAGACCTTGAACACTAATCTGCTTTGGACAGAGTTTCCGTCCTGCCGCTGGAGCGACAAACTGCTGAGGCTGAACGTCCATTAGCTAAATGAAGCTTTCACTCACAGCTCAACTCAAGAGAGAAAAAAAGGGAGCTTTAGATCAGTTCGTGTGACAGAGTGTGTTCATATGTGTGCCTGCTGGCGGTTTAGCTTGGAATACATGATGGTTTAAATGTGATTGAAACACTAATCACTCTGTGTCAGATCATGTCACACCTGATGCAGGACAGGGAAACTCTTCCTTCTTGCTTTAAATGTCGGGAAAGAACGTCTGGTCTCACATTTGGACTTTGCTTCGGTGAAAATGTTCGACCCGAATGACTGATTGATTACATAATTACTTCTGATGTAGATGATGTGACAACGTTCGAAGTTTAAACTGGCAAAGACGTGAAATATAAGATTTACTCTGAGTTGACTTTTGTTTCATTTTTCACGCTGCGACTTAAAGGCCAGAACATCCATGTGAGCCCGACCCGGAGTATAAGTGTGCTACCTGAGTAAAGAGTAGGCTTGGGCTGGAAATGGACCAATGGGACTGGCCTGTGATGGTTTCAGTTTTATGGGCCCTGAATGGGAAGCCTATGTGGGCGAATATATTTTCTACATGGGTCACGATACGATATTATCACGATATCATGATGTACTGCGATATTCTACCCAGTTAATATCAAAATTAAAAGTAGAGATGAAAAACCAAGTTGCTGTATATATTCATCAGATGATATTGATCATTCAGGGACAAATTGAGTCAAAACTATTACTACTACAAAACGATACTACAAAATAACCAATTTGTTTATTATTAGTGTCTTTGCATATTTAAGTAACCATTAGTAACCAATAAAAAATCGATATTAGGAGCTAAAAAATCGATATTATATTGGGCAGCTGGAAATCGATATATATTGCCAAATCAATTTTTTTTCCCCACACCCCTAGTCTCGTATAGTTTTCAGTAACGTATGCCCAACATTAGAAAAAGTTGGCCCCACCTAAAGTCCAGATAGATCCCACTCCAAAACAGGTCGGACCACCATGGACTCATTTTCCTCTTTTAGCGCACCCCGACCAACTCAAACCTGTCAAAAATAACTTTGTTTGGGGCGGCCTGAGTCTGAAAATTCCAGTAAACGGTTCAGATCTGCAGGGAACTGTGACATCACAGACCCGGGTTGGAATAAAATGATTCAGCCTCACTCATCTTTATCTCCTCCCACTTTCATCTCACGCTGCATTTGCTGTGTCTCAGAAGTGGGGAGTACAACGTTTTAAAAACAGTTTCAAACCATGCACACCTCATGTAAAGAGGGGAGTGAAGGTGGACCATAACCAGACTATAACCAGTAGAGATTTGGTTCAAACGGGAGCTTTTAAACTGTATCGCTGCACTATTGTGACCCAAACATGTCATAAACATTTCATTAAGACAAGAAATTGTGTCAGCATCTGAAACTAGGTCACACATCATATGCCTTCTGTAATAAAATCCCGCCTCATGCATACCTGTGTCAGTATTTTATTTTAGGTGCAGTACTGCAGAGTTGTGTTGTTGTTTTACCTTTTAAAGCCGTGTCACACATCAGCTCAACTCGATGCCCAGTTTAACACTTTGGCCCGCGAGGAATGCCCTCTTTTTTCTTTTTGAAAGGTCGACATTTTCATCAGCTCCTAAATATGACCATCTATGTTTGTATGCTCTCTGTGACGGTGCAGAAACGTTACACCCGTTAGCTGTTTGGCATTTGGCAACTCAGATAGCGAGAAAGAGAGGGTGTGTGTGTGTTTATTTGTGTGTTAATGTATGCATGTTGTACGTGCACCAGGGTTGGAATAGGGAAGGCGGACACTAAATGCAGCTGCATCCCTTCTATATTCATTTAGGACCACAATTTGAGAGGGCAGAAGATCAAAAGATGAACGAAGGGAAAGAAAGCAGAGAAAGACGAGAATAGAGAACGTGGAGAGATTAATAATCGATTTTCAAGAGAGCAGGGAACCTGAATAACAGTTTAGGAGTCTGTCTTGGCTTTAAAGGGACACCGTGGAGGATGGAGGGAAGAGAGGACGAGGTGAAACATTTTTCTCTGTTTTTACAGACAAATATACGCGTACGTGTGACTGAAATGAGCAGGAAAGGTTTTTGTGAGTGCTGCTGCTGCTTGTGTCTATGATGCTAAAAATGAAAAAGAATAATCATTATCTATTGTTCTAAACATTTTTGGAAATTAGAGAGTTTTCTGATGCTGTCTGAAAAGAAAGTAGAAACAGGAAATGAAGGGAAATATTTTTATGCTGTGTTATTGAAAACAGTCGTGCATGTGGACAAACTAGTGTTAATAAACGTAAAAGATAAAGAAACTTGGATTATTGCTAGACATGTTACAAGTTTTATCAAGACCTCAACAATTTGATTAGACTTGCAGAAGAAGCCTGCAGTAATTACAGTTACATTATATTTCAGTGATTATCATTGTGCACTTGTTGCTGTGGTGGCTGAATATACATTTCCAATTTTATGTACGTTCTGTACGTGGCTTGATGTCTGTGCAGTTATTCCATCAGGATCCTGCAGTAACATGATCATTTCTTCACATTTTCCCTCCAGAATGGTCTCAATGCATTACATCTGGCTGCGAAGGAGGGACACAAGGACTTAGTGGAGGAACTGATGCAGAGAGGAGCGTCTGTCGACTCATCCACCAAGGTACGATATGATATGAACAATGCATAATGCACAGTTTGATTTGGAGGGAAGGAGAGGTTTTTTTTGTTTTTTTTTTTTCTCCTTTTTAGTTCTTTCAAGCTGTCAGGTGACATAGCTCTCCAGTTTGTATCACACATAGATATATATTCTAGCTGCAGTCACAAGGAGCTGGAAGTATTGGGAGGGGTGGGGGGTGGGGGGCTTCTTGGCAAGCTGCTCACTACGAGTCTGTAAATGTCTCATACCTCACCTTTAACAGCTACCAGCTAGTGAACAGCCTGTCTGGGAATCTGCCAACATGCTGCTTGTGTCCTTGGACTGACATTAATATGTTCGGCATGAACATGATTCCAAAATCTACAGCACATATGCAGCGTGGGGTTTTCGAGGAAGATGCAGTGCGTTAAAATGGGTATTTTACACACCACTTCTACAAGTTAATGTAAATCCCACACGGTCACTCAATGTGCCTGTCACCCAAACCCATGCAAACACGGGGAGAACATCTAGAAGGGAACGTCCAGAAAGACCTGACTTGGGCCCGACACGCCTCCGCTGTCACCACCAAAGCCCAGCGGCATCCACGCGGCCTGACGAGGTTTGGTTTGGTGTGAGGCCCCCAGAGATGTACAGACAAGGAGCAAAAGGCCCCGGGCAGAGTGTTTCATTCAGCCCAGTCCACCTCTGGCTGTGTGCCGTCCGTTCTCCAGGAGCTGTACAAGCAGCGGAGCCTCAGGAGGTCCCTGAGGATCCCCTCTGACCCCACTTACCCTCACGTCAGCCGGTTCCTCCTGCTGCCTTCAGGACGGAAGACACAAGAGACCCAAAACCCAAACCAACAGGCCGAGGAACAGTTTCCTTTCTCTGGCTGTCAGGCTTTGAAATAAGTACCGTATTTTCTGGACTATAAAGCACACCTGAATATAACCCGCAAAATACGGTAATTTTTTACGTGCTTTACCTTTTTGTGCTGCTGTTTCACACTGTGATTTCAGGCCCTTTGTCTTTAAATTTCAGTGCTTTTAACTACACTACTTTTTTTTTTTTCATATATGAAGCTCTAAATAAGACTGAAAGTAAAGACTTGACACTTTCCGGGTTTTCATGACGTTTAATTCCGTTTCAGTGCGAGGGGTCAGACAGCACGCTGCAAAAGATGGTGAATGGCTCCAGAAAAAACCCCAAAGGACAATAATATCTTCAATGGAAGTGTGAGAGAGACATCTAGTCTCCACTGAGGTGGCGCCTTAACCATCAATAAAGAGTTTTCCTTTGTCTAGAAATGAAAATCATGACCAAATAGCAATATGTGTCTGTTCAACCACATATACTTCTTGAAACTTGCGAACTCCACACAGAAAAGCTCCGGCCAGAATTCAAACCAGGAGATCACAGCGTTGTGCTTCCATCAGAGCTTATATCAGAGCCAGTTTTGAATTTAAGTGTGTTTATTTCTCTGGCAAAATTGGTAATATCAGAGATTTCATGGCAGATTTTTGTAACTAGTCCTGATTTTCAAGACACGTATGTCCACGCAGGGTACCAACCTGGCTGATGATCTTTTTTTTTTTTTGCAGAAGGGGAACACTGCCCTCCACATTGCCTCATTGGCTGGACAAAAGGAAGTGGTCAAGCTCCTGGTGACAAGAGGGGCAGATATCAATTCTCAGTCACAGGTGAGAATGATCAGAAAGTACTGTTTATCCAAGAGCAGGATGCCATCCTGTAAAACTATGAACGTATGGACTGTGCGCTTCTGTGTCTGCAGAATGGCTTCACTCCGCTGTACATGGCAGCCCAGGAGAATCACCTGGAGGTTGTGAGATACCTGCTAGAAAACGAAGGGAACCAAAGCATTGCAACAGAAGTATGTTTGTACGGAAAACTGCAAAATGACTCCCTTAATTTTTCCATCTTCCACTGCAGACGTTCATTCTTCTTCTCCCTTTTTTTAAACCTGCTCCACCAGGATGGCTTCACCCCGCTTGCGATCGCTCTCCAGCAGGGCCACAACTCGGTCGTCTCCCTGCTTTTGGAGCACGACACCAAGGGCAAGGTCCGCCTGCCCGCCTTGCACATCGCGGCCCGCAAGGACGACACCAAGTCCGCCGCGCTCCTGCTCCAGAACGACCACAACGCAGACGTCCAGTCCAAGGTGAGGGAGGGAGGTGGGAGAGAGTTTGATGGGTGGGACGCGGGAGATAAATGAAAAGCTCAGAAGGGATGGGAGAGTATAACTATACTGAGGCAGGGACGAACAGATAATATATGAAAATGTTGCCAGTTTTAACAATTCAATTATAAAACCAGTGACCAGTCTAAAACCAGTTCCCTGTTTAGTGCTTCCATGTGTTTGTGTGACCTTGCCTGTTTTATAGTGTAGTTCTGAGCTCTTTCCATAACAGTCCTCCACCCTTTTCCCCCTTTTCTCTCTTTATGCATCCTAACCAGATGATGGTCAATAGAACCACTGAGGTATACAGACCCGTCACGTCTTTCAGCTCTTGTGTCCCGACTCTTTTCCCTTTTAATTAGACGCCTGTGACATAAGGAAATCCCGCATGTCAGATTTATGTATGGAGATTTTAAATGCACGGAGCTCACTGTGGCGTACCACAGACTGCATGGCTGACAGTAAAACACCTTGTGTTGAATCAATAGACCCCAGAGAATGTTGATTTTAATCACAGATGTCTTGTTTTACTTTTTTTTTTTTAATTAAATAAGGGAATATTAACTCTGAATTGTCTGTGTTAGAGATTTTTCGACTGAAGCACTTTTTTTTTCTCTGCATGTTATCATTGCTTTTATTCTCTGACACACTTTGTTTACCTTTAAGTTAACTGTGTTTCTTGATTAAATTGCACCGTGTCTATCAGAACGGGAAGGTAAGGAGTTAACCGTCCTCTCGCTGTGTGTTATAGATGATTTTATTCGTTGCTTTTCATAAATTTTCATTCGTCCGTCCAAGCAGACAGTTTCAGGCCGACGTGTGGTTGCTCTGTGTTCAGCTTTTGATTTTTACTGCCTTCATTTCAACTTTTATTTTCAACATCCGAAAACACAGTATTCTAGGTTTTTTTTGCTTTCAGTTTTTTAGCAAACGCAGCTGATTTTTTACGGGTCATGCATGCATTATACATCGCATGTGCTATTTTGGGATTCGCTCATCTATTATGCTTCCTCTCTCAGAAGTCTTTCTGTTTTTTTTTCCACATGCTTCCTTGTCATCACACTGCTTCAGTAGACTCTGGTTTCATTCCCGTGTCTACCACAGATGCATCATCTTTATTTCTTGCCGTGTTGACGCTGTTTTGTGTCTCCTCAGTCCTCGGCCTCTGACTGTGCTCCTCTTCGCTCCTTGTCTCCTTGTCTCCTTGTCTGTCAAAAACAGAGCGGTTTCACGCCCCTGCACATCGCTGCTCACTATGGTAACGTGAACGTCTCCACCCTGTTGCTGAACAGAGGAGCTGCTGTTGACTTCACGGCCCGGGTAGACACCTTTCTTCTTCTTCTCAACTAATAAAAGCATTTTGTTGCACAAGTTAGTTCTCCTCCTGCATGTTTGCTGCTGCGTTTTCTTCCTCCGGACTGAAGTATTTATGGAGACGATATTTATGGAGTGTTTAATAGTTCATCTTTGCCTTCTACTCAATGGGAAAAGAAGCATAGAAAGATCGCTAAAGATTCTAGCACCTTACTGAGAATATCCAAGTTAGTCGAGCTGCATTTCTCTATCTGCCTCTTCAGAATGGGATAACACCTCTTCACGTGGCTTCCAAGAGAGGCAACACCAACATGGTGGCTCTGCTGCTGGATCGAGGTGCTCAGATTGATGCGAAAACAAGGGTGAGGACGTTACCTTAACTTCTGAGCAAATCTGCAGCTGACAGGTTGTGGCCCATTGATTGGGCGCGCCGGTCCGCCTCTTCTTTTATTAAATCTGGCAAGCACAGTTTGTATCTTCATATTATTGTGTCTTTACACAGGATGGCCTGACGCCGCTGCACTGCGCAGCCAGGAGCGGCCACGACGCAGCCGTGGAGCTTCTGCTGGAAAAAGGAGCCCCCATCTTGGCCAGAACCAAGGTTGTTCGATCGCTACAACAGCATAGTGCCGGTTTCTTTGACACACCGGTAATTTTCAGACCGGTAGTTTTCAGTTTGGCTCGTGCAAACCTTTCTTGTGCCTGTCGCTCTGCCTGTGCAGAACGGCCTGTCCCCGCTGCACATGTCAGCCCAGGGAGACCACATCGAGTGTGTGAAATTCCTGCTGCAACACCAGGCGCCAGTTGATGACGTCACGCTGGACTACCTGACGGCGCTGCATGTCGCGGCTCACTGTGGCCACTACAGGGTCACCAAGCTCCTCCTGGACAAGAAGGCCAATCCTAATGCAAGAGCGCTGGTAGGAACGAGTGAGGGAAAACAGATGGGTATTACAGTGATCCCTCACCAATTCGCGCTTTAAGCTCAGTTTATTTATTTGCGGATTTTTCAGAAATATATAATATAATTTAAAAAATCAAGAATAAAAATCGCAGAAACATTACAGGATGTTGTGCATCCTGTGGGACGGCAGAACAAAAACGGGGTTAGATGAAAAGTGGAGTGAGCATAAACAGCAGCCCAGCGTGTATAGATTTACATTCTCTGTTAACCGACAGGAGCCCAACAATACAACCTGTGTGATGTTACAAGTTCCTGCAGTGCCAGAATAAAGTGCTCGTTCCATGCAGAGAAAACACCGGACTTTTTGTTTTGTTGTTGTTAGCGTGTTAGCCGCTAATTACGAGCCAAAAATAGCACAATACCAGCTGTTTGTTTACTACGGTTCAGAGACCAGAGGCTGTGAAGGTAACAGAAAGACCACAGTTGAGCCTTTGTCTTGTTTCGCTGCAGTGCCTCGCTGCTTTTTTACGGTTCTTAAACATATTTTAAACACGTTATTTAGGGTCGGGGGGCTCCGGCTCCCGTTCATGGATTTTGATCTTCGTGGGGGGGGCACCGGTCCCCATTAACCGCGAAAAATAAGGGATCACTGTACTTCAGATGCATAAATAAACACACATGGAGTGAGACTAATGGGCTGATATTAAGGGATGTGTGTGTGTATATATATATATGTATATATATATATATATATATATATATATATATATATATATATATATATATATATATATATATATATATAGAGAGAGAGAGAGAGAGAGAGAGAGAGAGAGAGAGAGAGAGAGATGCAATGTAATGCAATTGTATGCAATTTGTATGCTAAATGTGGATCTTCCAGAACAGTTGTGCACACCTGTTCTCTCTCTGCTAGAATGGCTTCACTCCGCTCCACATCGCTTGTAAGAAGAACAGAGTGAAGGTGATGGAGCTGCTGGTTAAATATGGTGCCTCCATTCAGGCGATCACTGAGGTGAGCTGTCTTCATGGTGTTCTGAGGATGCAGTGTGTAAAAGCCGGTACTTTTTTAAAATCTTCCATATCTCTCTGTCTTTCTGGTTTCAGTCTGGCTTGACTCCCATCCACGTCTCAGCTTTCATGGGCCACCTCAACATTGTTCTGCTTCTGCTGCAGAACGGAGCCTCTCCTGATGTCCGCAACATTGTGAGTGGCAGTCTGTCCAGATCAGATCTGCAAATGCTCTTAGCCCGGCGCTGAAATGCTCCTAAATCTTGTGCCTTTTGCTTATTAGCGCGGTGAGTCAGCTCTCCACATGGCAGCACGGGCGGGTCAGATGGAAGTGGTTCGCTGCTTGTTGAGAAACGGAGCGCTAGTGGATGCCGTGGCCAGGGTGAGTCAGCTGTCAACATCAAGGGTTTCTTTTTTGTTATCCCCCCCCCCCCCCCCCCCCCCCCCCCCCCCCCCCCCCCCCCCCCCATGATTTCCACATAAAAATTTCATTTATTTTTCCCGCTACCGCTGAAACACACTGTCTTCTGCAACCACAGGAGGACCAGACGCCCCTCCACATCGCGTCCCGCTTGGGAAAAACAGACATCGTTCAGCTCCTGCTACAGCACATGGCCCACCCCGACGCCGCCACCACCAATGGCTACACTCCCCTCCACATTTCAGCCAGAGAGGGTCAAGTAGAGACGGCCGCTGTGCTCCTGGAGGCTGGTGCCTCGCACTCGCTGGCCACCAAGGTAAGCATGGTGGTGACAGGCAGGAGCGCGGCGACAGTTCCCTACTTGCTCCAATAAATGCAAAAAAGGAAGACACAGTTGAAAATGTAAAAAAAAAAAAAAAAATTAAATATTTCCCTCTTCAAACTTAACAGAAAGGATTCACTCCATTACATGTAGCAGCAAAATACGGAAGCCTCGATGTAGCTAAACTTCTCCTTCAGCGCAAAGCTCCTCCTGATGATGCTGGCAAGGTAAACTCAGAGATAAGACGACCCTTTCTCTTTGTTTGGGACCGCCTAAGTATGAAAATATGTCATCCAGTGTGATTCGGGTTTTCAGTCAAAGACATCTCCAAGACTTTAGGAATTTGTATCGACCTTGAGAAAAACAGAATATGTGCTGCATGTTTAAATGTTTTTGTAAAACTTTTGTATACTTCAAATCTCCTGTAAAACCTCCCACCCTGCTTTCCCGGTTGGTCGACCTGCTGCCACCGGCGATTTCACAAGCGTTCGGTCAGATGCGAGTTTGGTATATTACCCCAAAATGAGTGGTCAGAATTTTCTGAAATAATTTTTTGTCGAATAAATTCCAAAATACATTTGAAAATGATTAGTTGGACCATATGCTGGAATTTTAGTTTCACCTTTATCCAAAGCAGATCATAGAAAAAACACTCCATAATTTTTGTCCCACTGAACTGTAACTTTTTGAATTACAGTTCAATGGGGCTTAAATACCAGCGAGACCCTGCAGTTATTTTGTATATCTGAAATTGATTTAACTATAAAGGAAGGTTGAGCGGACCATAAAGCCATGTGGCTCTATAAAAAAAGTGTATTTTACGTGGATGTTTATTCTCACAGAACGGTCTGACTCCACTGCATGTAGCAGCTCATTATGACAACCAAGAGGTGGCGCTGCTGCTGCTGGATAAAGGAGCATCCCCTCACGCCACTGCTAAGGTTAGTCCAAGCATTTTGAAAAATAAAAATAGTTAAGACGGTCCCAATGGTGTTCAGATGTGACATCTGCTGTTGTTTACTTTACCCATCAAACCTTTGGTTTATATTGTTGTGCAGTTCATGGTGTTATTTGTGCTGACAAAACAAAAGAAAGAGTGATGTTCAGATGCTCATTGAACGCCTGACCTTCTGCTCTGTCCAGAATGGCTACACTCCTCTCCACATTGCAGCCAAAAAGAACCAGACAAACATCGCTTCGGCGCTGCTGCAGTACGGAGCGGAAACCAACGTTCTGACCAAGCAGGGAGTCAGCCCTCTGCATCTGGCGGCCCAGGAGGGGCACGCCGACATGGTCAGCCTGCTGCTGAGCAAAGGAGCTCACGTCAACAACGCCACCAAGGTCAAGCGGCAGCTCCAGATTTGAGCCCTTTGTGCTGCTTTGCGTCCACGGCGATTACAGATGCTCACTGGAAGGTCTGTGCTTTTTGTGTTGTAGAGCGGACTGACTCCTTTGCACCTCACGGCCCAAGAGGACAGGGTCAATGCAGCAGAAGTACTCGCCAAGCATGACGCCAACTTGGACCAGCAAACTAAAGTACTAACTCCTACACTCAGGGATTTAGGCCCCGATCGAACATTTCCCCTTACCTGTTAACACTAGCCACTACCACCAGGTGCACTAGCTGCTACCCGCAAATTGTGGGTTTAGGAACCTCAGCTAATCGCTAATGCAATCTTCCGCTTGCTAAAGCCTCTACCCATTATTATGCCGACTCCCTTACTCACTTTGTAGGTGTGGCAATGGACGTGTCTTTTGCCCTTTCCTCAAACTCGGTATCTTGCGATCGCGGGTTTAGGATTGCAGGTGGTCTGACCACCCGCTACCCGGTACCTGCAACCCGCATGTTGGCACGTACAAGAGCGCGTCCAAATGGCATCAATGTGCGTCCACCTGGTCACATGTGGACGTGCACAAACGGCTCTACCTCTTGAATGAACTCTTGTATAAAAAGCGTGATCTGGCCTCAGTTGAACCCCTGAGGAAATGTCAGAGATTGTCTTAAATGGCTTGCTCGCCAGTTAAACAATAGACGACCACAGCCTGTTTACTGGGAACGCACTAACTATCTGGGACTTTCAGGTAGGAGGAGGTGGAGGAAGGAAGGAAGAGGAGGAAGCTCTACAGCAGAGTCCCAGACGAGCTGCGCACGAGAGCTGCTCCGATTTGGATGAAAAGACGCTTCATAGCGGTTTGCGGGTAGCGCAACCTGCTCTTAAAGGCAATGGCTACTGACGCACTGATTGGTTTAACAGGTGGAACGCCCTAACCACTCCCATGCATAATGTAGCGGGTAGCACAGCTGGGATAGCGAGTTTAGCAAGGTGGAGGATTGCGTTCTTTGCAGAGGAACGCCCCTCCTGCTACCTTAATAGCAGCTTTAGGAGATCTAGAAGATCGGGCCCTGTATCTCTAAACACACCAACAACCTTCTTACTGGCTTTTGGGAAACCTGACAATGTCTGAGCAAACAACACATTTTGGGGCCTTTCTTGATAGAAGTTGCAGCGGTAACAAATCAGAGGCAAAACAGCACATATTTCAATCATGCTTTGGATTTATTTTGTTTCCGAAACTCTTCTTGCATTATCACTGTAGCCAAATGAAAAAAGTCTTCTTCCTCCTTTCGTCCCCTCTACATACTCCAGCTCGGATACACTCCTCTGATCGTGGCGTGCCATTATGGGAATGCCAAGATGGTCAACTTCCTGCTGCAGCAAGGTGCCAGCGTCAACGCCAAAACAAAGGTGCAGTTCAAATCTCCTATCTGAACCATTCAAATCCAGCTCAAACTTTGAGCAGAAAATACAGCCGCAGTCGCTTTCATGTTAGTTTTTCAGTAAGTCATATAAACAAAATCTCAACATTTCTTTTTTTTTTCTTTTTTGCAGAACGGTTACACTCCACTTCACCAGGCGGCACAACAGGGAAATACGCATATAATAAATGTTTTGTTGCAGCACGGGGCCAAGCCCAACACTACGACTGTAGTAAGGCGGAAACAGAAAACACCCACTTACTTTGCTCTCAGATAAAATATCTAATATTATTTACTCTGCAGTCTCTCTCATAAATGTCCTCCTCTCTGCCAGAATGGGAACACCGCTCTATCGATTGCCAGACGCCTGGGCTACATTTCTGTGGTGGACACACTGAAGGTCATCACAGAGGAGGTCATCACAACAACAACAGTAAGGGTCGCTACATCTATAAACTATATGAAACCACTGAGCTTCGTCCAGATTTTGGTGAATCTAATTAAGCTTTTTCTCTGTTTTTTTTTTTTTTTTTTCCATGACTATGAATGGGTGTAACGTCAGACGGTGACAGAGAAACACAAACTTAATGTTCCGGAAACCATGACTGAGATCCTTGACGTGTCCGATGAAGAAGGTGAGTTCATTTTAAACAGAGGGAAGGAAAAAAGAAAAAGCCACTGTGCTCAAAGTCTTTATGAAGCTCGTTGTTATTCCAACTATATTAGATAGAAACTGTTACTTTCTGCAATTAATGATGAGTCTCAGAGAAGTGGATCTTAAACGCCGTGTGTCTCATAGCTCTGAGGGTGGAAGAAGAGCCGTTATCAGAGATGTCTGTGGAGCTGGAAGGTATTGCAGGGTTCACTGTTCTGTGCCAGCTTGGGTGCAGTGTTACGCTCACTTAATTTCTTTCTGAAGGAAATTAAGAACTGCCTGTATATTGACATTTGGCCTTGTACTTTTAATTTCCATTTTAACTGTGCACAGTCAATATATAGTATTAAACGTCTTAAAAATACCTCTTACATCTTACACCTTATGGTTTTAGGTTGCACTCTCAGTTCAGAAAGTGTGTTGCACATCTTAACTGCATGAGGAATTAATTTTTTTAAAGTGTGACTGAGGGTATGATCGTAACTGATTGCTGGTCTGTGCCAAGTTGCAAGAAAACACTCATTTACTGCCTTTTAATCCTCTTTTCTAAGATCTCAGAGTTTCCTGAGCTGAAATAGAGCCGTTGGAATATTTGAATGGGATCACGGATGTCTGTTTTACAGGGGAGGACACCATGACAGGCGATGGAGGAGAGTATCTGAGGGCGGAGGACCTCCGGGAGCTGGGAGACGACTCTCTGCCGGGACATTACCTGGACAGCTTCAACTACATGAGCCACAACCTGGACAGGTCACAAACAAAATACACAGTGTTGATTTACGGAGTAATGACACATCAGCAGTGACCTGATAACTGAGCTGCTATGAGCTAGATACAAACGGAGACGTATCTTTCAACAGGCCCCAGCACACTCCCATTCACCAAAGCTTCCACCAGAGAGAGGGGGTCCTCATTGAAGACCTTCTGACCAGCCACCAGGTGAGCACCAAGGCTTCACCTCACTAACCGTCAGTGCGTCGACGCCTCCACCTGACCTCTCGTTGGTTGTTGGTCTGCAGGTGTCAGCTCTGGCTAAAGAGCAGGACAAGGATTCGTTCCGCCTGAGCTGGGGTGCTGAACACCTCGATAATGTCGTGCTGTCCTCCAGTCTGCTGCACTCCGGGTACGACACCGCACACGCACACGCAAACTCATACGCACATTCACGGTGTTTATGTGTGCAGACGTGAATCCACGTGTCCAGACTTTGCAGACACTCTTAGACTTGAAGTCAGTCAGTATGAAGGCCTGTCCAAATCCACGACTGGTCAAATTCAAATTGGCCTGCAGGCTTTTTGAATTTTCTAATTTTGTAATTCAAGACCATGAATCACCTTTTTTATCTTAAGACTGACACATATGACAAATACTACCCAGAAAAAGACATTCCCAAGAGTTAGAGACTGATTTTAATCTTCATGGAAACACATGCGCTCTTCAAGTAAACTTTTATGATGCATTTTATTCTCAAAATCCAGCTGCCATGCAGACTTGATGCGATAAAGCAACTGTTTGTTTTATTTTTTATTTTTTGGAGTGCTCAGGACTGTATATTTGGATTCAGTCTTAGTGTGCAAAGTTGTACATGATGGGTTCACGCACCATGGATGTGAGCAACACTTCATGTGTTTGCAGTGGTGCAACATCCCACAGGGGTGGACAGAGTTCATTTTAAACAAATATGCATGATCTCAGCCAGCGAGGTCACTCGTTGTCGTCAAGCAGCCACTGCAGCTTCAGGTTAATTGTTCTTGCTAAATGAAATTAGGTGCAACTAGTTTGTTAAAGTGTAAAGTACTTGTCCAGCCTGATTCTGCACACTGCTTAACTTCCTTGTTTATGAAGCCACAAACCTCCAATCAGACTGATGTGGTTTCTCTGTAAATTTAAAGATAAATTTGGGAAAAAAAAAAAAAAGAAAAGAAATTTGGAAAGTTCTTTGGGCTGATCATCATCTACCACAAAGTTTGAGCTCCTAGAAGATCCATTATAACTTTAAACCCAGACTACATCTCTTGTGTACTTTCAATTCAATTCAGTTCAATTCAGTTCAATTCAATTCAATTCAATTCAATTCAATTCAATTCAATTCAATTTATTTTATTTGTATAGCGTCTGTTACAATATCAATTGTCTCTAGGCGCTTTACAGAGACCCAGAGCATGACCCCCGAGCAAATATCACAAACTAAAATTATGACGTTAAATCCAAATCAAGGATAATGGCAAGTAAAAAAAAACCTTTAAGCCAAACAGTGGCAAGGAAAAACTCCACTTTAAGAGGAAGAAACCTTGAGCAGGACCTGGATCATATGGGGGGACCTTCCTGCTGAAGGACCAGCCGGGTAGAGAAGGAAAAAGAGAGGAGAGACAGGACAGAGAGAGGATGGAGGACAGAGAGAGGAGAGCACACAAATGACTAAATGAAAATGACTATATAAACAGATGCAGGTAGCAGCACTGAGATGAGATGGTCTTGTAATCAGATTTACTTTTCTCTTAAATTTACTTTTCAGTCTCTCACATCTGTGTTTCCTACTTTCCCTTCTTTCATTTTTGCTGTTGTGTATTCTTGGTGTCTGGTCAGAGTTTTCTCACTGTTACTCATTCCTTATCCTCTCTTTCTCTTTGTGTTTACTCTCTTGTTGCTTCTTTTACATTCTCTTCTCTGGGCTTTGTTGGTGATCGTGTACTTGTGTGTGTCTGTGTGTGTTGTCGTTGTATTCTGCTTTTAGCCGTTCCTCTCCATGCCTAGACCATGACAACAGCAGGTGATACTTTTTATTTTGGCTTTTCCTTTTTTCTCTCCTTCGTGCCCTTACTGACTACCGCAGATAATATTTAAAGACCTCCTCATTCCCTCCCTCTTTCTCTGCATGTTTGTAGAAGGCATGCCTTTATATTACTTGGGTTTAAGTTTTAGAAATGCTCTAATAACAATTTTTTTTATGCGTCATGCAGATTGAGTTCTGTAATCTTTAAGATCCACTGATACGTTGTTCCAACATGCTATTCCTATTTCAATCAACATTCGTGAAAAGGATTTTAATCAAAAAACTAAATCAATAATGTGGTATGCAGTTTTCCAGTTTACTGAAGACATATCGCATATATTTGCTGTTCTTTGTTGTTCCGTTTGGTTCTTGATGTCTCTTCTCGCTTCATGAAAGTTTGCTTTTTTTGCTTTGCTTTCTTTGTCTACACGGAGCTTTGCAGACAGAATAAACGTCTGTGTCATTTCCTCTTTGAGATTATCAACTACTGTGTGCATTTTTCCCCGGGGGCCGCTTCACTTTAGCTTCCTGGTCAGCTTCATGGTGGATGCCAGAGGCGGAGCCATGCGCGGTTGCCGTCACAACGGCCTGCGCATCATCGTGCCGCCCAGGAAGTGCTCCGCGCCCACGCGGGTGACGTGCCGGCTGGTGAAGAGGCACCGTCTGGCCTCCATGCCCCCCATGGTGGAGGGCGAGGGGCTGGCCGGCCGCATCATAGAAGTAGGACCCACGGGTGCTCAGTTCCTGGGGTAGGTGGACGCTGGGCGTGCTCGCTCGCATGCTGACTGTGTGTGCGTGTGTGTGTGTGTATTATGTGTGTGTGCGTTTGAGACTGTGTATTTGTTTGTGTGTGTTCATACTTTCTTCTTCACTCCTCCTCTGTGCTGCGTACGGATCAGTAAGCTCCACCTACCTACTGCTCCGCCCCCTCTGAATGAGGGGGAGAGCCTGGTCAGTCGCATCCTGCAACTGGGTCCACCAGGAACCAAGTTCCTCGGGTAGGATGATGGGACCAAAGCAGCCTTGGTCATTTTCCCGCCCATAAATTCCCCGAGTGTCCACCTTAGGATGCATCATTTTGTTATTACTACGCTATTTTATTTACTCACTTTTCTTTCTTTCTTTTTAAAAACTTTTTAAAAGATGCCTTAATCTGAACCTCGTGACCTTTCGTTGTATGTCGTTGCTTTTCCTCAGTTTCCAGCACAAATACCCAGTTTTTGTTTTTAGCAGGATTCCCCTCGCCTGGTCTGGAATGGATGTTTTCATTATGTTGGCTTTTTTTTTTTTTTCTCTCAGTAGCAACTGCATGTAAATTGTGAGTTTTTTCTGTTCTGTTTTATGTACTTCTCTATATGTCGTCCAGAAACACCATTTTATACCCAAGCCCAACTCTTATAAGCTTTTAGCACTTATATGACAAATTTGTGTTTGACTTAATCATGTTATTGTCTTTTAGGCCCGTGATTGTAGAAATTCCTCATTTCGCTGCTCTGCGGGGCACAGAGAGGGAGCTCGTGATCTTAAGGAGCGAAACTGGAGAGAACTGGAAAGAGCACCACTGTGACTTCACAGAGGAAGAACTGAACCAAATCCTTAATGGCATGGATGAAAGTAAGGGGCTGGAATAACTCCATAACTTAACATGCAATACAACAACAAAGCAGGGCAGAGATGCTCCCTGACGGGAAAATGTTTTGAAGCAGGAATTTTGCAAACGTCGTGGGAAATAGTGATGCAGTTCACTCCCAACATGTGTCTCCGATTCTCACAGAACTCGATTCTCCCGAAGAGCTTGAGAAGAAAAGAATATGCCGCATCATCACCAGAGACTTCCCGCAGTACTTCGCCGTGGTGTCAAGGATAAAGCAGGACAGTCACTTGATCGGTCCAGAAGGCGGGGTCCTCAGCAGCACTCTGGTTCCTCAGGTCCAGGCCGTCTTCCCCGAGGGTGCCCTGACAAAGAAGATTAGAGTCGGGCTACAGGTACGGTACATTTAAGGATCATGATAAGTGAGTGTCGGGTGCAGTCGCACTCATCATCTGCCTGCTGAGACAGTTAAACCAGAAAGTGCATGTAGACTGTGTCGGTTATTTCTAACAGATTGTGGGTTTTCTCATTCATCCATGAGAACATAACTATTGTAAAACAATTGGAGAATAACATTTTATAGCTTCAATTTATGTCATGATTTTTCCTCATTGATTCTCAAGACGCTGGACCACCAAAGTTCTCAGTGTGGGCTACGTTCTGTTTGAATTTTTTCATTTACAAGCTGTAACGAATATTCCTGCGGTGCACGTGAGCTATGGTGAAGGTTAGACATGAGATGACTGAAACCAAGAGCCCTGCATGGCCCAACCTAAAGTTACCTGGAACCTCAAAAGAATTGAGGTGTTAAACTGATTCCTGGAAAAAGGTTCCTGTAGTAGTTTATGCTTCCTGGGGTAAGGCCCAGTTTATTTGTTGCCAGCGGATGTTCATACACCAGTGTGTTTTAATGCACTGATGATAAACTACATTGTTGTCAGAGAATGGCTTTGAAAGTCTTTGCACACGTTAATGCACATGCATTAAAAGCCCGCTTGTACGGAATGGGACATCACCGCTCAAATTGCAAATGAAAACCAGTAGGCTGGTTCGCTTGCCCCCCATTCAGGATCTTCAAGTGTAAAATCTGTTAACAGAAGTCACCACAGACTCAGGAGAGGAATATAATACTCAGAGTTATGTCTTCCAAACTACTGGCGACCTATCCAGGGTGTAAACCTGCCTTTCGCCCGAAGAGAGCTGGAATATCCTCCAGAAGACCCCCGTGACCCTGCATAGGATTAAGCAGGCGTAGATAATGGATGGATGGATGGAGTTCCAAACTACAATGACACAAATGTGGTACCTTGTCCTAGGCTCAGCCCATCGATGCTGAGGTGGTGAAGAAGATCCTTGGTAACAAGGCCAGCTTCAGCCCGATTGTCACATTGGAACCAAGGCGGAGGAAGTTCCATAAACCCATCACCATGACAATCCCAATTCCCAAGAGCTCCAACAGTGATGGGCCAAGCGCCGCGTTCAGCGGGGAGACCCCCACTCTGCGTTTGCTTTGCAGTATTACAGGTAAATATGAAGCATTTCATGGTGCCAATAAAGAAAAATGTCAATGTCAATAAAAATGTCCATTAAAAAAAAAAAATCTGTGTTCCAGGTGGAACCACTCCTGCCCAATGGGAAGACATCACTGGCTCCACACCTCTCAGCTTTGTTAACCAGTGTGTGTCCTTCACCACAAATGTGTCCGCAAGGTAAACTCTTCACCTGTCTGAATCTGGAACCAGGCGTTTACACTTAGGAGGAGCAACTCTTTGATCATCTCTTAAGTTTAACATTTTTCCTATCAGCTGCCTCATCAGTTGATTCCCATCCACAGGTTCTCATAGACTGCAGACAGGTCCAGGAGTCTGTTAATTTTGGCTCTCAGCTCTACAGAGAAATCATCTGTGTCCCATACATGGCAAAGTTTGTCATCTTTGCCAAGACGCTGGACCCCATTGAAGCCCGCCTGCGCTGCTTCTGCATGACGGACGACAAGATGGACAAAACCCTGGAGCAGCAAGAGAACTTCACTGAAGTTGCTCGCAGCCGAGATGTTGAGGTGCAGTATGGTGGTGGGAGAGTGAGAAAATGTTCCCCGAGAGAACACAAATGTTTGTTGCCTCATTGCAGAGGTGTTAACCATACAAGGCCAAATCATAAAAAAGATGGGACAAATAAAAAATAATAGTAATGCAGTGATTCATAAATTTACTTTGACTTTTATTTCTTTGCAGAAACATGCATACGATATTTTATATACACTACAGTGCCAAAAGTATTCACTCACCTGCCTTGACTCACATATGAGCTTTAGTTCATCCCATTCCTAATCAATATGACGTGGGTCCACCCTTTGCAGCTAGAACAGCTTCAACTCTTCTGGGAAGGGAGTTTAGGAGTGTGTTTATGGGGATTTTTGATCATTCTTCCAGAAGAACATTTGTGAGGTCAAACACTGATGTTGGACCAGAAGGTCTGGTTCTCAGTCTCTGCTCTAATTCATCCCAAAGGTCTTCTATCAGGTTGAGGTCAGGACTCTGTGCAGGCCAGTCAAGTTCATCCACTCCAGACTCTGCCATCCATGTCTTTATGGACCTTGCTTTGTGCACTGGTGCACAGTCATGTTGGAAGAGGAAGGGGCCAGCTCCAAACTGTTCCCACAAAGTTGGGAGGATGGAATTGTCCAGAATGTCTTGGTCTGCTGAAGCATTCAGAGTTCCTTTCACTGGAACTAAGGGGCCAAGCCCAGCTCCTGAAAAACAACCCCGCACCATAATCCCCCCTCCACCAAACTTTACACTTGGATCAATGCAGTCAGGCAAGTACCGTTCTCCTGGAAACCACCAAACTCAGACTCTTCCATCAGATTACCAGATGGAGAAGTGTGATTCTTCACTCCAGAGAACGTTCCTCCACTGCTCTAGAGTCCAGTGGCGGCTGCTTTACATAGTGTGAAGAGTTCGCCAACTTTCTGCGGAGTTGGCGAACTCTTCACACTATGTTCTTCAGCATCCTCTGACCCTGCTCCATCAGTTTACGTGTCCTACCACTTCATGGCTGAGTTGCTGTCGTTCCCAAACACTTCCGTTTCCTTATAATACAGCTGACAGTTGACTGTGGAATATTTAGGAGCGAGGAAATTTCACCACTGGATTTGTTGAACAGGTGTCATCCTATCACAGTTCCACGCTGGAATTCACTGAGCTCCTGAGAGAGACCCATTCTTTCACAAATGTTTGTAGAAACAGTCTGCATGTCTAGGTGCTTGATTTTATACACCTGTGGCCATGGAAATGATTGGAACACCTGATTCTGATCATTTGGATGGGTGAGCAAATACTTTCGGCAATATAGTGAATGTCCATTTTTCACCCTGAAACACATTCAGCTGGTATGAAAGAAAATTTAGTGCTCAGAAGGAGATGGAAATAGATTTAATGTTTTTTTTAAATAGGTAAACTGGAATAATAATTTGCACAAAAACAATATCTACGAAAGAGTGAGTCACTGAGGAGTAAAGATTGTCCAAAGAGAAAAAGGGCCATCCAATCCGTCATCGGCAAGTTCCTGACTAACAAACATCCAGAGGGTTTAGGTTTGTGTCAACCCCCTTGGCAAACGTCATTTTCTGCACGTTCCTGTGATAGCAGCACGACTGCAGAAAAGTACACTGAGATTTTTAGAGCAGCATATGCTGCCTTCAAGCTGACTTGTTTTCCAGGGACGTCTATGCAAAAAACTGATTTTTGGACGCGCTGGCGGGGCTGGAAATGCAACATCACATGGGAAGCTCAGTGCTCATGCTGAGAGAATTAAAAAAGTAGCAAAAAAAAAAAAATCAAACTTTTTCAGAATGTGTTTCAGGCCTGAGAGGCAGAAATGCGTGGACTATAAATCAACAAAGGAAATGAAGCTGATGAGAAAAAGCATTAAGTATCTTGGATTCATACAGTCTGTAAAAACAGAAAAGGGTCAAAATAAATGTAGTAATCGCTGCATTGCTTGTTTTGTTGGTATTTTCCATCTCATCCTGACTGTGGATGGTTTGCTAACTGATTTCTATACTGGGTGCTCTTCATCTCCTTAAAAATGTTCTAACAATGCTTTCAGAGACTGGTTGTACCAAACCTGTCGTATCCACACTGCAGGTGCTGGAGGGAAAACCCATTTATGCAGACTGCTTCGGGAACCTGGTGCCTCTTACCAAGAGCGGGCAGCACCACGTGTTCAGCTTCTTTGCCTTCAAAGAGAACAGACTGGCGCTCTTCATTAAAGTACGATTTTACAATCCCAGCATTTCCTGCTCTTTAAATTTCTTTTTCAGAGATTCAGTAGTACAAAATACAGTGCATTAGCCACTCATGAATGAATATGTTACATTGATGGACAGATCAGGGACACAGCACAGGAGCCGTGCGGTCGCTTGTCGTTCACCAAGGAGCCGCGAACGTACCGAAGTCTTAACCACATCGCTATCTGCAACCTGAACATCACTCTCCCAGCGTACTCAAAGGTCAGTCTGAAGATATCGTATTTTTTTCGTTGGTATAAGTAGATGTATTATTTGTTGCAGCGGTGACGGCAGCTCTGCTTGTTTCGCTCTTCCCCGTAGGATTCTGACTCAGACCAAGATGGAGATGACGAGGTAAGTGAAGTTTAAATGGTACCGCATTAAAAAGGAAGAATAATGGCACGATCGGGTTGTAACCGTGAGTTGTCCCGTCTTTTTCACAGAGTGAAAAGAGTGACAAGAAATGTAAGTTGTTATTCTGTAATACGTACCTCAAACACCAAAAGACTCAAGTTAATTTGGTTGTAGATTTCTTTGCAGTTAATTGCTGATAAACTTGACAGGGTCATGCATTTGAAACAAAAACATTTTCAGTATTCTTGGCCATTATGTAGCAGTCTTTAAAAGTCTAAAGTGGAGACACGTGGGATTAGTCATCATAAAGGTTGTGAAGTGTTTGTTGAAACTATAACAGTCTGGTATGTTCATTTAGATGAACCCTGCTCCCTTATTTTGCTTTGCTAACACTGTAGTTACATGTTTGTTACTGGCAGCTATGCTATGGCTGTGTTGGCCTCACTCTAGACTTCACTAACGTTTCCTCCCCCTGTCATTTACATTTGATCTCTTTGTTTTGGATCAATCATAAATGAAGGCCAAAATGATACTTTTTAGCCAAATTCCCTCCAAACTGCACAGCATTTGTGGAAACATGGAAATAACTCATAAGATCATGTAAAAAGTATTCATTTTGGCCTATTTTATTTTCTCAGTTTGCATTTTGCCAAAAAAAACTTCATCTGTTGTGTTAAGAAGTTGTGTTGTTGGTTTTTTTTTTGTTTTGTTTTGTTTATTGTTCATTCCTTTATGTGCATTTATTGCTGGTTAATTCTGATTTTGGCCACGTTAGATATTAACGTCAAGTGCACATCCCTTTTGATTTGTTTACTTTTGCAACAAATTTCTCTTTAAGTCAGTTTTGCATTATTTAACATCACAACATATTTATTTCTGTATATACGTTAAAGTGCTATAAAGTTAGTATATAATTTAAGGGTTCATTTGACAATATAATACGACTTAATATTGCTAACAGATACTAAATATTGTAAACATCAGAACATACTGAATTATACAGCAAGAGTAACAGTATTTCACATTAGCTAGCTGTTCACCTTATTCCTCTCTCTTAAAACCCTCCTTTTTTTCTTAACGTTTATTATGTTTTAAAACTTTGATTTGAAGGCAGACATGATTTTGTCAGCAGCAATCTTGAGATGGTTCATTTGTCTGTTATCCTTCCACAGTCCCGGTTTACATCTGACTTTTAAATCCTGAGTGATCCCATCACGAGTGCGTAGCTCTCGTAGCTCTGTGTCTGTTCACACCTGGTGTGAACAGACACACCTGGTGTAAACCTGGTGTAAACTGTGTCTAGTTACCAGGAAAACACCCTATGTCTTTGATTTTTTTTTTTTGTCCAGCTTTATTTAACAGATGAATTTTACTTATACAAACAACAGTGGCAATGAGAAAACATACAGAAACATGGAAAAAAACAAAAACCTTCAGACAGAATGAAACACACATGGGATTTGTTGGAAATTTAAAAAAAAGAAAAGGAGAAGAACTAAGATAGGCAAATCAAAACAACATAGACTGGTCCATGACGTCATGGTCATCTGTTGTTGTCAGCTGTTGCGGCTCCTGCGTCTTGTTTTGCGCTTTAATATGACACCGTCGTTGAGTGAATGAGTACATCCTTCCACCTCGGGTTCCCCAGTCAAGCCATTCAGTCACTCATTAGAATCAGGGGTCTTGGCGCAGGGAAAATGTCTAAAACATGCATGGCAGTGGGCCTTCGAGGACCTGAAATGGTGAACACTGGCATTTCATTAGACACCAGTTTTGTGTCTGCTACTCCTTGTGGCCCAGAATGCATTGCATTCACACTACTTAAAGAATGTGGCCACGTGTGAGCCAGACCACCTCCAATTGGGGATTGAATGAATCGCAATGCATCCCCGAATGTGTCCCGGGTGCATTTAGACCTATACTAAAGGCTATCTACTTGTGATCGGATCACTGAGGGCGGACTTTAAAACCCGATGTAAACAGGGCGTTCGTGTCCTTTTGTTCTATATATCTGTTCCATTCTGTCTTTAATGTATATTTTGTGTCAAACTCCTAAATATGAAGTCAATGAAACTATTACTCTTCTTGTCCACATTCTACCTTCCTTCTGTTCCTCCTCTTGGCTTTGCTTATGCTGCTGCTGCTGCTCTTTTCCCCTTCAAACTTTCCTGGACTTCTTCGTCATTTACTTTTTGCCTTTTTTTCCAAGAATTCCTTATCCTTTGCGTTGTCGGTCTTCTTCTTACTCTGTGAACTGAACATGGATTTTTAATGACATTGTCTTGATGACAGTTTTCTGATGTCTCTCTTTCCCACTTTATTTGTCCCATATGTTTTTACCCTTTTTGGTTACGAAACTTTTTTTATACATTGAAGATGATGAGTCTGAGTCTACTGAGACATTCTCCCTGAGAACTAACCAACCTCTTGACCCCGCAACCCTTGCAAGTCCAGACCTTCTGTCAGACATGTCAGACATCAGAACATCTGTAGTTTTCACTGCAGAGTTATATGAGGAGAGACCTGGAGCTGGAGGGTTGGAAGGAATAGAGTCCGTGGTTGTTGTGGAACGGTTCAGAGACAGGATAGAAAAGGTTGCAGATTCTCAGCAAGCTGGGTTGACTATTAGCAAAATGATGGTGCAACAAGATGGTGCTGAGAAAGAGAAGTATTTACTGTATGAGGCAAAAGCTTTTGAAGATTCACAAGAGACTTGTCTTAAGACGAGTATCTTGAGCAGAACTGTCTCTGAGGTGGAAGAGCTTAGAGACGTGGTCTCAAACCTCAGCTCGGACGTGGAGGACCAGCTGAAACAGAGACCTGCAGAGAAATATGATTCTCAAGAAAATCTAGTCCAAGACAGATCTGAGCAGGCTATTATAAAGCGCGAAGGCAAACGACATCCCCCAGATATCAAAAAACCTATTAGGAAGAAACTTAGAGAGAGAGAGCTTTCTAGGTGTAGCAGCTCTGAGGGAGAGCTAGAAAGAGTTAGTTCTGAAGAGTCTTTAGATGGTGACACTCTTCTCAAGAAGAATGGCCTTGCAGCTACCTCAGTTATGGAGCCCCCAGCTTCTCCTGTAGTTGTTGAGACACCTATAGGGTCTATAAAGGACAGAGTTAAAGCTTTACAGAACAAAGTTGAGGAAGAGGAGATGCAAAAAAACACACAAGGTGTAACATATGAGGCAAAGCCATCTATTCTCACAAAGACAGAGGAAGTAATGCCAGAACTTCCCAGAGTTCCCAAGTCTCCAAGAAGTCAGACGGAAAGATTAGAGGAGACAATGTCAGTGAAGGAGCTGATGAAAGCATTCCAAACAGGACAGGACCCATCGAAGTGTAAATCTGGACTTTTTGAACATAAGGCAGAGCCTTCTGCTGGTGTTACAACTCTGACATCTGAATCGGCAGATTCTGAAAACGTACAGGAGACAGAACAGAGTCCTACGCATGGGCCAAAGTTACAAGTCATCTCTCAGTTACAAAGTTACATAAAGAAAGGTGACCCAACAGAAATTAGGAATGAACCAGTAAACCTAACTAGTGACGATGCCGTAGAAACGCGATCAATTTCAGAAAAAGCTTCCTCTGGAAAGACAGTAAAGTTTGCTGATAGAGTTCAGTACGATGATGGAAATGATGGCCTGCAGAGAGAGTTGGATGACAGCCATGAGTTACCAGAAAAAAAGACTGTGTCCGTGAAGGAACGGATGAAAATATTCCAAACTGGTGTGGACACTCCAGGAATTACACCAGCACCTTTAGAACACAAAGCCATTGCTCCCATTTCAACACTGATAACTGAATCTGAAGTCTCTGAAGAGATGGAGACGACCAAGAAATGTCCTGAACAGGAGCCAGAATCACAAGGCCAAGCTCAGAGTGTCACAGCTCTGAGTTCATCAGCTGATGATGTAATATCTGGCAACACAGATCAACCAAACTTTACCAGACGCGGCCTTGATGAGTCTGTGTTCATTTCAGATGGTTCCATTTTGAGAAAAACTGTACAGTTTGCTGACACTGTTCAGGATGACCCAACACAGGCTGGCCCACAGAGAGAGGAGCAAGGAAAGAGCACTTTGTCTGTAAAGGAGCTGATGAAAGCATTTCAGAATAAGGGAGAGACACGGTTCACAAAACAAAGTCCTACAGAGGAGACAAAGCTACCATTAGCGACACAGAGAGAAAATGTTTCACATGAAGAGAGGGATGTTAAGGAACATGATCAATCAGACTTAGACTATCAACCAGAGATGAGAAATCAATCACTGTCAGTTTCAGACACTACTTTTGTAAAGACAGTAGAACTTGCTGATAGACTCCAGATTGATGACGAACCAATGAGCGAGGTGGATGACTTGTCAGAAAACAAGACAGTGTCTGTAAAAGAGTCATTGAAAACTATACAGACTGGACAGGATTCTTTGAAAATTAAAGCTGATCTATTTGAATCTGAACACCCTGGAGAGATTCAAAGAACTGAACAGAGTGCCTTGACAATTTCCCAAACTCAAAATGATGGTAGTGGCTTTGGACTGTCAGATTTAGAAGCCCCAACAGTAAGCATAAAGAGAGATAACACTGATGAATCACAGCAAAGCTCAGATATTGCTTATTTTGGAGTGACAGTGGAACATGCTGAAATGATTCAGTTTGATGGTGGACATATTCGCCCAGAGAGAGGTGAGTCAGTTTCTCCAGGGAAGAGTCAAAGGAAGATGCAGTTAGAGGAACCATCCATAAGCACTCTTTGGAGTTTATCTGATGATCAGATCAGCCCTGATCGCAGACCTTCAGAAGACTTCAGTGCTGACATAAAGGCTGAGCTGGAGGAAAGTCCTGAGTATCAGTTGTTCAAACAGGCATCAGCAGCATCGAACAACTATCAGCTTGGGGTGCCTGAGGAGGAGACCTTTGCTAATGATTCAGAATACATACACAGTCCCTATTTTGGGGAAAACACAAGTTTTGAGAGTCCTGGGAGTGCCAAGAATGAAGGTCTGACAGAAACCTCAGAAACTAGGGTTAATATAAGGATCTCTCCTTCCAGCACAGAGGAGAAAGAGTGTTCTGACAGAATCAGAGCAACAAACCAAAAGACCAGTGAAATGTTTATTTACTCTCCAAGTACAGAAGAGCATGGGATACCTTCACATGGAGAGAAACATTATGAAGCTAGTGAAATGTATTTGAGACAAACTGACACTAAAAAAACAGATGTGGAAATCAAGGAGCCATCACTGCATGAAGTCCACATAGAAACGAAAACTTCTCTTGATTTATCACCATCAGAAACGGATATTCAAGGGATGTCATTCTTAATCAAAAGGGACTTGGATCAGTACCTACAAGCTAGGCCCATTGAAAGGCAGCCACTTGAAGGGGATATTATTAAGGAGACATTTGAACAAGTTAGTTTAACAAAGGAAATAGAAGAAGAAATCCTCACAAGAGTCACTGATGGAAACAAAGTAGAAGTCATGGATGGAACAGCACAAAAAGTAACAGATGTTGTTATGAAGAAAAATACAGATGAAAAGATAGCCAGTACATTAAAAGAAGACAAAACATTTTCAGGAGCAAAAGATTTGCCTGTAATCTTGTTGGACATGAATAATGACTTGAACCAATATAAAGAGTCTAGGGCTTTGACTCACCAGCCTAAAGAAGGTGATGAAAATGAAATAGGGGCAGTGGATGACACAATATTCACACCAAAGGTCTCAAAGGGAGATGAAGAAGTGCAGAGTAACTTCACACCTTTTACTGAAGAACCCTCAATGAAGGAGGAGCGGGTAGAGAAGAGGACCTCATTTGAGGGATCTATAAAAACAAAGGAGATGTCAGGCGTGGTGTCACTGCTGACCAGTGACTTGGACCAGCACATCCAAGACAGCCCAGTGAATCGTAGTTCTCAAGAGGAGGAAACTGTCCTTGAGAACTTTGAACAAGTTATTCACACCAAAATCCAAAAATCCTCCAGTGCGGAGTTGGAAGATGAGATAAGTAGGATAACACAAGAAATGACACAAGCAAACGTGATTAAAGTCAAAGAACCGATGCCAAGTGAAGCATTGGAGACTCCGTTTCAAGAGGTTTGCATCCAGAGAAATGTGCAGCAGTCCAAAACCGAGAAGAATATGGCAGGCATGTTATCACTTCTCAGCAGTGACCTGGATGAATGTCTTAAAGACAAGAAAGTGACAAAACAAGGCTACCCAGAGCAGGACCTCGTCCACGAGAGCTGCAAAGAAGTCATACTGTCACATAGACATTTAGAAGACAAGATGGAGGAAGATGCAAATAAAGACTTGCAGAGTGATGAAACCAGAGTCAAAGAACCAACACCAAGTAGAATTTCTGAGACTCCATTTCAACAAGTTTTAACTGAGAGAGACTCACACTACCAGCAGTTTACAACTGAGAAGAACATGTCAGGCATGATGTCACTTCTCAGCAGTGACCTGGATGAATATCTTGAAGATAGACCGTTGATCAAACAAGGCCACCCAGAGGAAGATCTTGTACATGAGAGCTATAAAGAAGTTATACTAACTAGTGAAGATTTGGAGGATAAGATAGAGGAAGAGGCAAATGAGGACTTGCAGAGTGCTGAAACTGGAGTCAAAGAACTAACAGCAAGTACAGTTTCTGAGACTCCATTTCAACAAGTTTTAACTGAGAGAGACTCACAATACCAGCAGCTTACAACTGAGAAGAATATGTCAGGCATGATGTCACTTCTCAGCAGTGACCAAGGTGAATATCTCCAAGAACTGTCTCTTAGCAAACAAAGCCAACCAGAGGAGGATCTTGTCCATGAGAGCTGCAAAGAAGTTATGCTACAAAGGGATAACCTGGAGGACAGAATGGAGGAAGAGGCAAATGAAGACTTGGAGACTGATGAAACCGAAATCAAAGAACTAACACCAAGTACGGTTTCTGAGACTCCATTTCAACAAGTTTTCATTGCAAGAGACACACACTATCAGCAGTCAACAACTGAGAAAAATATGTCAGGCATGTTGTCACTTCTCAGTGGTGACTTAGATGAATATCTCAAAGAAAAGCCAGTGACCAAACACTGCCACCCACAGGAGGATCTTGTCCATGAGAGCTGCAAAGAAGTTAAACTAACTAGTGATGATCTGGGAGACAAGGAAGAAGAGGAAAATAAAGACTTGCAGACTTTGGAAACTGGGGTCAAAGAACCAACACCAAGTACAATTTCAGAGACTCCATTTCACCAAGCTTTAATCCTGAGAGACACACAAGACCAGAAGTCCACAACTGAGAAGAATATGTCAGGCATGTTGTCACTTCTCACAAGTGACCTGGATGAATACCTTCAAGAAAGGTCCATGACCCAACAAAGCCACTCAGAGGAGGATCTTGTCCATGAGAGCTGCAAAGAAGTTATACTACAAAGGGATACTTTGGAGGACAGGATGGGGGAAGAGGCAAATGAAGAGTTGGAGAGTGATGAAACTGGAGTCAACAAACTAACATCAAGTACAGTTTCTGAGACTCCATCTCAACAAGTTTTCATTGCAAGAGACACACACTACCAGCCGCCAACAACTGAGAAGAATATGTCAGGCATGTTGTCACTTCTCAGGAGTGACGTAGATGAATACCTCCAAGAAAGGTCCATGACCAAACAAAGCCACTCAGAGGAGGATCTTGTCCATGAGTGCTGCAAAGAAGTTATATTACAAAGGGATAATTTGGAGGACAGGATGGGGGAAGAGGCAAATGAAGAGTTGGAGAGTGATGAAACTGGAGTCAAAGAACTAACACCAAGTACAGTTTCTGAGACTCCATTTCAACAAGTTTTCATTGCAAGAGACACACCCTACCAGCAGTCAACAACTGAGAAGAATATGTCAGGCATGTTGTCACTTCTCAGGAGTGACGTAGATGAATACCTCCAAGAAAGGTCCATGACCAAACAAAGCCACTCAGAGGAGGATCTTGTCCATGAGTGCTGCAAAGAAGTTATATTACAAAGGGATAATTTGGAGGACAGGATGGGGGAAGAGGCAAATGAAGAGTTGGAGAGTGATGAAACTGGAGTCAAAGAACTAACACCAAGTACAGTTTCTGAGACTCCATTTCAACAAGTTTTCATTGCAAGAGACACACCCTACCAGCAGTCAACAACTGAGAAGAATATGTCAGGCATGTTGTCACTTCTCAGCGGTGACTTAGATGAATGCCTCAAAGAAAAGCCAGTGATCAAACAAGGCCACCCAGAGGAAGATCTTGTCCATGAGAGCTGCACAGAAGTTATCCTGGAAAGTGAACATTTACAGGACAAAATGGATGAAGATGTAAGAGAAAATCTGAACACTGGTGTAGTTACAATCAATGAACTGAAACTGACTTCAGTGTCTGAAAGTCCATTCCAACAAGTCCACATCGAAAGACAGGCACACACACAACGCTCCACATCCGAGAAGAATATGTCCGGTATGTTGTCACTTATTAGTAGGGACCTAGATGAACATCTCAGAGAAAAACCAATGACTAAACAAAGTCCTCCAGAAGAGGATCTCATCCATGAGAGGTGCAAAGAAGTTATACTGGCAAGTGATAATTCACAGGACAAGATGGAGGAAGAGACATACCCACAGACTGATGTAGTTGGGGTCAAAGAACTGACTCCAACTGCAGTGCCAGAGACTCCATTTCAACAAGTTTGTATTGAGAGAGAAGCACACTGCCAACAGGCTACAACTGAAAATAATATGTCTGGGATGTTGTCACATCTCAGTAATAACATAAATGAATATCTCCAAGAAAAGCCATTGACAAAGCAAAGCTACCCAGAGGGAGACCTAGTACATGAGAGCTGCAATGAAGTTATGCTAACTAAAGACAGTAAAAAAGAAACTCATACATTATCCCATGAACGCAACCTGATTTCCCCAGAAGAAACATGTGTTGATAGTTTAGGCAGCAATAAAATGGGAGGTTTGGACAGAGGATGGCAGACACTTTCTAATGAACATGATGGTCCAGAGAGAGTCCTGTCAGTGGAGGGTGAGAATAACACCTCAACAAGAGTAGCTGAACATTTTACTGGATCTACTGAAGGCATGGTTGACATTACAGATTCACATACACCAAGAGTCGATGATATAACAGATCTAAGTGGAGATGCTTTTCATTCGGATCTCCAAATACAGGGTCATTTGCAACTGCCAAGTTGTTATAATACATTACAACGACCATTTGATTTGGAAAACATTAACACAGTGGTACTGGATGACCTAGATAAAGAGCAATATCACCAGGATTCATTAGAGGCAAGTCCTCTAATGGAGGATAGATCTTCAAGGAAATCCCCTGATTCAATAGAGCCCAGTCCCACCAATGAGTCTCCATGTCAAGACTCTCTTGAAGCAAGTCCTACCGAATCAAAAGACACAGAATTCAAGATGTCAGCCAAGACAGCTGTGTATGAGGATTACGTTTCCCAGCTCAAAGCGTGTTTAGCTCAGGAAAAAAACATTCATACTGATGAACATGTTGAGGTCACTCAAACTGACAATGAAGCCATGCAATCCAACCTCATAGATGATGTAACACATGACTCCAGTGAGAGTCTCAACATCCTTGTCAAGCAAGACTCACCTGACTCGGGTGGCAGTGAGGATGATGTCATCAGTAAACAATTCACCCCAGAGGAGGAGATGTTTAAAATGGCTGTAAAGATCAAAACGTTTGAGGAGATGGAACAGGAGTCCAAAACGAAGACAGACAGGTCTTTAGACACCACTTCGGTATTAGAGACAGGGCTTCCTGAGGAGGAGATGGCAATGCAACAACAGAAAGGCGATAAAGAAAGTGAGGACACTGTGCTTCTGTCACCAGAAAAAGAAACAGAAGTAGTCAAAGACGAGACAAGATATATGTTTCCCCCAATCACTGACACACATGTTGTATCCTCTGTGTCAGATGAACACTGTCCACATGATGACAAAGCAGTTGAGTCACCACCTGTGGATGGTTCAGGAGTTTCCAGCAAACCTCAGGTTGCAGCATGTACTACAGAAGTAGAACATGTAATAGACATTGAAAATTACAGCGATCTAGCTTTCAAAACACAGGCTGAGGATCAAATAGATCCTGGCCATGGAGAAGGACGGACAACACCTGAAAGGATGCTTGTTCAGACACCTGGCAGTGAAAAAAGTCCTAATCCATTTCAGTTTCAAGAGGGGAAGCTATTTGAAATGACCAGAGGCGGAGCCATTGACATGACAAGAAGGTCATTTGATGAAGAAGGGGGGGAATATGCATTTTTCCATATTGGAGATCAGCATATTGATGAAGTTCTGCCTGAGGAGACTGAGGAAGCTCAAACAAAGTCGTTGAATTTTCAGCGCAGTGAATCTGTTTTAGGCACAACCCCAGAACCACAGATAACTCAGGATATTGAGGATGCAGTTTCGAGTATGCAGTCTGAAACTCTCATCAAACGCTCACTTGACAAGTCAGAGCATGAGAAGCCAATTACTAAAACTGATCTCTGCAGCCCTTCTGACATTCAGCTTGTTTCCCCCAGTGCTTTCAAAAGTCTCACAAATATCCAAACTGAGCCTGAGAGTCTTGGAAGCCTCGGGCTAGATTATCTAGACTCTACAATAGCTGACCTTCAGTCGGACACAACAATTGCCCATTTGTCATGCTCGGAAAAGAACCAGGATTTCTCAGAGTCCTCCAGTGATGATGATGATGATGATGAGATTGATGAGGAGGAAGAAGACAAGTGCTCAGTCATAGAAATGACCTTTTCAGATGCACAGTCTGGCATTATAGCATGTCATCAGGATTCGCCCTCACCCAAGGCAATCAAACCAGGTACAATAACCAGAGAAGAAATAACCATAAAAGACTCACAAATATTGGAGCTTGATCCTGTTCCCAGAAAAGCAGAAAAGAGCTCATCTTCTGTACGTAGGACGAGATCTGAGGCTAGTGATGCAAGTAGAGTCTCGAATAAAGAAAGTAGAAGTTACTCTGATAGTCAGTCCAGCCTTTCCACCTCCAAACACGCTGCCACGTTGCAAGAGAGACCTGTAGCTGATATTATTTCCTCATGCTCTCCCCAGATAAAAGACACTCAGCTCTCTGACACGACAGAAACATCTGTTAGGTCTTCTTTGGGAACTGATGATAGAAGCAGCACTAGTCACACTAGTCCAGATTCAGTTATCTTTACATATGACACTCCAGCCTCACACAGTTCAGATTCTGATAGCAATCAGTTGCCAGCAGTGCATCCATCTTGTGGGACAGAGGTATTTGAAGCCAGGCCTGCCTGGGATGACACAGTGGAAACTCAGATGCAGAGAATCGTTGATGATCAAACTCCACAATATACACCAGGTATGGCCTGAACCGCTGTGGCCTTTTGCTTTATCTCCTCTCCTTAGCAGCAAGATCTTATTTTCCTCTTCCTAATAACGAATGTCACCACTTTCTGTATTTTATTGTTTTAAATATTATTGTTTGTTTTGTCCCATCCTTGTATTGTTTTTGTATTATACATTTTCCCATGTGTGTATGCGTGAGTGTATGTGTACGTGAGTTGTGGTGTTTTGCATTTTTATAAATGACCTTTCCATCTGAGTTTGTAAAAAAATGTATCTCAAGATTGAATTTCCATGTTAGTTCAAGAACTAGCCTTGATAATGTTGATGCAGACTGACTCCCCTCAGAGTTAATAATAAGCATTACTAACATTAACCAGCACATTGCAAGTACGGATATTAACGAGCACATTAACGGCATTGCTTTCTCTAATCATCAGAAAATAAGCTACGCTTATTGTGACATATTAGTAGTTGTCAATAAGCACATCAAAACCTCCCAATTCAACCTTTATGTTCTCATCCATGTCATCATCACAGCTTCACATTTAGCTTACAGCCTATAGCATAGTCCTCAGAAAATTATATTTTACATCTACACTAAATCTAAAATACATATTACATGATATCCACCTCCAAATACAAAAAGAGAATGCATACATTTTTTATGACATTTGACCTAATGTTGAAACTTATCTTTTGGCTGTGATGGTATTTTTTTTTTTTTAAGTTGATTGGCAGGATGATGCTGACAGGAAAGAGGAGACATTAGCAATCATTGCAGATCTTCTGGGCTTCAGCTGGACTGGTAAGCTGTCAGTTTGTTGCTTCTGAAGTTAAAGGTCACATGTTTAATGCATTTTAGGCAGAAGTTGCTGGATTCTTTTTTATTTGAACTTAATGGATTAATCAACTGAACTGGGGAGCATTAGAAAAATAGCATGCACGTATTCTAGCAGCAAAACGGATTGTGTGCTATATGGTTATGGATATTTTTTTTCTACTTCCTTATCTGTTACTCTGACTTTGTCATCAATGCTCCAGAGCTTGCAAGAGAACTGGAATTCAGTCAAGATGACATTCAGCTAGTGAGAACGGAAAATCCCAATTCCCTTCAAGAGCAGAGCCACGCCTTGCTGCAGCGCTGGGTTGAACGGGAAGGCAAACACGCCACAGGTACGTGTCATTTGGTTTTTTTGTTCACGCACAAGTTGAGACTTTGTGTTACAGTGGTGGTGACAGGCATTTTTACTCATAGACTGGGTTGCTGGTCTCTACATGTCTGGGATAAAATAAGCGTTTCACCACCTTGGCCATGCCTCTTGTCTCTTTTTTTGGTTCCAGGTTTGGTGACAGTTCTGACTCATTGTTGGTCCAAGCAAAGAAATATCTTACCACACGTTTCTTCACTGCTTTACAAAACCAACACTCCTTCCTGTGAACAAACCAGTTACACCTGGCAAAACAAATTGCAATCAACCTAAACCCCTCATAAAACAGCAGTCACAAAAGGCCCACACTTGTGCCAGTGTTTGGTTTGACCCCTCTGATTTCTTGTTATAAGATGACAATAAACCATTCTGGAAGGTTTAAGGAGGGTTACACGCTTTGTCTTTGAATGTAGTAATAAAGGTAATAAAAATACTGTGATTTTTTTGTTTTGCTCAAATCTACACAAATGTAAATATACACGCAGGAGAAATATTATCGCCTTTGTTTAAAGCCTTAAACAAATTCCTGAGGTCTTAAATGGTCCCGGGGTCTGAAATGTCCCTGACGTGCTTTGATTCAAAATAAAACAAAGAAACAGCATAACAGCACCTTTTCTAGCCATGCATTTACTGCTCTGCTAATAGCAACCGGTTGTATAGGGACTCTCTTATGTTTTTCATGTCTCCTTTAATGTTGAACAAAATTCTTCGTAATGTATTGCCAGACATGCTTTATTAATTTGTAAATGCTCAATTACCTTTTTGTTTTACTCATACCCCCTGTGGAATAGCTGTTGTGTTGAACTGTAGTTATTATCTTTCCACAGAGGACTGCCTGATCAAGAGACTAACCAGGATCAACCGCATGGACATAGTCCATCTCATTGAAACGCAAATGAACAAGTCCGTTCAGGAGCAAACATCTCGCACCTATGCGGAGATAGAGAAGACGCTGGATCACAGTGAAGGTACCAACACCTCTTTGAAAGTTCTGCTTAATTCAAGCGCCATTTGCATCCTCAGCTAACTGTGTCCATTTTTCCAGTGTCAGTAGCCCTATCTTCAGTGCAAGAGGACACAGAGAGCCCCAGAATTGTGAGGAAGGTGGAGTCAGACCGCAGACCACCCCCAGCTGTTTCTGAAGAAGACCTCTCTGTTGCTGCTGGATATCCCTTCGTGGGCAGAGCCTGTGGGACACATCCACTCAGAGAGCATCCATGGGGACCTGATGGAGGAGCTTGAGATCCCACAGTAAATATATTTATTTGAATGGATTCTTGACTTGCCACTGTAGATCTGCAGTGAAACATAAGCTGTTTTCACACACGTGTTGCTACCCTGGCATGTTCTAGACATCACCTGAGGGTGCTGCATATCAACACCAGAGTACCAAGCTTTCCAACATCCAACTGTGTCAACAGGACAGGTTGTACGTTTACAGACTGGGCATGTTGATGGCAGCCATATAATCCTACTGCTTATAAACCAGAAGTATGCAAGCTAGAATCATGAACACTTGAGGGACACACAAATTTTTGTCGTTACTGTAGATGTACTAATACAGGTAATGCTTAAATCATAAACATTTTCCTAATAACTCCTAATTGTGGATTTCATAGATGATAATGATTATATATTAAAGACAAGGCCAGAATGTACTATGTTAACAAGTCATTAGATCAGAATTACCTATAAATCAGCCATGCTACAAGCTCCTGCTGCATCCAGGTCAGTCAAGACTTAGGATCTCTCCAGTGTGTTCTGGGTCTGCCTCTGGGCCTCCTCCCAGCAGGGCGTGCTCAAAGCACCTCAACAGGGAGGCACCATTACCAGATGACTAACCATCTCAGCTGGTTTTTCTCAATATGGAAGAGCTTATGTCTGTTGGTTCTTTTGGTTACTACCCAGAGTTTATGACCATAACTGAGGCTAGGAACATAGATTGACTGATTCCCTTTTTGGCTGATTGATTGATCAGCCATTACATTCTTCCGCTAAATATGAACAAAACCCCAAGATGAGTGATCTCCTCTACTTGAGGCAGCACCTCACCCCCAACACAGAGAAAGTATTCCAGTCTTTCCCAATGGAGAAAATAGCCTCAGATTTGGTGGTGCTGATCCTCAACCCCAGCAGTTCACACTTGACTTGCCTCAGTTACATGTGACCCAGTTATAAACAGACTAGCTACATGGCTGCAGGATTATTTCTCCATCATGTTCAGGGTCCTGCTCCATCCAGGCAGCACCCCCTGCTTAAACCAACAAGTTGCTCAGTTTCCTTTTAAGTGGCAAATGTGTAAGGGGCAACTCTGGATAATGTCCCAACCTTATTCTCTAGGAAAGACTCACTATATGAATAAAATCCAACTGCTTATCTGGAAGTCAGTGTTTCTTAACATGGTGACTTTAGGAAATAGTATAAAGTCATATCTTGACGCTGCAGCACACTGTGGGGTGCATTGTTGCCCTTTAGATTTCTTGCTCTCTCTTATGTCATATTAATCATCAAAATTATATATTCTGACTTAATCTTTTTTTGTTTCACAGTGAATTGAACCCTAACCTGTCGACCTCCGGGGATGTATTGTCCCAAGAACCTGCGAGTCACAATATCGACGATGAGCAAGTAAGTTTGCCACCCAACTCCAGAGAAGCAGCACGGGGAAGCCGAGCACCTAAGCTTTATCACCCCAAAGTGAAACAGCAGCAGGTTTGCAGCAGTGTTGAAGGTCATTTCTTCAGGTCTCTCCATCGTGGCCCTTTAGTCAAAGATGACTGCAGCCAAACCTTACCGCTGAAGCAGTGCGGTTCTGCAAACGAACAAAGCCGGTCACCAGACATTCTGAAGTTACACTCATCCATATCTATCAAAGACTTCAGCCTGAGCCTGGCTGAGTCAGAAAAAGCTGAAACTGACTTCAGTGAGCTTTCTGAAGAGCTCAGCTGCACAAGTCAGCATGGCAAAAAAGAAACAGCCAAAACCACTGTAAGAAGCATCTATGAACCAAGGCTTTCAGCCTTAGCACCAGGAGACCAGAACCCTACTCTGGCCTTGACTGAAGATGACGCAGATGTAGTTCAAAAAAGCAGACTCTCTCAGAGGAGTACTGATGAGGTCCCTGCCCAGCTCTGTGACGTACCTTATAACCACGACAAGACACCACGTGTTTCAGGCGTGGGGATGGGACTCAACTTTCTCAAGTCAAAAAAGAAAGCAAAAGCCCAAGTACAAAATTACGGATGTCTGCAGAGCATTCCCTTCATTGATGAAAACGATGATTCACAGCCTCCTGAATCCATTACTGCTACAGCTAAGCACAGCATGGTGAAACCAAACAAAACGGAGGAAACGCAAACTATTTTGCCACAGAGTCCTTCAGACAGAGGTCCTTCTCACATGGCTTGTGACTCAACTAATATCAGCCGTAATTGGTTTTCTCTTAATCAAGACTGTGATCATGTTGCACCTCATAGCTCTTTAACCTACACTACAACACAAGATGGGCACAAAGTGGTTGTCACATCACCTTCCACTTTGACAGAATACCGCCCTTTGAGCCCCGATTCTTTGACATCTGAAGAGCAGCACGGCTCATTTTCACCCATTAATGAAAAGAGCCCTTTCACTGCAGAAGGAGTGGATATTAAATAAGCAAATGTCTAGACTGTCATCTCCAGAGTCTGTCATGTCAATGAGTGATTGTCGGGCAATGTCACCCGATTGTCCTCAGAGTAAAAAGCGGGCTTTACCTGCAGACTTTTCTTGCATATTAGATGACAGTCCCGCACTTTCCCCCGTGTCTGACCGATGTATTTCTCCACTAGACAGATTGCACATCACAGAGAGCGAGTGCTTTGAGTCATGGGATGAATGTAAGAAGCTACCACAATATAGCAAAAACATACCTGAAGTACATATAAAGAGAGACTGCAGAACATTCTCACCCATAAAGTCAGATATTTGAACATGATGAGATTTTCACTGAACATATTTCTCCCAATGAAAGGACACTTTCACCTGATGTAGTTGCATTTGTTCAAGGATCAGAGAGAGATTCGAGACCGTTCTCCCCAGAATCCCAGAGTTCTCAGTGCAGTTTCTCTTTTCTTGAACTCTACTTCTCACAAGCAACCCGCACCCAACTTATGCGCCAACACTGTGACTATTTCTTACTATATTCGGGAGAATGTCCAAAATCTGTCCCTTCATCATCACTGAATGAATGGTCAGGTGCAAAGGAACAAATATTCTAGATTCACTGACTCATCGTGTAAATGCAGAGGAAAGACCAGCATCTGACACAGGGGAAAATTATATAAAACATGCAGATATCAAACACATCCATGGTGAAGAAGTAACTGGTGAAACTAAGGAAAAGATGATAGTTCAGTCAGAAGGCACCTACAGTCATAAAACCAGAGAAAGAAGGTGATCAATCTTATCTTAGTTACTGGTTTTCAAAGTTTCAACCACAATCTCCCACAAAGAAAACATTGTCTGATCAGCTGGATAATGATTTAACAAGAATCAGTCAAACAAACTCAGAGGAAAATGATTTAAGGACAAATGGAGAATCATCCAGCAGAAGCTTGAGCTCAGTCCACAAGCACAATGATAAAACTGTTGAGCCATCCGATGTTTTAACTGAAGAACCAATCATGCAAAACAAAGGTCTTCGAATTTGATGAGAGACCAAAATATATTTTAAAGTTTCAAAATGAAAGTACTCCTGGGAAAAATACAGGAATATTATTACAAGGAGATGTGAGTCTAACCAGTCATATCCAATCTGAGAATGACAAATCACCACAGTCACTACATTCAGCTTTTGAATCCAAACAGTCACATGTAACTATAACTACATCAACACAGGTGTCTGCTACCAGACCTCTTTCATATGCAGATGTTGTAAGAGGAGTCAACCATGAAACAGAAACAGCCACCGAAGTGAGCTTCAAATCAATGGAGTTAAGAAGTCCCTCCCCTCAATCTGTATCATCAGATAATGACTACAGTCTCCACCTCATAGATGATTGGGTTCCTGAGTTAAGACCACATTCTCCAGAGTCGCTAGCATCTCAAAGTGAACTCAGGCCTCTCTCTCCTGACTCACCTGTTCCCCAGTTCACTTGGACTCATACTGATTACAGTGTTGAAATGTCAAATCACAGGTCATTTACACCTGAATCAACGTTATCAGACTGGGAAGGAACTGATTTGTGTCTGGAAAGTCTTTTTAGTAAAGAAAGACCAACCTCCCCACAGTCAGTTTCATCAGACTTTGAAGTCGATCACTTATTTAGCAGCAGGGCTTTGTCCCCAGAATCTGTATCTCCTGATTTTGACTTTTCAATTTTAAATGACTGGCTGCAGGACTTTAGAGCATCCTCCCCAGAATCTGTGACATCGGTTGAGGTAAATTCTTTGTCTTCTCACATGACATTTGGTCAAATGAATAATCAACACTGTAACCATTACTTGCAATATTCTGAAACCAGACCGATGTCTCCTGGTTCAATAACAGATGGTGATGATTTTGACTCTCGTCTTGAGAACCTGTTTGACGACAACAGAGCAGATTCATCAGATTCACTTCCTTCAGGATCTGAGTCCAAATCTTTAGTTATGAGCATAACTGCGTCCTCAAAACTGTCTGCTACCAGACCTCTTTCATATGCAGATGTTGTAAGAGGAGGCAACCATGAAACAGAAACAGCCACCGAAGTGAGCTTCAAATCAATGGAGTTAAGAAGTCCCTCCCCTCAATCTGTATCATCAGATAATGACTACAGTCTCCACCTCATAGATGATTGGGTTTCTGAGTTAAGACCACATTCTCCAGAGTCGCAAGAGTCTCAAAGTGAACTCAGGCCTCTCTCTCCTGACTCACCTGTTCCTCAGTTCACTTGGACTCATATTGATTACAGTGTTGAAATGTCAGATCACAGGTCATTTACACCTGAATCAACGTTATCAGACTGGGAAGGAACTGATTTGTGTCTGGAAAGTCTTTTTAGTGAAGAAAGACCAACCTCCCCACAGTCAGTTTCATCAGACTTTGAAGTCGATCACTTATTTAGCAGCAGGGCTTTGTCCCCAGAATCTGTATCTCCTGATTTTGACTTTTCAATTTTAAATGACTGGCTGCAGGACTTTAGAGCATCCTCCCCAGAATCTGTGACATCGGTTGAGGTAAATTCGTTGTCTTCTCACATGACATTTGGTCAAATGAATAATCAACACTGTAACCATTACTTGCAATATTCTGAAACCAGACCGATGTCTCCTGGTTCAATAACAGATGGTGATGATTTTGACTCTCGTCTTGAGAACCTGTTTGACGACAACAAAGCAGATTCACCAGATTCACTTCCTTCAGGATCTGAGTCCAAACAATCAGTCATAAGCGTAACTGCATCCTCAAAACTGTCTGCTACCAGACCTCTTTCATATGCAGATGTTGTAAGAGGAGGCAACCATGAAACAGAAACAGCCACCGAAGTGAGCTTCAAATCAATGGAGTTAAGAAGTCCCTCCCCTCAATCTGTATCATCAGATAATGACTACAGTCTCCACCTCATAGATGATTGGGTTTCTGAGTTAAGACCACATTCTCCAGAGTCGCTAGAGTCTCAAAGTGAACTCAGGCCTCTCTCTCCTGACTCACCTGTTCCTCAGTTCACTTGGACTCATATTGATTACAGTGTTGAAATGTCAGATCACAGGTCATTTACACCACAATCTACATTATCAGACTGGGAAGGAACTGATTTGTGTCTGGAAAGTCTTTTTAGTGAAGAAAGACCAACCTCCCCACAGTCAGTTTCATCAGACTTTGAAGTCGATCAGTTATTTAGTAGCAGGGCTTTGTCCCCAGAATCTGTGTGTACTGATCTTGACCATTCACTCTTGAATGACTGGCTGCAGGACTTTAGAGCATCCTCCCCAGAGTCTGTGACATTAGTTGAGGTAAATTCTGTGTCTTCTCACATGACATTTGGTCAAATAAATAATCAGCACTGTAACTATTACTTGCAATATTCTGAAACCAGACCAATGTCTCCTTGTTCAATAACAGATGGTGATGATTTTGACTCTCGTCTTGAGAACCTGTTTGACGACAACAGAGCAGATTCACCAGATTCACTGTTTACAGGATGTGAGTCCAAACCTTCAGTTATAAGTGTAACTGCATCCTCAAAACTGTCTGCTACCAGACCTCTTTCATATGCAGATGTTGTACGAGGAGGCAGCCATGAAACAGAAACAGCCACCGAAGTGAGCTTCAAATCAATGGAGTTAAGAAGTCCCTCCCCTCAATCTGTATCATCAGATAATGACTACAGTCTCCACCTCATAGATGATTGGGTTTCTGAGTTAAGACCACATTCTCCAGAGTCGCTAGAGTCTCAAAGTGAACTCAGGCCTCTCTCTCCTGACTCACCTGTTCCTCAGTTCACTTGGACTCATATTGATTACAGTGTTGAAATGTCAGATCACAGGTCATTTACACCACAATCTATATTATCAGACTGGGAAGGCACTGATTTGTGTCTGGAAAGTCTTTTTAGTGAAGAAAGACCAACATCCCCACAGTCAGTTTCATCAGACAGTGAAGTGGATCAGTTATTTAGTAGCAGGGCTTTGTCCCCAGAATCTGTGTCTTCTGATCTTGACCATTCACTCTTGAATGACTGGCTGCAGGACTTTAGAGCATCCTCCCCAGAGTCTGTGACATTAGTTGAGGTACATTCTTTGTCTTCTCACATGACATGTGGTCAAATGAATAATCAACACTGTAACTATTACTTGCAATATTCTGAAACCAGACCGATGTCTCCTGGTTCAATAACAGATGGTGATGATTTTGACTCTCATCTTGAGAACCTGTTTGGCGACAACAGAGCAGATTCACCAGATTCACTTCCTTCAGGATTTGAGTCCAAACCTTCAGTTATAAGTGTAACTGCATCCTCAAAACTGTCTGCTACCAGACCTCTTTCATATGCAGATGTTGTACGAGGAGGCAACCATGAAACAGAAACAGCCACCGAAGTGAGCTTCAAATCAATGGAGTTAAGAAGTCCCTCCCCTCAATCTGTATCATCAGATAATGACTACAGTCTCCACCTCATAGATGATTGGGTTTCTGAGTTAAGACCACATTCTCCAGAGTCGCTAGAGTCTCAAAGTGAACTCAGGCCTCTCTCTCCTGACTCACCTGTTCCTCATTTCACTTGGACTCATATTGATTACAGTGTTGAAATGTCAGATCACAGGTCATTTACACCAGAATCTACATTATCAGACTGGGAAGGCACTGATTTGTGTCTGGAAAGTCTTTTTAGTGAAGAAAGACCAACCTCCCCACAGTCAGTTTCATCAGACAGTGAAGTCGATCAGTTATTTAGTAGCAGGGCTTTGTCCCCAGAATCTGTGTCTTCTGATCTTGACCATTCACTCTTGAATGACTGGCTGCAGGACTTTAGAGCATCCTCCCCAGAGTCTGTGACATTAGTTGAGGTACATTCTTTGTCTTCTCACATGACATGTGGTCAAATTAATAATCAACACTGTAACTATTACTTGCAATATTCTGAAACCAGACCGATGTCTCCTGGTTCAATAACAGATGGTGATGATTTTGACTCTCATCTTGAGAACCTGTTTGGCGACAACAGAGCAGATTCACCAGATTCACTTCCTTCAGGATTTGAGTCCAAACCTTCAGTTATAAGTGTAACTGCATCCTCAAAACTGACTGCTACCAGACCTCTTTCATATGCAGATGTTGTACGAGGATGCAACCATGAAACAGAAACAGCCACCGAAGTGAGCTTCAAATCAATGGAGTTAAGAAGTCCCTCCCCTCAATCTGTATCATCAGATGACTACAGTCTCCACCTCATAGATGATTGGGTTTCTGAGTTAAGACCAAATTCTCCAGAGTCGCAAGAGTCTCAAAGTGAACTCAGGCCTCTCTCTCCTGACTCACCTGTTCCCCAGTTCACTTGGACTCATATTGATTACAGTGTTGAAATGTCAGATCACAGGTCATTTACACCACAATCTACATTATCAGACTGGGAAGGCACTGATTTGTGTCTGGAAAGTCTTTTAAGTGAAGAAAGACCAACATCCCCACAGTCAGTTTCATCAGACTTTGAATTTGATCAGTTATTTAGTAGCAGGGCTTTGTCCCCAGAATCTGTGTCTTCTGATCTTGACCATTCACTCTTGAATGACTGGCTGCAGGACTTTAGAGCATCCTCCCCAGAGTCTGTGACATTAGTTGAGGTAAATTCTTTGTCTCCTCACATGACATGTGGTCAAATGAATAATCAACACTGTAACTATTACTTGCAATATTCTGAAGTAAGACCAGCATCTTCACTGTCAATAACAGATGGAGATGATTTTGACGCTCATCTTGAAAACCTCTTTGACGACAACAGAGCAGATTCACCAGATTCACTTCCTTCAGGATCTCAGTCCAAACAATCAGTTATAAGCGTAACTGTGTCCTCAAAACTGTCTGCTACCAGACCTCTTTCATATGCAGATGTTGTAAGAGGAGTCAACCATGAAACAGAAACAGCCACCGAAGTGAGCTTCAAATCAATGGAGTTAAGAAGTCCCTCCCCTCAATCTGTATCATCAGATAATGACTACAGTCTCCACCTCATAGATGATTGGGTTTCTGAGTTACGACCACATTCTCCAGAGTCGCTAGAGTCTCAAAGTGAACTCAGGCCTCTCTCTCCTGACTCACCTGTTCCTCAGTTCACTTGGACTCATATTGATTACAGTGTTGAAATGTCAGATCACAGGTCATTTACACCACAATCTACATTATCAGACTGGGAAGGAACTGATTTGTGTCTGGAAAGTCTTTTTAGTGAGGAAAGACCAACATCCCCACAGTCAGTTTCCTCAGACAGTGAAGTGGATCAGTTATTTAGTAGCAGGGCTTTGTCCCCAGAATCTGTGTCTTCTGATCTTGACCATTCACTCTTGAATGACTGGCTGCAGGACTTTAGAGCATCCTCCCCAGAGTCTGTGACATTAGTTGAGGTACATTCTTTGTCTTCTCACATGACATGTGGTCAAATGAATAATCAACACTGTAACTATTACTTGCAATATTCTGAAACCAGACCGATGTCTCCTGGTTCAATAACAGATGGTGATGATTTTGACTCTCATCTTGAGAACCTGTTTGGCGACAACAGAGCAGATTCACCAGATTCACTTCCTTCAGGATTTGAGTCCAAACCTTCAGTTATAAGTGTAACTGCATCCTCAAAACTGTCTGCTACCAGACCTCTTTCATATGCAGATGTTGTACGAGGAGGCAACCATGAAACAGAAACAGCCACCGAAGTGAGCTTTAAATCATTGGAGTTAAGAAGTCCCTCCCCTCAATCTGTATCATCAGATGACTACAGTCTCCACCTCATAGATGATTGGGTTTCTGAGTTAAGACCAAATTCTCCAGAGTCGCTAGAGTCTCAGAGTGAACTCAGGCCTCTCTCTCCTGACTCACCTGTTCCTCAGTTCACTTGGACTCATATTGATTACAGTGTTGAAATGTCAGATCACAGGTCATTTACACCAGAATCTACATTATCAGACTGGGAAGGCACTGATTTGTGTCTGGAAAGTCTTTTTAGTGAAGAAAGACCAACATCCCCACAGTCAGTTTTATCAGACTTTGAAGTCGATCAGTTATTTAGTAGCAGGGCTTTGTCCCCAGAATCTGTGTGTACTGATCTTGACCATTCACTCTTGAATGACTGGCTGCAGGACTTTAGAGCATCCTCCCCAGAGTCTGTGACATTAGTTGAGGTACATTCTTTGTCTTCTCACGTGACATGTGGTCAAATGAATAATCAACACTGTAACTATTACTTGCAATATTCTGAAACCAGACCGATGTCTCCTGGTTCAATAACAGATGGTGATGATTTTGACTCTCGTCTTGAGAACCTGTTTGACGACAACAAAGCAGATTCACCAGATTCACTTCCTTCAGGATTTGAGTCCAAACCTTCAGTTATAAGCGTAACTGCGTCCTCAAAACTGACTGCTACCAGACCTCTTTCATATGCAGATGTTGTAAGAGGAGGCAACCATGAAACAGAAACAGCCACCGAAGTGAGCTTCAAATCAATGGAGTTAAGAAGTCCCTCCCCTCAATCTGTATCATCAGATAATGACTACAGTCTCCACCTCATAGATGATTGGGTTTCTGAGTTACGACCACATTCTCCAGAGTCGCTAGAGTCTCAAAGTGAACTCAGGCCTCTCTCTCCTGACTCACCTGTTCCTCAGTTCACTTGGACTCATATTGATTACAGTGTTGAAATGTCAGATCACAGGTCATTTACACCACAATCTACATTATCAGACTGGGAAGGCACTGATTTGTGTCTGGAAAGTCTTTTTAGTGAAGAAAGACCAACCTCCCCACAGTCAGTTTCATCAGACAGTGAAGTCGATCAGTTATTTAGTAGCAGGGCTTTGTCCCCAGAATCTGTGTCTTCTGATCTTAACCATTCACTCTTGAATGACTGGCTGCAGGACTTTAGAGCATCCTCCCCAGAGTCTGTGACATTAGTTGAGGTACATTCTTTGTCTTCTCACATGACATGTGGTCAAATGAATAATCAACACTGTAACTATTACTTGCAATATTCTGAAGTAAGACCAGCATCTTCCCAGTCAATAATAGATGGTGATGATTTTGACTCTCGTCTTGAGAACCTGTTTGACGACAACAAAGCAGATTCACCAGATTCACTTCCTTCAGGATCTGAGTCCAAACCTTCAGTTATAAGCATAACTGCATCCTCAAAACTGTCTGCTACCAGACCTCTTTCATATGCAGATGTTGTAAGAGGAGGCAACCATGAAACAGAAACAGCCACCGAAGTGAGCTTCAAATCAATGGAGTTAAGAAGTCCCTCCCCTCAATCTGTATCATCAGATAATGACTACAGTCTCCACCTCATAGATGATTGGGTTTCTGAGTTACGACCACATTCTCCAGAGTCGCTAGAGTCTCAAAGTGAACTCAGGCCTCTCTCTCCTGACTCACCTGTTCCTCAGTTCACTTGGACTCATATTGATTACAGTGTTGAAATGTCACATCACAGGTCATTTACACCACAATCTACATTATCAGACTGGGAAGGAACTGATTTGTGTCTGGAAAGTCTTTTTAGTGAAGAAAGACCAACATCCCCACAGTCAGTTTCATCAGACTTTGAAGTCGATCAGTTATTTAGTAGCAGGGCTTTGTCCCCAGAATCTGTGTGTACTGATCTTGACCATTCACTCTTGAATGACTGGCTGCAGGACTTTAGAGCATCCTCCCCAGAGTCTGTGACATTAGTTGAGGTAAATACTGTGTCTTCTCAAATGACATTTGGTCAAATGAATAATCAACACTGTAACTATTACTTGCAATATTCTGAAACCAGACCAATGTCTCCTTGTTCAATAACAGATGGTGATGATTTTGACTCTCGTCTTGAGAACCTGTTTGACGACAACAGAGCAGATTCACCAGATTCACTGTTTACAGGATGTGAGTCCAAACCTTCAGTTATAAGTGTAACTGCATCCTCAAAACTGTCTGCTACCAGACCTCTTTCATATGCAGATGTTGTACGAGGAGGCAGCCATGAAACAGAAACAGCCACCGAAGTGAGCTTCAAATCAATGGAGTTAAGAAGTCCCTCCCCTCAATCTGTATCATCAGATAATGACTACAGTCTCCACCTCATAGATGATTGGGTTTCTGAGTTAAGACCACATTCTCCAGAGTCGCTAGAGTCTCAAAGTGAACTCAGGCCTCTTTCTCCTGACTCACCTGTTCCTCAGTTCACTTGGACTCATATTGATTACAGTGTTGAAATGTCAGATCACAGGTCATTTACACCAGAATCTACATTATCAGACTGGGAAGGCACTGATTTGTGTCTGGAAAGTCTTTTTAGTGAAGAAAGACCAACATCCCCACAGTCAGTTTCATCAGACTTTGAAGTCGATCAGTTATTTAGTAGCAGGGCTTTGTCCCCAGAATCTGTGTGTACTGATCTTGACCATTCACTCTTGAATGACTGGCTGCAGGACTTTAGAGCATCCTCCCCAGAGTCTGTGACATTAGTTGAGGTAAATTCTGTGTCTTCTCACATGACATTTGGTCAAATGAATAATCAACACTGTAACTATTACTTGCAATATTCTGAAACCAGACCAATGTCTCCTTGTTCAATAACAGATGGTGATGATTTTGACTCTCATCTTGAGAACCTCTTTGACGACAACAGAGCAGATTCACCAGATTCACTTCCTTCAGGATCTCAGTCCAAACAATCAGTTATAAGCGTAACTGCGTCCTCAAAACTGTCTGCTACCAGACCTCTTTCATATGCAGATGTTGTACGAGGAGGCAACCATGAAACAGAAACAGCCACCGAAGTGAGCTTCAAATCAATGGAGTTAAGAAGTCCCTCCCCTCAATCTGTATCATCAGATGACTACAGTCTCCACCTCATAGATGATTGGGTTCCTGAGTTCAGACCACATTCTCCAGAGTCGCTAGAGTCTCAAAGTGAACTCAGGCCTCTCTCTCCTGACTCACCTGTTCCCCAGTTCACTTGGACTCATATTGATTACAGTGTTGAAATGTCAGATCACAGGTCATTTACACCAGAATCTACATTATCAGACTGGGAAGGCACTGATTTGTGTCTGGAAAGTCTTTTTAGTGAAGAAAGACCAACCTCCCCACAGTCAGTTTCATCAGACAGTGAAGTCGATCAGTTATTTAGTAGCAGGGCTTTGTCCCCAGAATCTGTGTCTTCTGATCTTGACCATTCACTCTTGAATGACTGGCTGCAGGACTTTAGAGCATCCTCCCCAGAGTCTGTGACATCAATTGAGGTAAATTCTTTGTCTCCTCACATGACATGTGGTCAAACGAATAATCAACATTGTAACTATTACTTGCAATATTCTGAAGTAAGACCAGCATCCTCTCTGTCAATAACAGATGGAGATGATTTTGACTCTTGTCTTGAGAACCTGTTTGACGACAACAGAGCAGATTCACCAGATTCACTTCCTTCAGGATCTGAGTCCAAACCTTTAGTTATAAGCATAACTGCGTCCTCAAAACTGTCTGCTACCAGACCTCTTTCATATGCAGATGTTGTACGAGGAGTCAACCATGAAACAGAAACAGCCACCGAAGTGAGCTTCAAATCAATGGAGTTAAGAAGTCCCTCCCCTCAATCTGTATCATCAGATAATGACTACAGTCTCCACCTCATAGATGATTGGGTTTCTGAGTTAAGACCAAATTCTCCAGAGTCGCAAGAGTCTCAAAGTGAACTCAGGCCTCTCTCTCCTGACTCACCTGTTCCTCAGTTCACTTGGACTCATATTGATTACAGTGTTGAAATGTCAGATCACAGGTCATTTACCCAGAATCTACATTATCAGACTGGGAAGGAACTGATTTGTGTCTGGAAAGTCTTTTTAGTGAAGAAAGACCACCGTCTCCACAGTCAGTTTCATCAGACAGTGAAGTCGATCAGTTATTTAGTAGCAGAGCTTTGTCCCCAGAATCGGTGGCATCAGTTGAGGTACATTCTTTGTCCCCTCTCATGACATGTGGTCAAATGAATGATCAACGTTGTAACTATTACTTGCAAGATTCTGAAATAAGACCAGCATCTTCTCTGTCAATAAGAGAAGATGATTGTTTTGAGAACATTTTTGATGACAACAGAGCAGATTCAGCAGATTCACTTCCTTCAGGTTCTGAGTCCAAACACCCACTTGTAGCTGTAACTGCATCCTCATTCCTCTCCTCAGACAGACATCTGACATATCTAGACATGGCACGAGGAATTCAATATGAAAAACAACGGGAACCTATTTTGAGCATCAAATCACTTGAGTACAGAGGTGTGTGGCCTCCTTCATTACAATCTGATGCATGCACCCTCTCTTTTAGAGACAATTGGGTTTCTGAGTTAAGACCAAATTCTCCAGAGTCGCTAGAGTCTCAAAGTGAACTCAGGCCTCTCTCTCCTGACTCACCTGTTGCTCAGTTCACTTGGACTCATATTGATTACAGTGTTGAAATGTCAGATCACAGGTCATTTACACCAGAATCTACATTATCAGACTGGGAAGGCACTGATTTGTGTCTGGAAAGTCTTTTTAGTGAAGAAAGACCAACATCCCCACAGTCAGTTTCATCAGACAGTGAAGTGGATCAGTTATTTAGTAGCAGGGCTTTGTCCCCAGAATCTGTGTCTTCTGATCTTGACCATTCACTCTTGAATGACTGGCTGCAGGACTTTAGAGCATCCTCCCCAGAGTCTGTGACATTAGTTGAGGTAAATTCTTTGTCTCCTCACATGACATATGGTCAAATGAATAATCAACACTGTAACTATTACTTGCAATATTCTGAAGTAAGACCAGCATCTTCCCTGTCAATAATAGATGGTGATGATTTTGACTCTTGTCTTGAGAACCTGTTTGACGACAACAGAGCAGATTCACCAGATTCACTTCCTTCAGGATCTGAGTCCAAACAATCAGTCATAAGCGTAACTGCGTCCTCAAAACTGACTGCTACCAGACCTCTTTCATATGCAGATGTTGTACGAGGATGCAACCATGAAACAGAAACAGCCACCGAAGTGAGCTTCAAATCAATGGAGTTAAGAAGTCCCTCCCCTCAATCTGTATCATCAGATGACTACAGTCTCCACCTCATAGATGATTGGGTTTCTGAGTTAAGACCACATTCTCCAGAGTCGCTAGAGTCTCAAAGTGAACTCAGGCCTCTCTCTCCTGACTCACCTGTTCCTCAGTTCATTTGGACTCATATTGATTACAGTGTTGAAATGTCAGATCACAGGTCATTTACACCAGTATCTACATTATCAGACTGGGAAGGAACTGATTTGTGTCTGGAAAGTCTTTTTGGTGAAGAAAGACCAACCTCCCCACAGTCAGTTTCATCAGACTTTGAAGTCGATCAGTTATTTAGTAGCAGGGCTTTGTCCCCAGAATCTGTGTCTCCTGGTTTTGACCATTCACTCTTGAATGACTTGCTGCAGGACTTTAGAGCATCCTCCCCAGAGTCTGTGACATCAATTGAGGTAAATTCTTTGTCTCCTCACATGACATGTGGTCAAACGAATAATCAACACTGTAACTATTACTTGCAATATTCTGAAGTAAGACCAGCATCTTCTCTGTTAATAACAGATGGAGATAATTTTGACTCTTGTCTTGAGAACCTTTTTGACGACAACAGAGCAGATTCACCAGATTCACTTCTTTCAGGATCTGAGTCCAAACCTTTAGTTATAAGCATAACTGCGTCCTCAAAACTGTCTGCTACCAGACCTCTTTCATATGCAGATGTTGTACGAGGAGTCAACCATGAAACAGAAACAGCCACCGAAGTGAGCTTCAAATCAATGGAGTTAAGAAGTCCCTCCCCTCAATCTGTATCATCAGATGACTACAGTCTCCACCTCATAGATGATTGGGTTTCTGAGTTAAGACCAAATTCTCCAGAGTCGCAAGAGTCTCAAAGTGAACTCAGGCCTCTCTCTCCTGACTCACCTGTTCCTCAGTTCACTTGGACTCATATTGATTACAGTGTTGAAATGTCAGATCACAGGTCATTTACACCAGTATCTACATTATCAGACTGGGAAGGCACTGATTTGTGTCTGGAAAGTCTTTTTAGTGAAGAAAGACCAACCTCCCCACAGTCAGTTTCATCAGACTTTGAAGTCGATCAGTTATTTAGTAGCAGGGCTTTGTCCCCAGAATCTGTGTCTCCTGGTTTTGACCATTCACTCTTGAATGACTTGCTGCAGGACTTTAGAGCATCCTCCCCAGAGTCTGTGACATCAGTTGAGGTAAATTCTTTGTCTCCTTACATGACATGTGGTCAAATGAATGATCAACATTGTAACTATTACTTGCAATATTCTGAAGTAAGACCAGCATCTCGTCTGTCAACAACAGTTGGTGATGATTTTGAGAACCTGTGTGACAACAACAGAGCAGATTCACCAGATTCACTTCCCTCAGAATCTTTTCATTCTTGTGTCACTGTCAGTGGTTCCTCGCTGCTGTCTGCTGGACGATCTCTTACTTATGCAGAGGTTGTTAAGCCTGAGACACTCAAAAATCAGGAAAACCCTGATCTTCAGGATGATTTGATGTCCTCCCCCAATTTTTTTCTTCCTAAACCATCGTCCTCTGACAACTCTGCTTCTTTCCAGCAATCACACAATAGATGCACACCCTTCCTTATGTCCCATTTGTATGATCCATGTTACAAAGGAAAATGTTTTTACTGTCCATTAACATTTTCTGAATCCACTCAAACCTCACAACAATAGTCATTCACCCTTACTCTGTGTCTTTCAAATCGGAATTTATTCAAAATTTAATCACATTTCAGTCAGTCCATCTTTCTTAAGATTGTTTAACTGATTAGTAAGCTAAATTAAACATGATGGATCTCCACTATATTTATATATTATGTGAATTTATACTTTGCTAACTATTTTTACCCTATAAACACTGTATTCAAAATTTAAATTGTAAAGGTAAAATAAAAAAAAAGACTTTATGCCCATGAGAATTTACACAAAGCTAAATAATGTGACATCATTTAGACAAAGCTAAATATATCTTTTATTTTCATGGAGCATCACTGCATGAGATGACCATGCTTTTTTCAGGTATACATCGAATAAGTCTCTGATCAGAAATGTTACAAAGAATCAAAAAATTAAAATAAGGTTCAGTAATATGGTTTGACTTTTGTTTTCTATTGCTTCCCTTTTGCCTTACCCTTGCCTTTTGCAAATCGTGAATTAGGATTGTCCCTGCGATAGATCCCCTTGACCCTGAATAGAAAGAAGTGGGTGTAAATAATGGATGGATTATGATGGAGTCCCTGTTGACTTCCTGTCAGTCTAGTATTGACACTGACTATTAGATTTCAGACCAGCTCAAATGAACTGCATTATCTAGTTACACAGAACTGATTTTATGCTAAATGAGCCAAAAAGGGTTAGATAGGAAATGCATGTTGTTGAAAGTGACAAAATCTTTGTCACGCTCTAGTCCTGGTCTGTCCACACAAGGCTATAAATACTTAGTTTTAAGACCTGGTGCGGACCAGAAGATTTTCAGTTTTGTTCCGGTACTTAAAATTGTAGATTTGAAAAAGGGTGCGCTGACTTTCCCTGACTGTAGCTAGCTTCCTAGGTTTCCTCGTCACCGACAAGTGTAAGACTAGATTGTGTCAAACCACACACTATTAGACAGTTTTGCACCAAGTTGAGTCACATGCCACCTGTAGAAATGAAAAATGGTTTCACCATGCTGTCTGGCTTGAAGACGCTGTCCATGAACGAGCAAAGAAAGAGTTATAAAAATACCACCCACTTGTGTATGAACAATGTGTGACAATGGACAGTTCCTGTATCCCATGTAAAGATGACACCCACCCAAGATTTGTTTCCGTGAGAACTTGAACAGAAAATCCCTGAGCAAGGACAAGAAAAAGCCTCCCTGGTGTCGGTAAGAGTGCAAGAGCTCTCGCTTGTCAGTGAGTGCGGTGTTTGTTTCAAAAGCTTCAAAGAACATGGCGATAAACATGTGTGAACGTAGCTGTTGCTCATCCAGCTTCTAAAAATAACAAAAAAAAAGGCTTTAGTGTCTGGCTGTGGCATGTTTGCTTGAGGGCAGACAGAATGATCCTTTTGTTGAAGCAAAACTAATGGAAATAATTGTGATTCTGCCTTAGAGACATGGCCATTATACATTTCTGGAGCTGGAATCATTGCATTGTGCTCCTAAAATATTTGATAATAGCCATGAAAGTTGGAACTTGAGGCAGCTGGAGGCATGTGCTGTTTGTCCTGCTCGTTCCTCCCCTTAAAGCACACGCTCCCACGTTTTTCCTAACAAACACGAAAAGGATTATTCACACGTAACCACCCACTGGCACAAGAAAAGTTTCAGTGACGACACCCCAGCTGCGAAATCAGCTGTCCAACTCAGAATTCAGTCCAGTTGGAAGAAGAAATGTGATAAACTAGATATTGTCCCCTATTGCTGACCTCTTCTCACTTTCTGCATTTTTGTATGTCGTTGCTGGAGACGCATTATGATGGGACAGCAGTGTTGATTTTATGAGGTTCACCGGGTGTAATTTGGCAACCTTTTTGTGTGTGCTTGTAACTTCAGGGGTGTGTCAGTTCATGTTGGGTTTTTTTTTTTTTTGTTGTTGTTGTTTTTTTTTTCCTCATAATTGCAGCATCATTTACCCTTCAGGACATAGAGCAGACCTGCACACAGTAAGAGTATTGTAATGGGGTGTACAAGTGTTCCCAACTTATAAAGATATTTTTTGTGTAGATGACAGCAAGTTTATTTATTATATCATGAAATCACATTATTGACAACAGGGTGGGATTAACAATAATCTATAAATATATTTTTTTCAGCATCTTAATCACTGATGTATTCCTGTTTTAAATGCTGTGTCATTGATTTAAATGATATTAACATGCAGACAGGTGACAAGGTAAAGAAAAAAAGTGTCTTGCTAAGGTGTTGAGCCAATGCGCTCCACCGCTACAGCTTCACTGTCCTTTGACAAGGATTCACGCCTGAAATGCACTGGAGAAGATGGAGCACCATTCATCCATTCGTTGTTTTGAAGACCTAACTAACACCTTGCTTCAAAAACTTCCAGGCAGTCTCTCCATTAGCCGACCATATCATGCGATTTAGATCGTTTTCCTGCTTCTCAATGTGAAGTCCATTTCTTTACGAAGGGCTCAGCTCCATGCTGTTAACAAAGCTAACAGTGCTAATGCCACTATTAGCTTTGATAAATTACTTTCATAACAGCCTACAGTTGTGGCCAAAACGATTTCAATACAAAATGTAAGAACGTAAAGAAATTGTTTTTTTTAAAAAGCATGCTTGTTATTCATCTTGTGCTAGCTAGCACTGGATGCGAGCACAGCGTGTATATTCTTTAGGAAATCTACCACACAAGTTTAAATTTTTCACTGCACAAGCATAAAAGCAAGTGAATGAGGCATAAAAGCTTAACCCCCTTACCCGTTTTGAGATCACATGCGCAAATACAAAGTTAAAATTACCTCGATGTGTCAGTAGGGACCCCTAACCATGCTTCTACCTAACTGGAAAGACATTTTTGAGTCTTGTCAGAGGCTTAGAATAATAGTTTTTGTTCCTGTATTTCTATTGCCTGCAGGACTAACATTATTTGCCATTTTGCTGGAAATGCATATTCCATTCAAACTCAAAACTGCTTCGATTCACCGAATTTGGTCCCATTAACCCTCCTAATAAAAGACATAGGGTTGTTTTCCCTCTGGAATATTTCTTTAACGCATTGTCAATGTACTAGTCAAAGCCCGCTCAAGGGGTTTTATTTTGAAAATTCGATCAGATTTTCTATGCCATTCCTGAGTCTGACGCCCCACCAGCTCAGTCTACTATGTGTAAACTGACTTAGCTTAGCAGTGGCTTGGCACCAGAAGATACTTGGTGCACATCTTTTACCAGAACAGAGAAGACAGTTGTTCCTGGGACACTTCTAAATTGCACCTCGGCATTTATGGTGCAAACAGACTCACTGACGAGAATGGCTACAGTTTACAACGGCTGACACGGGACAGCTGGACCGCAGCACTTTTGCACCCAGTGGGATGCAGAGGTCAAACTACTGAGATGCCCCTCATACTCTATGAGGTCGTTATCATCTAAAAATGGATTATTTCCATCGGGATAGAAACATTTTAACATAGTACAAAGATCTTCATTCAGAACTTGTTTACAAAGATTTGTCCTGCCCCATTTGACTCCCTCCCTGAGTGGACCCCAAACCATCTAAACAAAATGTTCCTCACATCATAACAGAGCCACCGCCGTTGAGGTCAAGGGTTCCTATCACTCCATCAATTTGTCATCTGTCTGTATACGTTAATCATTTGTTAACAATCATGTGAAGCATGCATGTGGGAGCATCATGTTTAAAACAAAGACTTGTTTGCAACAAATGCATGTTTCATTCAAGAATTCATTTCTTTTCAACACCATTCATTGTCATCATTCCATTGTAATTCATTCCCCCACTCACTATATTTCTTTCAGGTATCATCTGCATCTTCCAAGCCATTTTTTTCACAGTCATCAAAAGAGGAAAATATTGATTTAGGAGAAAGCCAGTGCTTTCCAACTGAGACACTGTTTTTGGTGCATGATGCAAAAAGGCCTCCCAGTGCACAACCAGAATTAGTAATTCCATGCACCTTGGACCTAAGTGAAACCCAATATGACATCTCTTTGACCAGTCAAAGTAGCTCATGCTCAGAACAAGACGAAAAGCTGTCATTAACCAAACCAAATGAAGACTTTGGCTTAGCAACGGCAAGTTCAATGAGTCCAGACTCACAAGACAGTCCTGATTTACACACCATCATGTCATCAGGCTCGTCACCAATGTCCGGGTCCCCTCAGCTTGACCAGCTGCTGTCAGACCTGAAGGAGATGAAACTTGCACTTAAACAAGAGACGCTTGACCTACCTTTGTCAGAATCCTTTGATGACAGCCGTGGTTGCCTTGATGACAGCCCTGAAGGTTGATGAAACTTACAAATGTAAAGATCTTTCACCTAAAGATAAATGCCCTCTTGAAAATCAAGATACCTCAGGAACAAGCATGTCATGTACTCTACAACATTCAGAGGATAACACAAATGTAACAGTCTCTCCCAATCAAACACAAACATCTGTCTCAAGCCTTGTTTATAACAAAGACAGTCGTTGTATTCCCTTCTGAATCCCTTTCAATTCCAAAATCTCCCCAAAGATTTGAAAGAGAAATGGAGCCATCACTGAGCAAAAAAGCTACAGATGCTATAGAAACATTTCTCTCAGTGCCTGACATATCTGAGAAAACTCTTTGTGGGAAGGATTCCACAAGTGACGTAAGTCAAGAGGGTCATGGCTCAATAACCCAATCTAATGAGTCAAAGGCAGATGAAGCATCAACAGAGAGTGTCCAAGATCAGCATTTATGCGATGGATCCTCCTTTGAAAGCGTCTCCTGTCATTCTCTGTCTGATTTGACTCCTGAGACAGTTACAACTGCTAGACACTTCAGCTTTGAGGAGCTGATGCCATACTCTGAGATATCCTCTGATGAGGAAGGCTCAAGGACCTTTGAACAGCATTTAGAAGAAACCCCACCTCAATATGACTATGAATGCTTTGGCTCTCAGTCTCATTCAGCCCAACCAAAGACTGAGATGGCTTCATCAACCTCCGATGATGAGGAGTACAGTATCCCACTTGGGTATGCGGAGAACTCCTCTGTTTCAGATATGTATACCCACACACCTCCAGGATATGCAGAGGTGGGACACAGTGGCACAGACATCCCAACCTTTGGATATTCAGACCCAGAACCTTACTTTGACTGCAAAGAAGGAGTGTCCGACCTCTCTGAGACTGAACCTGATGGACCTCAGGCAAGAGCTACTTCAACTGCAGGTCAGGAACAAGATCAGCTCAGTCATGTTGAAGTGAGGCAAAAGGAGGATGAAAAAGTTCTGTTGTCTTCTGAAAGTGAAGATTATGAAGATGCTTCTTTTGTCCATGAACCTCATCGTCATGCAAACGAAGCAAGTGAACAATCACACTTCTCAGAGACATCAAATGAAGAATTCATCATGTGTGATGATTCACAACTACCTGCCACATATGATACGAAAAAGTCCCTAAGAAGGGTAAGCTGAGACCTTCTGAAAACTTGCAAGTTTGTTCCCTCGAGCTGAGCTTTACCAAATAATATATCTGCTTCCAGTAGGAATGACTGCTAACCCTCTGGCCATGTGAATGGGATCAAAACTCCCTTTACCCTTCATTTTATATTGATTTCCAACAAAACCGATCCTAAATCAGCATGTCTCTTACCTTTAATCACTCATGGAAAAAGATATGCTATTTCTTTTATAATCAAAAACACATGCATTCATTTTTTTTTTTTTTAAGTCATAGCATGATATTTTTGCAAATGCTTTTTGAGCAGACTGACATGCTGTACCTTCCAAAGCACCGTTTGAAAATTTACCATAACATTCAACTCATTGGAAAGTGCATCGTGCCATTCTGGTTTTGCTTGCTTTGCTCCATACATGGCATTTATTTGGCATATTGTCATTTGATTAAATCTGAACAGATTTGTTTTGGTTGGTCAGGAGATCGCTGCAGAGTTTGGATCAATGTCTGAAAGTTCAGACGATGACTTTTTGACCACCAGAATAGTGAGAAGGAGAGTTCTCATCCAGGTATCTGATTCACTGTGGTTGATGGTGTTCTGATTTAGCATGGGCACAAGGTCTTAACCAGGCTGGGTCTTCATTTTTTCATTCTGTCTAACCGTGTTTAATCGAGTAAAAGTGTGTGAAAACGCGTTACCAGACATAACTCGCAATCTTATTTGCACAGATGGCTGAAGCCTGTGGTGGTTTTTTCTGCTGCTGTGAGCATATCTTTGTTCATTCCTTTGACAACATAACCCCTTTTTTTGTTTTCCAAAGTCCCCTAAAGTGCAACTTTTATGTTTAATGTCTTCTCTAACCTGTTGCTATTAACCAGAGAATTAACCACAAGAACGTCAGATTGGCCTAAGATGGTTTTCAGACTATTCTTTTCATCCTGTTTCTCTGATAGGCTGATGAAATGCCTTACCTCCCCACTCATTCAGTGACAGAGGAGAAGTACAAGGATGAAAATGGACACATTGTTGTCAAAAGGGTAAAGTAACATTCTGCTTATACAGTCATAAACATGTTACATGTCTTTATGTCAGTTTGCATTTGTATAAAAATGCTGCCATTCATTCAGTATTAAATGTCATGTGTAGATAGATAGATAGATAGATAGATAGATAGATAGATAGATAGATAGATAGATAGATAGATAGATAGATAGATAGATAGATAGATAGATAGACATATGTCAGGAGTGGTAGAAAGGTATACTTAAGTCACACAGGGCATGAGTGATGACAACAGTGAGGATGTGCAGTAGGTGTAACAGAGGGCTTTTAGGAGGCAGTGGGACTCCATCAAGGATCAACCTTAAGTCCCTTCTCGTTTGCCGTGGTGATGGAAAGGTTGACAGTTGAGGTCAGACGGGAGTTTCCAGGTAGACATAAACCTGGAGAGGTGGAAATATGTGCTAGACAGACGGCAGCAAGACAGGAAAGTATGTGTGCAAATGAAAATGAAGCAGGTGAGGATGCAAGGGATAGAGGTGAAGAAGGTCCAAGACTTATTTGAGAGTGGAATGGTCTGTGGAAAAGTGCTGAAGAAGAGAGTGTAGGCAGGATGGAGAAGTCAGCCAAGAGAATAAGGGGAAAACCAGAGATTTTTGAATGTGGAGAAAGAGGATGTTTAGTTGGTTGGTGTGACAGATGAAGATGCGGAGGACAGGGATAAGATGGTAATTGATGATTAGTTGTAGCAACCCCGAAAGGGAAAAAAAACAAACGAGGAAGAGACTATAGAAAGCATCATATAGTCTTTGAACAAGAGGTGCATGAAAAATACCAAGGATTGAAAGAGGAAGTAGAAAAGATGTGGAAAGAGAAAGCAGCAGTCGTGCCAGTGGTAATTGGAACATTCAGGGCTGTGACGTCCAAACTGGGAGAGTAGCTCCAGCAGAATCCAGGGCAGCATATGAGAGCTCTGTTCAGAAAAACATGTCCTCTGAACATCTGAGAGCCAAGGGGAGCTGCCCACAATGATGAATGAAATAAGAACTGCTGGATGAGTGGGTGACTGAAGCACATTGCAAAGCCTTGTAGAATATAAATAAGGTTTCTAGACACTATAGACACCCACTGTCCACATTACAAGGTACACCTCTTCCACTGCTCTTACGCACAAATGAAATATGAATCAGCAAATTACATGGCAGCAACTCTGCATTTAGCCATGTATACCAGCCTGTCTGGCATCAACATCCATGGCAGCTTAAAGTACCCGTCACCATGTTGTCTTGTTGACCGTTTACTAGTTACAATCTCTGAGTACTTGTTACCTAAAGAGCTGTGAACACATTGTTATCCTGGTCAGGTTACCCGGAAAGTCATTCGCAAGTGTATTTCTGCGGACGGCATGGAGCACGAAGAGATGTCATCAGAAGGAGCTTCTCTGGGTTCCGTTCCCATGGCAGAGGGAGACGGTTACTCCAAGGTAGTGAAACGGACCGTCGTGAGGAGTGAAGGCGATGACACAGAGGTACATGCGCTGCACATTGTTGTGTGTGTGTGTGTGTGCCAGTTTCTAATTTCCTGTCAGTTGCAGCAACAAATGCATTGATCGTTTTGTATATATAAGCATGTGAAATCACTTTTTGTGCTGTCCCAGGTAACATTCATTGAACGAGAGGGTTTCCCATCATCACAACAGGAAACAGCTGATGCTCATGAGGTCAGTCGCACAGAAAAGACAACTGTGCTGGAGGCTGAAAGGACGATGACTTCCCATGGTGATCCATCTTTGGCCTCTGACCTCCCCTCAGCCCAAGATGACTTCAAACTGGTTTGTTAAAAGCCTCTTTATCGTTATTCCTTAACCCATATTTGTCAGATTATTAATGTCTATCCAAGACAATGTGAAGAGTTTACAAGCCCACAAATGCATAGTTTGCAAATCCATTTAAGTCCTTAATGCTTAAAAAAGTAGCGACAAATATATCTTTACCACTTGTTGCATCACATCTTCCTCTAACAACTCTATGTAAGAATGTAAAAACCAATGTCAGTGTGTCAGATTCTTTTTTAGGGCTTGTGATACTTTTATTTCTGTATTTACCAAAATTCTGCTGTTACTTGTGTAAATCGTTGCCATTTCTCCATTTCATGCCGCCAGGCACTGAGTTATTTAGGTGGTTGGAGCAGAGCAAAGCTCCCTCTTGTGGTAGAAAGAGAAACTGTCAGAAAGGATGGAACTGTGGTCAGGAGGTGTGTGGATGAGTGTCAATGTGTGATACAGTGTCTCTTTTTTATATTGTGTGTGTGTGTTTGTGTGAGTGAGTGTGAATGTTTAAGTTTAACAAATTCACTAATATTGACTAAACTGTGTTACTTTTTTAACTGCATTTTTGTTGGATATCACTAATAACATTGATTTACACAATTAACAATGGAGCTGGAGTTTATAACTATTTCAGAGAGAACCTTTTTCTGAATCTAATGTCTGTTTGCATTCATTTTAGTCTTTACTCTTAATGAGTAAGCAGTTGTCCCATGAATGCAGCTTGAGTTACACTGTTCAGATTGGTTTAGTAAATCAAAGATGTATTAAAGTACCTAACAGTTAAAGTATTATTGAATTAAACTGAAGTGAATTAATTATGATCCTTTGTTTGGTGCATGGTGTTGTTTGCTTATAAACTGCAGACACAGTGCAGCTGTTCAGACCAAATATTCCAAATAATTAAGGAATTACACATTTTAGACAGATATAAAGGTTTAAGTGTCTCTGTGCTGGGGACTTTTCTGCAACAGTTTTAATAGAGGGAATGGGACTTAAAATAGATCTTAAATGAGTAGATACAACCAAAGAAATGAAAATATAATTTATCATGCATTTATAAACTTGAGATTCCTGCAACTAGAAAGCAGCTATTAAGTTACTGTGCATGTTTCCAGATGAATTATGGATTTACAAAGCATGATGCAGTCTTTTTGCATCTTTAAAAGCCACTGAAACTTTGTTTTTTGTTTTGTTTTGAACGGTCCTCCTCTCCTTACCCTCTGTCTGCTCCATCTCCAGGGCCCACATGCGTAAAGGTCGCACCCTCAGACGAACGGCAGTGAAAGGAGCTGGGCAGCACAAACGCGTCCTTGTGGAGCAAACGGACAACTCTAGGAAAGGGCCAAAAACCCTTCGATCTCCAGCGGCAACTCCACCAGCTCTTTCACCGCTGCTATGAACAAGAAAAGGAGGACAATGATGAGGACAAAACGGAGGACAAAGAGTAGAAGAGTCAGTAACACTCCCCCGGCTGTAGTCCACACTAAAGTCCCTGCTGATCCTATGCATTAGCCACATGCTATCCCCGTGTGAACCTTGGCACCTCAGAGCGACCACAGTCTTCCCATTTTAGTCCTGGAAGATGACGTTGTTGTTCACAAAGAAGAGTTTTCTTCCCTGACTGATACTGTATGTTTATTTTTTTCCATGTTCTCATGTTGTTTTTACCTTTTTGTGACCAAAGAAAGCCTTCTGTTGTTTTCCTGATTGATTTTTAAATGACAAAAATTGTCTTAGTTACTCCTCGATCTTGTGGTAGAGCAACAGCAACAACAACAAAAAGACGAAAACATAGGAACACCGTTCACATTAGATAGTTCACAGACCTACCGACGGTAAAGAAAACCTCAAATAAAAAAAGAAGAAAAACAAAAAAAAAGCAAGCCACTGCTACGGCTGTTTGAGTAGGTGCTCAGAATAAAAGACAGTATTTCACATTGCACTGCCTCTCACGACTCAGATATTCCTTTCTAAAAGAAAAAGAAAAAAGAAAAATTCTTTTACACACTGTTCTAGCCTCTGCTTTTTTTTTTTTCCTTTATGCAGGTGGTCCAGATGTGACAAAAACCAGACTGTATCGACACTAAATTTATCTGCTGCCATCGTGTTTCGTGTAGGCTATGTGTAGTCCGTCTTTGGTAATTATATATTATCTATAATCTGAAAAATTACTGACATCTGTAGCCTAGGAATTAATAATCACTCACGTGAAGTAGAACAGGCATGACTAATCAACATCTGTCGGTTTGATCCTCGCTTTGACTGCTTCGTCACTCAGTGGATTGTCCCTTAGCCTTTCCTTCCCCTCTCTGTGCGTCTCTCTTATGTTTTTTTTAAAGCTTTTTCAGTTGAGTTGTCAATTTTGACTCGCGGTGTGTGGATGTGCACGTGTGAGTGAGGCTCGAGCGTTTGCGCGCGTGTCGACTAAAACCGCACTGACTGCTGGTTATTAGAGAATGTTTTGGGGTCGTAGCATTAGAGAATTATAAACTTTTGTTTGGAGATATTTTGTTTTAAAGCTGTTTTTATAATTTTGGTTTAGTTTACAAGTTGATATAGACTACTAGTAAATTTCATTTGTGAGGAAGTCCCTCAGAAGTTGTCACTCTGTGACGTATTTCTGATGCGACATTTGTGGTAAAGTGACCAGGAATTAGATGTTTTATTTCATGTAAAAACTTTATTAGTTCACCTTTTGAGTCAGAAAGAGCTGAACAAGGTATGTATGTAATGTTTTCGAGAGTGAGTGAGTCTGTGTGTGTGTGTTGGTTTCTGTCAGCGAAGAAGAGAGCTGTTTATTTTACACGAAATCGCTTTTGCACTCCTGAATGTCAGATAGGAACACCTCCATGCTCTCCGTGTACAGGTTTGTGAGGTACAGCAGATGTTAGCAACAGGGATGGTCTCCGCTTGGAGGGTCACGTGACACATGCAAGACCGGCGGACGGTCAGGTTGAGAGCTTGAACATGCGGTAATCCACAGCTCTGAGCATCGCAACTGTATGTACCTACATGTATTTATGTCACTATCACTGTTTACTTTGTGAGCCAGGAAAATGTATAATGCAAATTAGTGAAAGTTCACTGTGACAGGTATGCTTTTAATCTGAAAAATCAGCATCCCTTTTTCTGTGATGACAGTTATATGCATATACAGCGCATATATATATAAATATCTACAAAGGCATGTTTTACTGTATCAAAATTTGAAAAGACAAAAACAAAAAAAATGGCTGCAGTGTATCTATGGCTGATAGAGAATAAAAATCTACAAATGTACATTCATGATTTGGTTGATTCTTGTGATTTTTTTTTTTTTAACTAGTGATTTATATACAGGACTTAAATAAAATATACAGTGGATGTTTTTCATATTAAATGTCAGTTTGTGTAGCAGTACCATTACCGACCACATGGGGGCAAAAGAACAATCAACAATACTGTGCTTTATGGGGGCGGGGGGCATTCCAGCACATCTTGTCACACCACTTCGTGTTTAGTTTTTTTTTTCCTAATGTAGCATGTTCTAGACTCCACCATCTCTCTAGGTGGATTTCAGATGATATGGGTGAACAAACGACCTCAGACAGACCAGCAGAGGGGTGGCAGAAGAGCTTGTTTCCAATCGATGGTGTAATCCTGGACATGAGACTGTGAGGGAGCACCTCTTCACCCCAGGTGTTCGACTGTCGACTGTAGGTTTCCATCCATGCTGTCTACTGAGAGTTTACCTGTGATACCTTTAGTACAGTTGTTGCCATGCTACAAGCGTTCCAATGCATTCATGATGATGACTGAAGTTTTCAGCCACGTCTGCTTTTCAGGTTTTTCACCTCATCTTCATTTTAATTTTACCAAGTAATTTAAACTGCAACAGCATTCAGTTCACTTATGATATGTGAACTGAAACCTCGGCAGGGGCCTTTCCGTGTGTTTCCATGTTCTCCCCGTGCTTGCATGGGTTTCCTCCGGGTTCTCCAGCTTCCTCCCACAATCCAAAGACATGCATGTTAAGTTAATTGGTGGTTCTAAATAGGAGTGATTGTGAGTGTGCATGGGTGTTTGTCTACATGTGGCCCTACAGTGGACTGGTGACCTGTCCAGGGTGGACCCCTGCCTTTCACCCAAAGATAACTGGGTTTGACTCCAGCAGATCCCCATGACCCTCTATGGGATTAAACAGGTATGGATGATGGATGTTGCCTCCATGTGGTCAAAAGGGGTACTGTCACATAGAACTGCTTTAATCAGTTTAATGGGGCTCTGTCATCCAGAAAGCAAGGTCTGAGTACTGTAGTGAACAAATGTACTGCCATCTGAGGCATCTGGAGGTTCAGGTACAAATATGGAAACACCCATCCATCCAACAACCCGGACAGGTCACCAGCTCACACTCACTGCTACGGGCAATTGAATATCGCCAATTAGCCTTATATGTATGTTTGTTTTGCTTTATTGTTTTTGGCTGTGCAAGAAGACCCACGCAAGCATAGAAGGGATGTGCTAACTCCACAAAGAAAGGCCAAGATACGAACCAGGAACCCTCTCTAGTTGGGAGGCAACAGTGCTCACCACAAAGTGTTCTCATATGTGAATAATTATGGTTCAATCTTATTACGGTAAGATATTAGAGCGTATCGCAAGAGTGTGTTAGGACAGGCCAACAATCACAACCGTTCACACATGAACCTTCAGGTCTTACGCAGCAGGTTCAGTCCTTTCCTGCTCCTGAGAGGAAAGCGAATCAACCAGCCACACAAGCTGAGTTAAAAGTGATTCTTCGACACCTTTTAGCGGATATATTTATTTCTTAAACATGTTAAGCCATCCATTGCCATGCTGGCAACAGGTTCACACCGTATAAGGAGTGGTGCATTGCATTGACATCATACCTTTTGTCAAAAGAAACCTTTATCTTACTTCCCCTTATAAAAAGAAGAGACAAACCAATTGGAAAAAAAAAGCAAACAGTAGGGACAACAAAGACAATGTCATTGTCCTGCCATGGTAAGACCACTGGATAGCAGAAGCACTGATCGACAAGGAAGACATCCCAGCTTTTATCACAGTCCAACTCTAGTTTGATTCTCTTGACCGCAACGTTTTTCAGTCCAGTACTTTTGCAGCTCCATCAGATTTTCTCTTGACATGACTGAAGGTTGAGGCTCCGGGGCCTTTGCTCCATCTTCATTTATCTGCACCATCTGTGCAATTGGCAAAGCAGCACGCTCGCTCGTATGACAGGAACCGGATGACAACAGAAACCCTACATACAGTCATACAAGTACAAACATTATGAAAAATGAGCTCGTTTTCTTCTCATTTTTTTGTTTCGGTTTTTTTTTTTTTCTTTTTTTTTTGTCTTGTTTTTTGTTGTTTTTTTTTTTTGTTTTGATGTGTTTTGGGGGTTTTTTGTTTATTTTTTATTTTTTTTTACAAAATTTTAAGTTTTTTTTTCCACAACCAATTTTTCAAATTTTTTTTCTCCTGTTTGATGTGAGGTCTTGATATTTGCGCAGGATGTGAACCACAACAGTATTTATTTTACAATAGTTTCATGATACTGGAGGACACTAGAAACATTAGGGACAGGACTGATGCACAACAATAACAAATGCAAACAAACAAGTCAGTGTTTGACAAACCAAACAGAAGATATTTTAGTTTCATATGATCTTACGGACAGTTAACGCCCCCCCCTCCCCCCTCCCCCCACCATGCACTACACAATAGTCTTGAATTTTCATATGTTACATATATGCTACATTCTCTTATTTCTTATTTTTACTGATATAAAGGCAAACATATCTCAATGCAAAGTGTAAGCGGCGCTGCTTTTCTTTACATTTAAATTAGTACTATAGGTTGAAATCTGACAATTGAAACAGCATGACTTAGCTCATAGCAAACAGAAATGTAGCTCATAAACTGGATTTTACATTAACTCTTAAGTCATCTGATAGCAAGAATAGCAATTTCAGTGTTTCCTTTTGTTTGTTCTTTTTTTTCTCTTTTATCAACAAACACAACGTATATATATACATCACCAGAACTAAAGCAAGCTCACTTTTTAACGTTCCCAATTTTCCAAATGTTTTTGAGCTGCACACACATTAATACACATAAAAATACAGAACTAATCTTCGGGTGAGGTTACAGTAGTAGATTTTTAAACATCTCTATTTTATATTTAAAATGCATACCAAAACATTTTTTAAAAAAACAAACAAACAAAAATGTTCTCAATATGCTTGTTTCATAATGTCCAAATGCAATGTGCAGCCACCCGGCGGTGGTTTTGAATGATGTCCTTTCATAAAATGCCATAACGGTAAAACTGAATTATACTTGTGTCCTGTGCGATGTTATATCCTTATAGGAGGGTCAAGGGTCTAAAAAGCAGTCACGGGTTGGCTAGTTGACTGCTCCACTAGATTTGCTGATGGGATTTCTTTTATTTCCCTCCCCCCCCCCCTTTTTCTTTTTCCACACAATGATATTCCATTAACTGCAAAGAGAGACAAAGAGAGAACAAAAAAGTTTAAAAAAAAAAAGCCATGACAGGTTTCTCAGAGCATAAATGTAGTTAACGATAAACATTCACAGCAATTCAAGAAATCATTAATTAGGAACATTCTCATAACTGTATCTGCATTTCACTGTTCCCGTAGTTGCAGTGCAGTCTATGGTGGCAGCAGCTCGCGCCCATTGCTTGAATTACTTAGTGCACTTTTCTTGACCTACGAGTTTTAATAAAGATCTAATAAAGCATAATCATTCTTATTATAAAGATAACAGCTTGTTGCACTGCAACCAGGTTCTGTGTTGGCTTTGAAGGGTCAGAGGATATACCTCAGATAATCAGTAGATAGAAATTACTTTTGTTTACAGCCAAAGGCCGCTCCCAGGGCCGACCTGGGGATAGCCTCTAGCTCTTTAGCTGCTCTCCCCGACAGCAGCGGAAACAGCCATCTTCTCCAGCTAACCCAAACGTCCAGGTTGGCATGCACCCTTCCAGGCTATTTTTGACCGGATTTCTGCTGGGACTGAGCTCTGACGGAGCTCCAGGGGACCCCAGGTCTGCTAGTCAAGGGTCTCAGTGGAGCTCGATTGCAGCTGTAGCTAGTCTTGTCTCAGCTCAGGGATCACCCTGTTTCAAACACAGTTTCAGTTGCAGCTTTTCAAGGATGGATGGACTGATTTGATCAGAGTGAATGTAAAGTAATGCTAGTTAGCATCGTGGTTTAGCATAAGCCTGAGCTCTGTCAGAGCAACTAGCACCTAGGCAAAATGCTTTTTTACAAGTCTTAAGAAAACCTAAGTGTGATGCTGCAGGGGATTTCTCCAGTTCTTTTTATACAGTATATGGGTTTAACACAAATGTCATCCAGTGAATATCTAGAATCCCTTTCACAGGCTCAAGTCATGTCTAAGCATGTTTGCAAGTGTTCCCCTCATAATTACAGTCTGTATTCTTTCCGGCACAACAGTAACTTTCATATGAGCGAGTTTTAGTGCTGGGCAATATGACGATACATATCGTGGGGACGATAGAAAAGTGTGTATCGTGCCATTTCTCTTCTATTGTTTCTATCTTTTCTAACCTAATTTGATCAATTATTACAGCAAATATGTAATTAAATAACCTGCAACGATAAATTTGATAGAAACATATCTACTTCTACAAAGTTGCCTTTTATGTTTGCACTTTTATTCATGGTTAATGCCTTAAACAGAGTTCTCTTCAACCCTGATGTTTACTTTAGACACTTTATATTGGTTTGCAAACTTTGCACTACAAGGTTACAGATATTAGAAAGTTGAAAAATAATTTGTGTTTATTTTTTGTAGCTGTAGTAGAACTTCAGTGCAAAAATGTGTTTTTCTCCTCAGAAACTGTTGTGCACTTTAAAAAAAATGTGAAAGCTACTGTACCTCTGTACCTACCTGTTTTTGCTGCACTAAAATGTAAGTTTGTGACAGTTCAGCTAAATGTCCTTTCAAAATAAAGTTGAAAAGTAAGTAATGAAATTTTTGTCAAACTTTTCAGAGAATAACTGAAAACATACTTTATTATGGTATATCGTGATATATATCGTTATCGTGATATAAAATAGTCCATATCGTGATATATGATTTTTTCCATATCGCCCAGCACTAGCGAGTTGGTGTGTCCAAATTCTTGATCAGTTCAGCCAACACGCTTGTCTGCTGTGTAATTCCAGGAGTTTCTTACTGGGAGGGGATGCTGGGCGAGCCTGAGCGATGGAAGTGGATGTTCTGCCACTTTCCATCACGGCGGTGCCACACGCGGGTCTCCTCAGACTGCATGGTGCGAGGCATGCCGCTGCCATCCATGTACTGGGTCAGTCGAATATAGGCGATGCACGCCGCGTTTTCCCCAATAAGGTGCACGTGTGGGTTCAACAGGATGGTGTGCACTGGTTTATTCCCTTTGGACAGTGCTGCAAATGACACAGAAAGAACACGGTCAGTTAATACTGCAGATGCCATATTATCTTGCTTTCTACCTTGCGTTGGGCCACTCTTGTGATAATTTAAAGCAGCAACATAGCTGTTCAAAAGAAGAAACACTGAATCTTCCTCGTAACTCTCATTGTTACAAGGAGCTGCAGCCTCCATATGTTGATTGTTGGACAGCAGACAAGCGCAGGCTTGCCAAGTGATTGAGGTTTCTGGGACATATCTGATTTACTGAAACTATTTTTACCCAGACTGAGAACATTCTGCCATTTATGGAAATCATTATGCATAAGTAATTTTTTTTTGCTCCAAGGTTTGTCCATGTCTTCGTAGTGTAGCAGCAAGAAAACACAAGCTGTAAGCCAACAGGATTAATATTGATGTGCAGCATACTGTTTAAACTATACACACAAATGCCTCATTTATATTGTCTTTCAACAACGTCGTCAGTGGTGGTTTCTTTTTTCTATGATGGTGGTCTTCATTATTCCTCTGCCAAGAACAGAGCTGAAGTGGAGGCATGTGGTCATTATCATTTGTTTATGTTTTGTTTTGTTTTTTTGACTTGTAAGTGGTCCGTTTGATTCCAAAGATAAAGAAATAAATGCAACAAAATTGATGACATATGAGGAGTGGACATGGGAAAAGAAATAACCCATCAACCTTTGGTTGATGGGTTATTTCTTTTTAAGTTCCATTCCAGAATAAATGAAACAGATTTCTATGCAGATTTGTAGATTTGCAGTTGCATTTTGTGCTCGTCTGCATGATTTACACCCACTGAGCTACCTCATCAGGTTCCCTCCATATCAGTTGTGTGCATGCACCCGTATGTGCAGGAGGTTTTATCATCCATTTGTCTACAAAAGTGTCCATTAGCACATAACTGCAAAAACAATATTTTTACGATGCAGTTCTCGTATTTCATAACTTTAATTCACCCCACTTAAACCAACAGGAAGTTGTCTCGACAGGGGGAGAAAAAGTCATAAAACTGAAAAGTCAACACATTATGCCTTTGTAAGCAAACGCATTTGTAATAACTCATCCTCTCAAGAATCTCAAGGGCAACTGGAATAAACATGCGCAGACTAATGAAAACAATATACACAACATTTCCTCTCATTTTTTACCCACCATGTCTAATTAGTAAATAATTATAGCTCCACAAGAGTGGGAAAACTCAGACTAACAGCTGGTGCACCCTTCAGCTGCTGTGGGTGACAGAAACCATGACAGTCCCATCTTAAATGAACAAATCAGATTTGACTCTGAGGCAGCATTACTAGTATATAGTATTAGGCCACTTTCATATTAGGATCTCATGAAAATCACAGTTATTTGTGAGAAATGCTTAACAGTCTTAAACCCACCATTCTCGAAGTAAAAGCGATGGAAGTCGTGTCCTTCCACCAGATTGCCGAGGGCCTCGGGCTCAAAGGAGGTCAGGCCGGGATCGCAAATCTTCCTGTTCACCCAGAAAAAAATGCAGAGTCAGAGAATGGAGCAAGCAAAACACCAGGAGGTCTGATGCCGCTGCATGCAGGCGGGAGGAAACTTACGCGTAGGCCTCAAAGTCTCCATTGTTGATAGACTCGATCAGCTGCTCGGTGACCTTGATGATTTCCTGTTTACGAGCTACGACACAAGACAACAGATCATCATCATCAGCAGAGATTAAGAACGCGCCGCGTAATGTTTTCCAGGCAAATGCTCTTAGTGCAGGGGAAACAAAATCTTACATCAAACCAGGTTCAGATGGGTTCTAGTCTACGCATTACGAGGACTTCAGAGGTATTAGAAATGGAAGGCACTCAAAAAAAAAATTCCTTTTTTTTGATAGTTAATGTCTGGATACTTAAACAGAAGACAGAAGAAAGCCTCCCATCACTAACAGTGATATCAGGTGGGAAAATGCAGGATGATTTTTTTTTTTCATCAAACAAAGCTCAACATGGACAGACAAACCAATGCTCAGATGCAATGTAAATACTACAGAAGTAGTCATAACTCAGTAATATTGACAGTTACCTTTATTGTTATTGGTGCAGGCTGGGGGATATTGAAAGAATTACTCAAAATGTGCAGCAAAAGAGACAGGATACGTCATAAAAACTGGATGTAGATAAATATTTCACCTTCATTTCCTTCACAGACATGTACTACAATGCTGAGTGTATGAGAGTGTGCATGAGCTGCCGTTTTCATGGTGTGAGACAGTATTTGGGTAAGTCAGAACAGATGGTGGAGAGAAGAACTGAATCTACAGACAGATACGCAGGACAATATCTTCTTTAAGAAAAAAAATTGGATGGAAGGAGAAAGATTAAGCCGCTTGCAACACCGAATGCGACATGCACCGAGCTCGATGCAGGGTTGTGCGTACCAGGGGCTGTTTTCAAAACCTCGCGTAATTATTGGTGGGCGGGATGTATGCAGAGTTGACAGCAGCAAAGATGTGTCTGATATGTGCTGATGAGCTAGCATTGGTACCAGCCCTGCTGGTGAGAAAAGCAAAATGAAAAGCAGCAAAGAAAAGGAGGAAGTGGACCTGTGAGACCCTCACATCCAATTTGGTGAATTCAAGGTTGCGATGGAGCTGCGTTAGTTACTACAAGAGGCCGCTGCTGCATTTTACCCAGATGTAGCACGCAGTATGTGAAAAAATCCCCAGATTGGGTGCTTCAATATGGAAAATTTCCATTATTGCAGCTGACCAGTCTAACTTGCATACTGCTTTACATACTGCATCCCTTGAAACAAGTTATGCAGTACATAAATTGATTTTCCGGAGGCAGAGTATGCACTCATGATGACCTTTTCTGAATGACTTTTCATACAGTCATCGCGGCACATCGTGGTCAAGATGAACCCAAATGCATTTTATTTTGCACATGAACTTCTGAGACCCCTGCTCCACCTACAATATCAAAACCTGCCCAAGAAAACTGTTGTGTAACTGAAAAATAAAACATCCATTGTTGTAGTAAGCGAATTGCCATAAATTCCCTATATTTCAAAAATGATAAATAAAAAACATAAGAATATATTTTCAAAAAACTATTTTCTGTCAAATATTTGGTTTGTCCAGCTTCACAGGCCTACTTGGACCTAGTTTGTTTGCACAGTTCAAGCTCGGTGCAGCATTAAACCTTTATCATGAGGCGTAAGCCAGTGAAATAAATGCGTTTTAGCGCATGGCAGCACAGTTGCCGCTTTTGGTGTGCAAGGGGCTTTGGGGTCATAATTGCATGTTTTACAGATTTTATCAAGAAGGGATAACCAGTGCATCATATAATGTCAGGCTATAGACCAGTGTTCCTCAAATCTGGTCCCTCAGGGGGCCACAGCCCTGCATGCTTTAGGTGTTCACGTCCTCCAAAACGGTTGACTGAAATGAACGGACCATCATCAGCTTGTCATCAAGGTCTGCAGAAGTCTGTTAATGACCCATTCATTTCAATCGGGCCTGTCGGAGGAGGGAAACTACGCAGAGCAGTGGCCCCCCGAGAACCGGAAATGAGGAGCATTGCTATAGGCGATATGAAACATCAGGTTGCATAAGCCAAGAGCATGATCTGAACATTGGGAACGCGGGATCTGAGACACTTTACACACAGAGGATATGGTCCTAACATGATGTGAATGAAACAATCCATCTCCAACCCCTTTTGCAGAGGCACTTACTCTGAACTGAGGAGGTGGGAGTCTGTCTTGAGTCTGACATCTGTGAGGAACGGCTCTTAGAACTCAAGATGCTCACTAAACTGCCCATACGAAGGGCTGACAGAGGTTGCATGAATGATGGGAGTGTTGTTTGGTGTTTTGTGTGTGTGTGTGTGTGCGGGTGTGGAGATGAGATGTGTAACAATGATAGCCATGTTTGTTCAGGAAAGGTATATGGGAAGAAAAATGTTTTGTTTTTTTAGCAAAACACAAGAAAAAGGGAGAAAAATAGAGAGGGGGAGACATTTAATAATACTGAAAACATAAAAACGTATGCAAAAAAAAGAAAAAGAAAAACAAAAGTTGTTTTGACCATACAGGTATTAACTTCAGATACAAGATGGGAAAAAAGGATGCATTCAATCCAGAAAAATTAAAAAGAAAACAAGAAAAAACAGGACATTTTGCAAAAGGAGTAGACAGCCAAAGAGGAGATGCAGTAGTTAGCTTACTACTGCAAGAGTGAATAAAAACATAGAAAGGTGTGATCAGTCTGACTGAAAATCCTGAGGGCTGATTTTCATAACCGTGTTACAAGACTGCCATGAGTTTTCCCCACCTTTTGCATCCTCATCCTCAATGGTGGTGTTGGCACTCTCAACGGACTCCTGCAAAGGACAGAAACACATCCTGTATCTCAGTGGTGCGCAAACTGTGGTACACGTACCACTGGTGGTACGCAGGGGAAACGTCAGGACTTTCCACATTTTCACTTTTTTTTTTATTAAATCGGAAACATACAATGCATTATAAATATGTTTAAAACAAAATTCAGGTAACAATAAATAACTACAATAAGGAATAAACATCTCTCCTGTGAATTTAAAGCTAACTGAGAAGGCATATATGGCTATATTTTTAAAATGGTGGTACTCGGAGAGCTGAACAGTGTCTCAGGTGGTACGCAGTATTAAAAATTGAGAACACTTGCTGTATCTGTACGGTGGTGTCTTTAAAGGGATGCTTCATCCAAAAATCGACAATCAAGCAACCGGGAAAGCAAAAAAAAAAAAAAAAAAGTTCTCAATCGAGGCACGGTTTTGAAATTAAGCGATGTAAAGTGTAGGTTTTGATGTTGTACCTTGTTTCCATCCACCGGATTGTGGATCACTGTGGTTTGTGGCTCCTAAAGAGAACAAATGACGGAGAACGTGTGATCACATTTCAGAAGAATGCTTTAAAATAAAGTATGAAGATACAGGCATTGCTTATGCAAATCAGCTTGTGTGTGCAGTGGAGATCTGTCCATCTGTCTGTTACATTGCTGTCTCGTTGGTGTCTACAAGCATTCTGCCTCAGCAATCAGATGTCTGGGCTTTTGCAGAATCGATTCTGATGACCAGCTCAGTCCTTCTAATCACTAGCCCAGATTACACTAGATTATAACATCAGCATCCTTGGCTATATGTGCGTGCGTGCAAGTGTGTGGGTGGCTGCGTGTGTGTGTATGTGACTCTCTGTGTGTATGCATGACTGTCTGTAAGTGTGTATGCGTGTATGTGTGTGTGTGTGCGTGATGATGAAGACAGAAAAGAGGATAGAAAGAGAAAGAGACAGATGTCATGTGTCCGTGTTCATGCGTAATCAACTTGACAGCAAATGAGAGGAAAGCAAATCTTCAACATCATGGAGGGCGGCGGTCACATGGCCTGACGCAGGCAGCCAATGAGCGGACGCTACGCAAAAAGCCAGTCAGGGACAGCCAGGGAGCCAGTGCTCTCACAGCCATGCACGGATGAACTGTGTCAGCAGCAACAAATCCTGAATAATGCATGTGTGGATGCTTGTCTGAAATTCCTCTTTGCATTCATATGCAAAACTGCGTTCGGGGTAAAGCACGTTTGATGACATGGAGGGAACTCATGCATGGTATGAGTGCATGGTGGGGGGGCGGGGGTGCTGGGGTGGAGGATGCCCTAATCACAGATTTAGGGCCACACTAGTCAAAGCCCAGTGTGTGTGAAGAATTATCAGCCCGGCATTAGCATTGGACAAGTCCAGACTGATAAAGCTCAGCGTACCAAATGCATGCTTTGCTAATTCAGATGAGTGAGAGAATTAATGTATAAATGAATACATCAATCTGAATTATGGATATCTCTCAGGGCTAGCTGTATCAGAGATTCTGAAGCTGGGGCATGCTGTGCACTCAAAAATGCTTTTACATACTATTTCATTCAGGGATAGCCTGACTGAGCTAGACGGCTGTTTCACCTCACGCTTCTGCCCTCGACTTTATCAATGTTCTTACACACCCCTTTACCAATTTGAAGCTAAGTCGAGCAAGGTGGAGATCAAACAGAAGATGGCCTGAGCCTGTGTCGATGGTAAGACTGTACCTCCTCAGCGGGATGTGAGGCTGAGATGTTTTGTGAAAGAACGTGTGGATGTGGATGAGACTGAGTGTGGATACCAGTGCAGGGGCAGGGCCAGTGTCTTTAGGACTGGTCACTGTGTTGGCTTTGTTGTTGACCTGCAGGGGGCAGTGTAGAGGGGACATGACACACATACGCACGTTTCAGGCACACGCACACACCCTCCTCTCTAGCTCAATCCCAAAGTGATCAAAACAACTCCTGTGTCCCAAAGATCTGTGTTCACTGAGCATTACACTCCCAACAACCAAGACCAAATTATGATGATGTGCACCTCGTAAGAAGCGAGGAGGGTTAATGTATGAAGGAAAGCTCTGTAGCTAACATTTGCACTAGTACAAGTCAAACAAACTGAGGTGCACCAGAGGAAGGACAAAACTATACGGATCCAAAGTATTTTGGGGGAAAACTGTTCTTATTTTGGGATCCTAAACTGATACGTTACAGATAAGATTAAACAGAGATTAAGCAGTGGTTTATATTTTGACCATCCTCCGAGTTAAATCCAACTCCTGGCCAAAAAAAAAAAGGATTTTACAAAGTGGATACGTAAGAAGCTCCTACTGGAAAAGCATGACGGTTATTAATATGTTTCACCTTGCAACGTTATTTAAACGTCCATATGCATCCTTCTGGTGCAGAAAGCTGAAATTACTGGTCTGCACCATCCAGACAAAACTCAGGAGACTGTCTCTGAAATTACTAACATTTGGTCAAGAACCGTCCAACACAAAATTAAAACCTGGAAGGATACTGCTGGAAGAAATGGGATCACAAAAAAAAAAATTAAATCGTGCATGGCTGTGACTGCAAATCACTGACAGATTCACTTAACAGGAGAAAAGTGAAAAATCAATACAAATCAAAAGCATTTCCACATGTGTTGTGCAAAGAGAGCCTGGGGTGGGCTGATTGAAAGCGTCTGAATGGCTACCATAATCCAAACTGAAGATGGCAGGAAAAAAAAAATCAGTGTGTGTGGTTTTATTTGTTTTTCTTTCTTTTTTTTTTTGGCCAGGAACTGTATTCCCTTGATAAACTGAGCCGGGAAGGGATGGTTGTGGGGGTGGGGATTAAAACTGGAAATTCACAAAAAACTCCATTTGCAATTCATCAGAAACAAAAGTAATGAACACTGTTTTTAGCATGAAACCACACTGCTTCTCTTTTACAAGGTCGGACCAAACATGTTACATAACACGTTGCACAGCCCGGCAAGACATTTTAATTCTTTTCCTCCAAGACACAAAGAATTAGTGTGGTTCCTCTCCCAGTTAATGATGTTGGGTTTTAACTTGCAATGGTCCGACAGCTTGCCATCAAACGTCTCTGCTATACAGTGATCCCTCACCAATTCGCGCTTCAAGTTCCACGGTTTTAGTTATTCGCGGATTTTTCAGAAATATATAATATAATAAAAAAAATCAAGAAAATATCGCGGAAACATCCTCTTTAAGAAGGTAGCCTTATGGGTAATGGTGTGTGTGTGTCGTGGGACGGCAGAACGAAAACGGGGCATTAGCATTAGCTGTGCTCCATTTTCTTTTCTTTCCTGTAGCTTTGTTGTGCTGTTTTGCCCCATTTTTTCTTTTTTATTTCTGTATGTTTGCAGGCCTGAGTTTCCTGAGTTGCATGCTGGCTTGCAGTTCCCTCCTCTGTCCATCCCAGCGTTTACCTCCACCTGTGTGTGTAGATGTGTTCAGGGTGCCGACTGGCGTGGTGACCGGTGTCCTAGTCCTCTGACCATCTCACCTTAGTGCTGCTACCTGCATCTGTTTATGTTTATGTGGTCATTACATTTAGTCATTTGTGTTCTCTCCTCTCTCTGTCCTTCATCCTCTCTCTGTTCTGTCTACCCTCTTTTCTTTCTTTTGACCGGCTGGTCTTCATCAGGAAGGTCCCCCCCATATGATCCAGGTCCTGCTCAAGGTTTCTTCCTCCCAAAGTGGAGTTTTTCCTTGCCACTGTTTGGCTTAAAGGTTTTTTCTCCAACTGTGGGAGTTTTTTACCTGCCATTATCCTTGTTTAGGATTCAATATTATAGTTTTAGTAAATGATATTTGCTCGGGGGTCATGCTCTGGGTCTCTGTAAAGCACCTAGAGACAATTGACATTGTAACAGACGCTATACAAATAAAATTGAATTGAACTGAATTCAATGAAAAGTGGAGTGAGCATCAACAGCATCCCAGCGTGTATAGATTTACATTCTCTGTTAACCGACAGGAGCCCAACAATACAACCTGTGTGATGTTACAAGTTCCTGCAGTGCCAGAATAAAGTGCCTGTTCCATGCAGAGAAAACCAGACTTTTTCTTTTGTTGTTGTTAGCGTGTTACCCGCTAATTACGAGCCAAAAATAGCACAATACCAGCGGTTTCTTTACTACGGTTCAGAGACCAGAGGCTGTGAAGGTAACAGGAAGACCACAGTTGAGCCTTTGTCTTGTTTCACTGCAGCGCCTCGCTACTTTTTGCAGTTTTTAAACATATTTTAAAAACATTATTTAGGCTCGGGCTCCGGCTCCAGTTCGCGGATTTTGAATTTCGCAGTGGGGGGGGCCGGTCCCTATTAATCGCGAAAAATAAGGGATCACTGTATATCAACACCTATTTCTACATCTAGTGAAATTATCTTGAGACTATGTTTGTTTTTCTCTATGTTTCGTTATTTTTTCCCCATTTCACCGTGTCAACCTTACAGTACTTTGGCGACGTGCATCGCATTGCCTGAAGAGTGTGATGTAGCCACCAGACAATTATGAAAACACAACTCCTCCAAAAAAAAAATAAAAATCCATCAAAATGGTCCACGAAAAAAATATGACCCTCTCATGCTGTGGATTGTAGGTGCACATTTAGTCCAACCATCTACTGAAGGCAAAAAGAAAACACTGAATAAAATTTAACAAATTTGTCGTTTCTGCTTGTTTAACACACCTAGTGATGCCCAGCATTAGCATTAGCAGTCAAATCAAACTCTTAACACCTGGACGTAAGTTGAACAAATGATAACACGTGCACCTCCAGGTGCTGGGTTTTAGATTGGGCCGTTAACACATAACGAACTATGGTGGGGAAAATTAAATGATTATGAAAAATATGTGGCAAGGTAAACTCAGGAAATACACAGAGGTAAAGAATCTGAAGACGCTAGAAATAAAGACATGCTGCATATCTCGAATACTCTGTTATCACTGTGGTCTGCTGCATCTCAAAGCAACAGCAAGAACAAGCTAAAATAAATAACCACTTCCCACGGTTACCAAAGACTGTCCCTGAATGATGTCGTTAAGTGCACAATGCATAATAATAATAATAATCAAAAAAACAGGGCTCCGCCAACACTGAACATTCCAAGAAAATAAAATGCAGCAACCAAAGCGCTGTCTTCTTTGTGCAAAGCAACTCACCTTAACGCCGTCTGGCTTCTTGTTGAGCAAACTCTTGGCTGCTGCAGAGAGACAAGAGACGAGGGTTCAGCGTGAGGGTTCGCAAACGGAGTCCTGCGCCCGAGGCTCCACTGACATGCAGCAAGCATATCAATCAACTGTGCTTATCTTCAAAGTCCAGGTGCAAATTTCAACCGGTCCGTAAAGCAAGGCAACAAATTCTCTGAACAGCGTCTTTGCTTATGCAAGGCTGCTATCCTATCATGTAGTAGGTCAACAGCGAGGAGGCTGAAGGGTGGGATGCATCTGTAGGAGCTGATGAAAAGGACAGTCCACCTACCTGCGTCCTGTACCAGACTAACATAACGCTCTTATATTCACACGCATACGCATGCACCCACGCACACAGTCCCCTAAGTCTATTGTCACTTTCATCTGCTTTAGAAAACCAAAACGCTAAGCTTCGTTAAAGAATGCATGCCACATTATCGTTAGAATATTATGATGAATCTATATTGGTGCAACATTCAATATCGATGTCTCAAATGGCCACCGTCTCTTCTTCATGCATATTTTAGAAGCTATGAGAGTAGCAGGAGAGTCTGAACAGCACAGCTTATTGTTTGGGGTCAATCCCGTACATTTCCCTATCATTCCCAAAAAAAAAAGAAAAAAAAAATCTTACCTCAAATGGATATCACAATCCAAACAAAAACGGAAAGAAAATTGAAGAAACAAAAAAAAGGAAGAAAATGATGAGTAAAAAGAGACACAAAGGTGCTGATGCATTTCACTGGAGGATGAAGAGTGACAGCGGTCTAGTAGAATTGAAAAAAATAGAGACAGGCTAAAGGAAAAACATGCAAAAACGTATGACAAAATAGGAAGACTGATAGAATAACAGCTAGAGAAATAAAGAGAGATGATTCTGTTTACCAATGGCCTGCTTGTGTTAACTTTTCTTTTTTTTTGTTCTAAACAATAAGGCATTCAAAAATAGGTGAAAACATCCCTGTTTGCTCAGATATGTCTGGGGAACCAGCTCTTGGACATCAGGGTGACAAAGACATACCTGAGAAGTTTCTTGTGACCAGCAAAGTGGTCAATATTGCTCCCTGCAGTCACAGAAGAGATGCAAAGGAGGAAGAAATGACGACGGACAAAAAAGGAAAGGAGGAGACAGGAAGGAAGAATCCATTAAAAGGTTGCAGCAAGAGAAGAGAGGAGAAGCACGGTAACAAGGCAATGTGAAGGTCTCATAGAACGAGGTGCCATTTTTAAATCACGGAGAGAAGTCTTGAAGGAGGAAGACAGAGAGGGTGAAGAGAAACGGCTGGATGGATTGTTCGGCATAAATAGAAATATGATCGACTGCCAGACGTCTCACCTTGAGTTTCCTTCGGGCATTGAATTTCTTCAGGCACTCCACAGTCTCCTGCCTGTGCATCATGGAAGCTACAGTGGACCGTTGCTGTAGGAGGGAAATGAGAAGAGCTGAGGATGAGAAAGTAACTGAGACAACTATGCAACTGTGCAAAGTCATGCGTGTTCGGAAAAGTTAGGAGATTCAGCACAGGGCCGTTTCTAGTTGTTTGGAGGCCCTGAGCAAGATTCTGTTTAGGGCCCCCTATCCTGTAAAACTATGATACAATGGGGGAGTTTCAACCTTTAAAGATGATCTGTGGCAACGCATCGGTCCGCTACACTTTAAGAAAAGAACAGGCTGTAAATCTATGAATCTAAAATTTAAACTTAAATGCAGAGGTACTGCAGTAAAATAATCCTAAAAAACCTAACATAATTTTTCTTTAATTACGCCTTTCACAAAGGCTTCATGAAACACATATGTGAGCAGTGCAAAAATTAAGACGGGAACTTTAAAATCGCCCAAAACACGCCGCCCTCGCAGCTCGGGCGCCCCCTACTGGCTGCAGGGGGTCCACGCGTCTGCATAGAGTAAGAAACCGCTCTGATTCAATGTTTGGGAAAGCTCTTACATAACATACTCAATCATCATGAATGGAAATGTCTGTAATTCGGGTTGCAAAAGTGTGCTTGTGCACATAATTCTGCATTTTTGTGGATGTGGGTGTCACATACGCAGATCCAGGGGTGTTTGAGCGCCTCTGCAGCAGTGATGCGTTTACTGGGGTTGATCGGTGAGCATCTTGTTGATCAGGTCTTTGGCCTCGGGAGTTACAGTGTCCCACTCTGGGGATGGGAACTATCAAGAAAAACAAAAAATAAAAGGTAATTTAAAATACACAAAGGCAAAGCTAATGGCTACACAGCATATAACATAGTGGATGTTCTTTTTTAAAAGTAAAAAGAAATGTGAAGAGGCAGAAATAGATCAATGAACACGCAGAAAAATGATAACAAACCAGACTCTGAGGGAATAAAAGATTTGACTGTTAGCAAGACCAGTAATCAAGATAAACATATTTCACTATAGGCTTGAAGTATGATCATAACATTTTTTTAACTGACCTTTCGGTAAGCACCGCCCCCTTCCTAGTTACTGTTGCTAGGTCGGACAAACTTGTTACTCCTGCCTTAAGGACTGTGTTAATTTACTATTTTTCCGATGTGTATCATTAGTGTTAATATTATACTATAATAACGCCATGGTTAAATATTGCTGCTGGGGACCTGCAACAGTGACTCGAGGTGTCCAGAAGGTTTGGAGGGACATTTTTATTCTCTTTCCTAAGCCAAAACAAACGGTGGAAAAACACAGGCTGTAGGTTAAGTTGTGTCCATCCACAACTGAACGTGGGGAAAGTTACAAAAAACACCTACATTTACTCCAATGTAAGTTTACTTTGTTTATTAGATGATTGATTTAACCACCGTTTAGTAAAAGTAATAATATGATTTAGCGGCAAGTAGGGTGATGAGTTCTCTGTTAGCATTAGCTTACTAAACAGTGGTTAAATCAATCATCTAATAAACAAAGTAAACTTAACTTGGAGTAAATGTAGGTGTGTTTAGTAACTTTCCCCACGTTCAGTTGTTTGTGTAGACGGACACAACTTAACCTACACCTGCATTTTTCCAGCATAAAAATGCCCCCTCCAAACGTTCTGGACACCTCAAGTCACTGTTGCAGGTCCCCAGCAGCAATATTTCACCGTGGCGTTATTATAATATAATATTAACAGTAATGATACACATCAGAAAAATAGCGAATTATCACAGTCCTTAAAGCAGGAGCAGCAAGTTTGTCCGACCTAGCAACAGTAACTAGGAAGCGGGCGGTGCTTAACCGAAAGGTCAATTACGTAATCTGGTTGTAAAAAAAAAAAATATGTAAAAGGGAAAGAGGACATTGAACTTTATGGAAAGTAATATCTGGATGCGTCCTCTTGATCTTTAGGTTTCAACCGTCTGTGCTGCACTCACATCATAGGCTCCAGCCTTGATTTGTTGGTAGAGGCGGTGTTGGTCTTCATCCCAGAAGGGAGGGTAGCCCACCAGGAGGATATACAAAATCACACCTGAAAGAAAAAGTGACACATAAAGTCAAGCCATACATACCCTCACATGCTCTCCATTACCCATCAACAAAATAAAAAAAACAAGAAAAAAAAAAATTAAATATCTGCAAAACAACAAAGTGAAGCTTGAAGGTCGGAACAAAACGTTAGCCAGCTGTAGCGAGAGAATTTCAGCGTTATTTACCACAAGCCCACATGTCCACTGGTTTCCCATATGGGTCTTTCCTCAGAACCTCTGGAGACAAGTAGCCTGGTGTCCCAGCGAAACCTGGAGGGGGTCATAGGGAGGGAAGGAGCAGATGAGTAACGGTGGAAAGGACTGGAAGAACTCTTGTCTTGGCTCTTTCATGTGGGGAAAATTGCCAAAATGATGTGTTTGCCAAACGCATTTGCTGTAATTGCTGTTTTAAAGGAGACATCTTAAAGGGAATGTTTACTTACTCGACGTGGATCATTGCTTGCACTGGCTGTTAGGGATCAGGATGTCTAAATGTTTACTTAAAGCGGTCACTGATTTCTGGGAAGCTTTTTAGTCAAGAATTTTACTGAATTCTGGTCTGAGGAGCCTTTTTGTGGTTCTCGGACTATATGTCAAACCCTGTAGCTTTGCAAAAGAGTTGGCTCTCTCAAAGTAAAAAAAAAACCAAAAAACTAATCCTGAGCAGAACTGGAGTGTTTTCCAAAACACTCATGACTAAAAGTTTTCAGTTAAGCTGATACTCTCATATTATGATGCACTTTTATGGGTATCATCACCATTTAAGGTCAAAAGTGATCTATTCTCTTAATTATGACAATGAAAATGGATGGATCTTAGGATTTATTTAACAAAAAAATCATTGAATTGACATTCAATGATTGATTAACCTATGCATATTTACCAAGGCTATGTCCCCATTAGTTTATTCTCATTTTAAAATGCTAAACTTCTTTTCTGGTTCTGGCGAGTCTCAGGCGAAATTTGACCCTCAAACAGAAAATGTTTGATCTGCTGCAGACCCTATTTCATCGAGCAAACACAACTGTTGGGGTCTCAAGTGGACAAAGGAATTACCTAATGCTCAGATGTGCTTCATGATTTATTCTTCTAGGTCACTACATTATGCTTCCCTGATTCGTCAAGTTTATATCATGCCTGTATCGAGCCCGTATCATGATAAGACAGACATGACTTAACAGAAGTCTAAACAGCCAAGTGGAGACAGAAACGTAAGCAGTGCAGACTTTGGTGATCCTGTTATACAGGCAAAGTCTGCATTTAAAGCTGCTGTAACTGTCCACAGGCCTCATTCATGAAGTCTTTGTTAATCTGTGAGTAGATTTGAAACACATCCTCACTAAAAATCTAAAACTCAGATTCGCTCCTAAGAACGTATGTTAGCGAATTCAAATAGAGGCTACCAATGTTCCGCAAAATGGTGCTACTTTTATCCACTAGGTGGCAGTAACGTGTTGCAGTACACGTGTTGCGGTAAAGAAAGTAACACGCCTAAAGAGTGATATAGATCATTTATTTTAGGTCTTTTTCTGCAGTTAAGCAACCGTGGTGTACCACTGTGACACTGCAGAGTGGAAATCACATAGATCCAAAGCAAAGAAGCTACACATCTATCCTTTCATGACTGACGTGACGTTGGTAAAGCGGCTGAAAGATCTCTCTGCACAGAGAAGATGGAAGGCACTGATTCAGCGTCATGCTGAACGTCACAAGAAATTCCAGGCTACGTTCCTGTCATTTCGAAAAGGACAAGCTCAGCACTGACGGCTACACAAGTGGCGACTCTGTCTGCATTGACTGGAATAATCGGAGGAAGTCGCTGGCACGGAGATAACCAGAAAGGCACAGATCTGAAAAGCCCCCGGACGAGTACGAGGGCCCCCTTACAGGTCAGAGCAAAACTGGACCACGGTGCTCCCATTTCCTGTATGACCAGGACTTAATGCAGGTATTTGACGCGGGCGTTTAATGTTGTGGCTTCTGTCCGATGAAGCATTCAAGAAGTGAAGCAAAAATGGTTTAATGTGATGTCTCTACAGCAGACCGAGTCGCTCCATGGGTCCCCGCCAGCATATCAAGACACTTTAAGGAACACAGTCTGAAGTTTATACATCCAAAACGCCTGTCAGTTCAGAAAATTGTGTATCAATAATCTCATGTTTTCAACATGTGGTTTAAAAGCACCTGCATACTGTGAAAAAAACAGTCCGTACAAGGCGCTGACGTTGCATGGTCGGAAAATGGCAATCCTCATTTATACAGTCAAAGGCAGGACTGGATTTCATTCGTACCTCCAAAACTTCGGAATGACTAACATTTTCGTGATTGCCGAAACACGTGTAAATTTTGTTCTGGTCACGTTTCCTAAATGAACCCCTACATGTGCAAGAGGGGAGACATTTAAGGAGCAATCTAAAACAAAGTGAAGTTCTCAACCTGTTTTCACTCACATGATACGAATTTACAGTGGGGGAATTTGGAAAGAGATCTTTTCCAACATGAAACTGAAACGCTAGTGTGGACGCAGATCAGATTTGTTTTAAAACAAAATAGACTAATGTGGACATAGCCCGCCTGTTCCCTTTTTGTAAAGTTGTTTTTTTTTTTAACTTAGTTTGGAATATTTGGATATTTATTTATTGCTGTTACACTCCCCACCATTTTCAAAAATCAAAAGGAAATACTATGATGATTATCTGAGTGGTTGTTTGACCGGCTCTCTACATTCCATGAAACGGGTGGGCGAATACTCACCAAACCATGCCTGTTGGTCCCCCTGTACTTCGATAGCCAGCCCAAAGTCAGCCAACTTGACCGCCGCCCCCTTCAGCTTACTGGCCAATAGAAGGTTCTCAGGCTGGGGGGGGCGGAGTCAAACAGGTTAGAGGTGAGAGGTCACACGCTCAGGGAACAAGCTGCTCACAGACACAGATCTAAAATCAGATCAGCCAAACCAAATCCTAATCAAAACCATTAGGGGTCAGTGACACTAAACTGCTCTTAAATCAGTGTCTGAGGCAACTCCCTGTCTGCCACACAAATGACAGAGACACAAACATGTGAACGGGACCAACTCTCTAGGTGACCATGGACATTTTATACGCTGGATCTGTGGACTTGCTCCCTCAGGCTCATGGATTCAGACGGAGTGGCCTGGTTGAGGACCTGATGCGTTTGCCCGCAGTCGCACCGAAACCACTGTTAAAATCCATGAGTGGGAGCAAAGTGCACAGTGACGGGAGAAAGATACAGGGGGAAAGGTGCCACAGGAGGCGTGACTGTACGAACAGTGAAGTGATACAGCCACATACGTGTAACGGCAAGTGCACACGAACACAGTTTAGTACAATCATAGAAACTTGTGAGCCCACAGCATGCAGACATGCACCCACACAGTCACGCACACGCTCGGACACACACACACGGATGGACCCAGGTGCAGAAAGGTCTTTGCTAACCTGAGGCCAGTGAGACAGTGTGTTCTGATGAATAATGCATTTCTTAACATTTAGAGACTCTAAAAACAGACGGGCTGTGAGCAGCCAGTTGATGGCAGACACATAACTCAACGGCACAGACATTCACTGACAACCGGACACATCTACATAATGATTTACATGATGATGAATAAATATTCTTGATTATGAAGCGCACAAAAAAACTTCAGATCGTGTACGGCAAAGGGCACGTCTCCCAGTAACGTCAGTGGGTTCGAAATTTCAGGAGTGATCGTGACAGATTTTTTTTTTTTTTCCCCAGTTGGAGTTGTCACATTCAAAACACCTTCTTTTCTAATCTCTTCAAAATTAAACATTAATTCACATGGGAGTTTATGGGAATGAAGGCTACATCAGAATGTTCATTAGTTTAGAAAGTCCTGCCAATACCAACATAATTGTTGTGTAATTATGCAAATACTGATTGTTTCAAAAGCACTGACCCTTGACTGGAGTACATACAGGACGTATATGTAGTTTAATTCAGTTCAGGTCACTTTACTTGTATAGGGCCCATTCTTTACTCAGGCACTTTACAAAGAAAGCACTCTAAGTTTCCAAAATTAAATTCTTTTACGACTAACCCTGCAGCCCCCGATGCAATTAAGTCCAATCCAATTCATTCTAACTCATGAATCAAACCATTCCAATTAATAATAAAATTCATAATTCAGTTCATTCAAATTTAGCTGAATTTAGAAGTTTAACATTTACAGATTATTAAGGCATAAAAACAGCCGAGCTAAAGAGCCAAACAGATTGCATCGATCTTCTTTTGGTGCAATCTGATCAAGCATGAGGCCACGGTGGAGAGGGGAAAAAACAAATGTGGTTAACAGCGCTACGAAAAAAAAAAGCCTTATAGTTGGTATTTATATTTGTTCATTGCCGTTTGCTTCCCTTTGTAAATACATCGCCAAATGCTAGATGGTGGTGCTATGCAGCTCGGACAAAGCAACGGAAAAAATAAAGCACATCTTATGTTGCTGGAGCCGCTGAACGTTGAGCAGCTTTGACCTTCACTGACATCACAGCAATCCATCTTTCTATCTATCTTGACAACAGCAAAAAAAAGTAGTAGCAGGAAACGCATAGACGGAAAATACAACGCTACAATGCAGACTAATCGCACTTGTTGCAGTCTGCGTCAGTCAGACACACAGTGAGGACATCTGGAACGGCGGAGAGTCCCTGGCTATGGTGAACATCCGTCGGTGGTTCGACGTCTGAGCAGAAATCAACTCTTATTCTTGTCACCGATGCGCTGCACTCCGAGTACTCACTCACACACGCTCGAAAAAGTACCACAATACTCACTGCAAAATTAAGCTGGTATTAGAAGATTATCCTTATCCGTAGAAAGAAGGGTACTGAACCAAGAATGCTAACTGTCTCAGCAAGGATTTAACAGAAATGCATAATACAGAATAGCAGAGTCAGGGAAGAAATGGGTATCTGCAAACAGGTAGACATGAACAATCTAAAAAGATCTATCAAAGATGAAAAAGTCTGTTCAGATCGTCAAAGAAATCATAAAAGAGACAAAAGGTTGAACGGTAAAGAATTATGGGTCCTTCTGCATGTTGACGTCTGCAGTGTCAGTGCTCATACAAACCTTCAGATCCCTGTGAACAATCCCATTAACATGGCAGTGATGGACACTTTCCAGGATCTGCTGTATGCAGTGGCTGAGGGAAGAGCGTGAATGGGAAAGAGAAAAAGATTTTAAAACTATGTACTGTTGTCCCCATTACACCTCCGGTGTGTCTCATGTTTTGCCGTGTGGTTTCGATGGATCGCGCACAGATCACATGGCAAACAGACATTCCTCACTAGGCTGAAGGTGTTAAACAATACAGTAGCATCAAAGAAAACTCTCCTTCACTCTGGGGAGACTATTTCAGCAAAAAAGCTGGTGGTGGAAGGTAGGCTGTGCATGATTAATACCGCAGCCTTTATGTCATTAATCATCTGTATAAATAACTTCACGTGATGCCTTAGAAACGAGGCAGCTGAAACATACCTCAGAGACGACTATACGTGAGACACAAAAATGTGCATGCACATCAAGTTCGCTCTGGCAACAAACAGCGATGTATCATGATGGTGTATTTCTGTGTGCTGTGGGGGTGGAGGGGTGGGGTGGGGGATGGGTATTACCTAGCATCAGCCTCACTGTAGTATTCCCTGGCTACAATGTCCTCAAACAGCTCTCCTCCTGTCACCCTGCAGGGACACAGAGACAACATTCATTTCCACATGGTTCAGCACTTCTCTGCTTAAACAGATGTTCCTCAAATGTACTTGTTCAGATACACTTCACGCCTCATGCGTTCATGAACACGCTCGCTCGATTCACCCTTTAATTACATACGCAAGATGTGGAGCTAAAACTACCAGCTTGGATTCTTGTATGTTTGCATTAAGTGTTAAACAGCTTATGCTTTCTTTGTTCAGAGTTTACTGCGGACATGTATGAGGGCAGCATGGCAGTGCAGAGGTGTTTTAGTAGGAGTAACAGATAGATTTCAGGTGAAAGTGGGACTGCATTAAGGATTGGCCATGAGGCCCTTCTTGGGCAGCATAAGATTTAAAAAAAAACACAAATCCTAATAGGTTTACCATGTGGAGCCTAATATGTGACTAAATTCACACATTGCTCAAACCCGTTTTTATTATCATCTAGTAACTGGTACCCTTTGAAAGACTTCTACTACTACTACCCCTCCAGCTTCCTGCAAACTCTGGAACATAAAAATGAAAATGAACTATTACATCAAACCCTTAGATCTTTAATTACAATTCACAAAAAAGCATATTGCCTGTGTGGCCAGAGGTTAGCAGTGTATGGCAACGAGGTTTATACGTCAAAGACAAAGAGCTATGCTAAAAGACTGATTTTGTTACTTAAAATACACACAGGGTGAATTTGCACAATGAAATGCAATGTTTTGGCTTTGATGTCATAAAAGTAGAAGTGTTCAGAAAGCAGCGAAGGAGAAGAATGCACAGTGCTTTTGAGAAATAGAGGCTCTTACTTGATATGTAACGCAAGAACAGGCAACATGGCGTCAAAGACACAAAAACATGAAGAGGCACAGCGATGCCATGATAGGCAAAGGCCAGGTAGCCGTGGGGATTTTTTCAGACGTAAAATGACACAGTCAAGTTGCTTGGAAAAAAAAAAAGTTAACTTCCTCTCTGTAGGCCTCATTTCTACTCAGAAGTCAAAATTTCAGAGGACTGATTTCCAGTTTGGGTGTCATCAAAGCCCAGAGGGAGACGTCTTTATTAGCGGATGAATGAATTAGGCTTCATGGTGCTGAGAAAAACGTCAAAATACTCACAAGTGGCATTTACCCTCCTTCAAACAGTAGGGGATGTAAAATGTGATAGTGTGTGTGTGTGCAAGAGACAGAGAAACTGTGTTACTCACAGATCAAACACCAGATAGTGGAAACCCTCTTCTGATATGCTGTCATGGAGTCTTACTGTGAACGAGATTCAACAAAAACACAGTCACGGGACAGATAAAGAATCAGAGGAAGAACACAAATGTTTTCTCTCAACTAAATGGCGTCAGACTCCAGATAAGAACACCTCAGATGTGTGCACCTTTTTTTTTTTTTTTGATTACGATTGTTAAAATGGTAGCCGCTTGAAATAAATGTCTAATGCAGTCCTTATTACAGCCAATAATCAGAAGAATTTCAGTGACAGTTGCTTGTTATTGGAAAGCTGGACTGTAATACATTTGAGAAACAATGTCAGTGAAAAAAAGAAGAAAAAAACCCTCTGTAGATGGGAGACGGCGTCTATCAGAAGTATAATGAGGAAGAAAGAGCGTTAAAGGTCAGTGATTTGGAAAAAGGGGCTCCTTTGTCTTTCTGATGAGTCAGGCAGGAGGTACAACATCATTAGATATTTTAACACACATACAAATTTGTTCTCCCCTCCTCCCTGGCTGTCTCATAACTGTGTCTGGAAGATGAATGGCCACGGCAGAACTCGCAAGAGACCCGAACAAAGTGTGTGTTTTCATGTGGGCGCGCATTTCGAGATCGAGGACACTCCACTCACCGATGTTGGGGTGTTTTAGAAGACGGCAGATCCTCGCCTCTCTCTCCAGCTTTTGATGATCTAAAAGCAAAGCAAAAGAGACACAAACACAAGACACATAATCAGAGAGACAAGTTATTTCAACTTTACTTCCCACCCTGCAATGATTGGCTCTCTGAATCATCTGACATGAAGTTGGCTGCAACTTAGTTTTGCCTCAGCTGAGGATGCGGAGTGTTTGGGCATCACCGTCAGTGTCAGAGTGTGTTCTCGTTGAAGGCGGGCCATGCACGCTGGCTTGGCGTCAGCCTGCTCTTTTCCTCATAAGAACTGAAATGCTTGAAGGAAGTGATGTGACCTGATATGTGCTTGGTTACGTGCCACGAATGGGCAGGTTAGCAGAAAGCAGCGGTCAGAGACTGAGTGACGGGCTCACGGTCACCCCTCGCCTGACGCTCAATGCAACATCTCGAAATGCATTTGATCCAAATTTAGAAATGCTCTTTTTATTCATCAAGCAGCAGGTACTCTGTCTTATTTCTGCTCTTACTTGGATCAACATGACCCAGATAGAAACATTTTAACATCAGACCTTGGTCACTTGCAAAACATCGCGACCAGGAGCAACATCTGTGATGCTTCGTGATGATGCAGGACACAAGGTGACCCCTGGAATCTAAGCGACTGCTTTTCTTTTTCTTTTTTTTTTTTTAGGGTTTTCTGGCTCCTGTGGCCTTTATTGAAACTGGATAGACAGGAAATGAGGGCAGAGAAAGAGGGGAGACACGCAGCAAAGGGCCACGGGCCAGGACCCGAAACTGGGCTGGCTGCATGAGGGCTGTAGCCTCGATACATGGGGCGCCTGCTCAGCCAAGTGAGATACCTAGAACCGCGTGAGAAATAAAATACAATCTAAATGACTATATGCACGCTGCATGATATCAAACGTTTGTTACAATTTCAAGGGTCAGAATTGGGGCTGTAGCAATACGCTAATCTCGCAATACGATACGATACAAGATATTCGGCTCACGATACAATATATATCGATATTTATCTTACAATACATTTACATCATTTTCCGAAAGATTTTAAAGGGACAAAGTGATTTTGGTGACATCTTGTGAGTGTTCCAATGACTTTGTTTGAATTTATTAAACTGAAAGCATCGATTAAACAATATATGGCTGACAGGCAGCTTGCAAATGCTGGACAAAATGAATAAAAGATTTGTTGAGAAAAATAGTTTCATCTATTTAAACAGTGCAAATTGTTGCTTGCAAGCTTTTAAAGGTGGGACACGAGGGTTTTGAAAAAAGCTAAGAATCTCGATACCCGCGCCTGAAAAATCGATACTCGATAAAATATCGATATATATCACAGAATCGATAAAATTGTTCATTTCTAGTCAGAATACAAGACATCATGACATCATTTGAGATTACATATGAAGAGGTTGATCCAGGTTAAAACCAGGAGTGGATTACAAAATATAATCAGATTTTCTAACTCTAACTCCTTTGCTTCTTTTGAACAACCTTTTTCCAGATTTAATTAGGTCTGACAACCAATCAGACAACGTGTCAGCATGTGAGCCCCGGACAGGGCAAATAAGTTTAAATAAGCAGCACCATAGGACCTTAAATACGCTGTGGTGAGACTCTTCACACTTTTAGAGCAATTTTTAGAGCAGACATGGATCAGTGAGTGGAGTCAGTTATCCACCAACTGGAAGATCAGCCGGATCCGTGTCAAACCCCCGTTACATGTCAAAGCGTCCTTGAGCAGGACACTGAACTCTGCATTGCTTCCTAATGTGCTCACTGGAGTACGAGTGTGAAAGCCAAATAAAAAAAATCACACAATCGTCATGTAAAAAAATCAGTATTTAGCCCAGTCTGTGTTGGTCTTTCTTGAGTCGGAGCTGACAGGTATTTTTGCAAGAAGGTGGACAGTTTACTGGGCATCTACTGAATTAAGACATTTGGAAGAGCCCATCTTCCAGGGTCTGAGCAGAGTGAGATCAGGGTGACTTGTGGATAAAATTTACTGACGAAGCCCTCTTACAGAAGTTGACTTTTTTTTCTTATTGTTTTGAGGTCAGAGATGCTTTGGAACCAAGTAAGTATTTTATTAGACGAATATTGTTCACACGTGATGCTCAGATGAAGTGCCGACTCCCGACCGCCTGCCAACTTGTCAGGCGAGCTCTGTGACTGGCAGATCGGGCCTAAAATTGTCTAGTCTAGTTTGGACGAGCCCATAAGCTTCAAATCCAACAGCAGATGACTTTGTCCATCATTCATATCATTCCTTCTCAAATAGTGGGGCAGGGACCCCTTGGGGGGGCGCTGTGCGATGCCAGGGGGGGTGTGTGTGACCCCAGGGAACATGTTTTTTTTTTTTTTTGCCGTACTGGAATAAAGTGTAATTGCACATACAGTCCAGTAGGTGGCAGTGGCGCTCTCATTGTCACAGTGGGTCCAGGGAGTATTAGCTATATTGTGTCAGGGTTTTTTGCATGGACATGTGTGCACGCAGCACAGAGCAGGAAATATGAAGTAACACCACTAAAGAGACACCAGGGAAAAATATTTAACAGGGATGAAAACAAAGATGGAGAGAAACGGAGATAATGAGACAAACGAAAGTCACCAGAAAGTTAAGACGAGGAAATATGACGATGCTGATGTAGCGCTGCTTTACTGTGACTACGGTGGGATTGATGCACTTTAAATCTTTACAGACTAAAAAACTATTTTCATAAAGTTAATCTTTGTTATTAGTTTATCAATATTTCTTTCTTTTTTTTTGTTTCCCTTAATGTTAATAAGGATATGCTGTTATGCAGAGGTGTACTTACAATAATTTTATAGACAAATTATACTATTTATAGTTGCGGTGAGGAGGAGGGGGGGGGGGCGCGAAATGTTTTCTTCTTCCTGGGGGGGGGGGGGGGGGGGGGGGGGGGGGGGGGGGCGCAGCAGAAAATAATTGAAAAGCACTGATTTATACTGTCTGTGCTGGCACCATTTTTATGACAAAATCAGAGTGATTCTTATTTTCTCTTGATTTTTTTTAACACATTTACAAATTATATTTTACAAAAAAAAAAAGGAAAAGAAAACATTAATATATTGTCCGACAGCATAGCAGTCACTACATCTGCTTACTGAGTAAAATCTAAAATGCAGTAACTGATTCTTTTGACTATTTCTGCATAATATGATACAAAGAATGGAGTGAAACAATTTTAAAAAGATATATTTTACATGTATGTTTTAGAGATGTAAAATATATAGCAAAAGTTCAATAGAAGGTAATGAGATAAAAAGATCAACTTTATTGATATGAACAAGAATGAGGACACTAATGGGTGAATACGGTGAATACGGTGAATACGGTGAATACGGTGAATACGGTGACCTGCATCTGATCTCACATCCTTTCTCAGTGAGACCACTGATTTTATCTGACTCTGCCGTCATGAAGGAATCTGCCAGAAGAAAGCCAAGTCGAGTGACTCTGTTTCAAAAACAAGCGAGTCAGAAGAGCAGTCATTATGAGCAACCCGTTACTGTTCTGAGCCGACCCATTTCAACTCCATTTTCAGGCACAGAGAGAAAAAGAAAGTGAGTGAGAGAAATAAGAGCAGCAGGTTCTGGTTGATTTTTTTTTTTTTTTTTTTTCATCAAAATGATGTAGGGCACCTATTTTTTCACTCTCATCCATGTTCTCCATGCTCTTATAGATGCTATGGAAACTGTAGGGCTCTGCGCAGCACCAGGGAATGACTGGCAAAAAAACCACCAGGCAGCTGGCTCTCATCACGGATCCAGATATCTGTTTGCGTTGTGTCTCTATGAGGTGAATCTCTTGGAAGCAACAGGCACAAAGAAAAAGGTTCACTGCAATTTTGGTAAAATGGAGCTCCGCAAAAGTTCTGAAACACTCAGTAAAACGTCAGCACATCTTCAGTGCGAGTAAAATGCATCTAAACCAAAAAGACGGAGTTTGTCACAAGTGGTGACGAAGCATGAGGTCAGAATCAAACTGACCGTGAAGTGCGAAGCTATGAGTAGCATCGACTGTCATCATACTATCAATGAACCTTTCCCCTTCCACGATCCAAGAATAAAATCCAAATAACCAAAAAAAGAAACAAAAACCCACAGTTAACACACTTGTATTAACATGAATGATTTCTGTAAAGCAGTAACAGTAGCTGTGAGGGGACTGAAGAAGACTGTGAAAAGCTCTGACAGCTTGTAATCACTCCTGCACACAGAGCCTAACACAACTCTTCCGTCTGGTCACAAGTCTGCCACATTGCCTGCGAGAACACGCCGATTTCAATCTAGTTTAAGCGTACTGCCAGCTGCAGAGACGAGCGCAGCAGCACAGAGGCACAGTTGGAGCCAGAAACAAGGGCAGCTCCGCCATTACTGCATTATTAGCAGGACCCTCTGAGCAAGGTCACTGATGTCTCCATCTCTGCCTCAGTCTGACCAGTCTTGCTACTACATGTCACATAATCCTTTAGAATCTATCGCAATCTAGGAAGAACTTGCTTTTTCATTTGCGAGTGCATTTTGGGTTTTATCATTCGCCTGGTGTTTAATTTTTCTCTCTTTGGTTGTAGATCAGTGTTACGTGATGCACAACAGTACTAGTGTTGTTCCGATTCCAATACCAGTATCGGAAATTGCTCCAATACTGCCAAAAATGCCGGTACAGGAGTCCAGGCACCAACCGATACCAAGTCATTTATATTTAATTATTTATTTACTGGTTACTGGTTACACTACCATCAAAAAGAAATACTTTTTCATTTTGCAATACTGTTTTATAATGTTCCATTTGAAAATAAATGGCTTGGATTTGCTGTATTTATTCATAATTATATTACAGTCAGGCAATTTTTAGCATTTTTTTTTAATATCATACTCAGATCGGTAGTCGGTATCGGCCGATATCTTCCATTTGTGAAGATTTTAAATTAGTGCTTATTTGGTCATTATTTATTCATATTTGGGTTCATACATTATTTTTTTGAAGTTGTTTACTTGTTTGTGTTTATAACGACATCCACTATAGCTAAAAAGATGTTGTTTTCATTTAAACTGTCCATAATGGTGGCTAAGTTCACTATTATTAATGCCAATGGTCTACAGTAGTTTGCAGCTGCTGAAAAAGACAGTTTGGCAACCAGCAAATATCCTCTCCAGAAGAGTTGTGACACAAGTTGCGAAAGAGGCCAGTTTATCTTTGTGTACATACTTCTTTTAGTTCTGCTTTAACTTGGAATAAAGACAGTGATTGTTGCCAAGAGGAAGCTGTGACCATCCTTGCTGAGAACATGATTCAAGCTGCTCAACACTTCCATAGTCATCATTGTGTCATACACTTTAAAACAGGAGACGTACTTGAGACTGTAGACGGGCCAGACAAACACTCAGCATCTAAGAGGCCATGCTGTCAAAGGTCAGCCAGATAAAACAAGCATATATGGACATATGGACATATGGTTTTTGCACCTGGCCATGTTGGATATGTACTGATGGATAATTTCAGGAGGGGATACATTAAATTTAGGGATACCAGTGGTTTCTGTTCCGATCTGATACCAAGTAATAGTACGAGTAGTATCCCAATATAGATACCAATCTTGTTGTGTACAAAAGAATAGGTTACTTATTATTTTTATGTTGAAATTTCATCAAAAATGTACATAAAAACTTACTTTTTGGGCATTACTTGGTCTACTTGGGGGAGAAAAAAAGTCAAAACTTCTCTTTTTTTTCTTGAAAAATGAACAAAACACAGTTTGTTCTTCAGTAGCTAAAACTTCTGAAACTTCTTTTTCTTAAGGTTTCACCTGTCTCTGAATGAGTGAGTAAAATACAGAAACAGAGAGAGACTGTCAGTATGGTTTAAGATCATAAATATTCTGCTTACATTTTACTGGTTAACAACTATTATCATCAGTTACCTGGTAATTCAGCCTTTCTGTGATGCCTCCACTATAAGACCTCTCACTGAAGTGAGCTATTCCACTTCTCATCATTGTTCTTGAGACGCATCATTGTCTTTTAAGTGACATTTCATGAGATTTGTGGTGTTTCCACAATGTCTGATTATTTTGTCACATATTTTACATTTCAAACAATTATAATTTAATGTTTCTGTTTCAGCCGTCGAATACAGTTGCTTCTACGAGCCGCATTAGAGCCGCTCTTTAAAAAACAGAGTGCTAAAGCAGAAAGAAAAGTAGTTCCTATCCAAACATTAGAAAAAAAGAGTAAAAAATGCAATAAAATTAGATTATTAAATTTAGATGTTAAAGGATTACCGAGTATTGATTTTTTAAGGTGAGGATGGATCCTTAAAACGAAACCATCAGGATCAAAGTATCAATATGCTGGTATCAATCTGCCCATCCCTAATTCAATTATCCATGCCAAGTGATTGCGTAAGCTTTGTGCTGTTCAATTCACTGTCGTTCCTGCCACCAATTACCTTAAAAAAAAAGCATGTTTCAAATTTCATGCATGGCTGCTATAGTAGCCGTGCAGGGAATGCAAACATCTTGGATCTTCTTCCAGAAAAACAACTGTACAAGTGACAAGTCAATTGTTCATATTACATCCTTTAGAGTATACTATACTATACTATATCCCATATGGTAATGGGCCACTACACCCAGTCATCATAATGAAAAGCTGGTCAAGTGACCACACTGACCAGTTTCTATGCCACAGCTGTTTTGCTGCGGCATAGAAACTAGCGTAGAATAATACATACTACTGATGTCTGCTGTACCAGCAAACAGAGCATATCCTGCATCATATGTGCACAGTATGTAAGTACATAGTATGTGGTTTCAAAAACATCCCATGCAAAGGACAAGATTGTCCATTCATGTAAATTTAATTGGAAATCCAGAAGTAAGCATGATTAGAATTTATTATTGTTAGTAATAATATTAACTGACCGGATTCTTTAACTGGAAGGAAAGATATACTGTAAGTGTCTATATTTGTGTTCTTAGTCTTTATTTTAGTTTTGTTTCTTTGTTTTGTTTTAATAACTGCAATATATGCGATGAAAACCACATTTTTACTTTTTTCAGTTCATCACTGGGGGCAGAGGAATGTCATGTTACCAAATGGTGAGGATGCAGTGATGCACCAACAAGTTTATATGTGCATGCCTACATTTTCTGGAATAAATGCTGGTTACAAATGTCTCAGAAGATGCATAACGGGCTGCAGTGGATATTTGGCTGTTAGATAAGTCCAAAAGTGTTTTTTTTTATTGTTATATGCCTACATACTGGGTTGACTCTTGATCGCTTATGTGTGTGAAACACAAAAAAAGACAACGGTTAAGGTGAGGACATTCATGGAGTTTATTTATTAAAGCAGACCCATTAAACACTCTTTTTTCCTCCAAGGCAAAGAACCTCAATGCGTAATCAGGTTCGTGCTGGTCTGGCTAGTGTTGCAATACAAACAGAGTTGTTGGGCTTCTGGTGATGATCAAATGTGCTGATTTGTGATTCTACCTGGTAAACGGCTTTGGTCATCACTTAAACGACCTGGTCGCGCCTGTGTTTGAAAATCAAAGCAGTTCTAGGAAACCAGGCATCCAACTCCCATCAGCTGTGTTTGTGATTTGTGACCACACATTCATTTGTCCTGTTGAGTAAATCCAACCTTTCAGGCCTATATGGTTAATGTCTACCATCACACATTCATAGTCAGTTGCTAATTGACTCCTGTGATTGTAGAATCTTCCAGAACGGTGTTTCCTCTATATTATGTTAAATCAAATCATGTCTTTATTTGCTATTCTAAACATTTTTTGAGTTTCCCGTTGACACCAAATTCAGGATGTGTTTGAATTCTTTAAATTGGATGAAGACAGTAGGTGAATATAGTGAGGATCATTTCAAGGTTCAAACAGATTAACAAATTATAGATTTGTTTTGTTGCAATTTGGAAACATTTTCTGGAAATTAGCTTTGCAGTTGATGATGTGAACAACATACCAGCTTTCCACAATAGTTCCTACTCGCTCAGAAAGTCACTCTTTTCTCGTGGAATTATCCTAATTAAGTGAAAGGCAACCGACTCAAATATGGTAATTTAGTCGGTTGTGCTTTTTTAATCGCCACCTGACAAACTGAACAATGCAAACATCGCTCATCTGACTCACGGACTCTTTCTCTCCAGCATTTTCCACCTCAACTTTTCTTTTCACCCTGTCTCTTTCTTTCTCTCTCTCTCCCATTCGTTCCTCCACAGGTAGCACACCTCCTAGCTGGCTGGACATCTGTTGTCTAGCAACTCCTGCACCAATCAGAGTGTCAGGCCTCCCCTCTCCTCTGCAGTGGAACCAGGCTTGCATGCAAATGGCAGACATCTGAGAGTTCGCACACAACTATCAAACTCTACAGAAAAACAAGCAACTAGTTCTGCAGGCGCACTCGCAGTTCCGGCTCCAACTCATGCACGTCTTTTGAGAAATGTAAGACCACTCGAGCCTGGATCTAGAACATCAGCTTGAATAGGGATGGAAAGTGGGGCATGGAGCTTTAAGCTCTACTTAAATGCTGTTAAATGCAGCTCTCTGAAGCATATTATTTAAATGATAAAATCTGAGCTGCTGCAAAATCACAGCTGTAGAAGGGACACGGCCGAAATCTCTGACAAAACTGGGAAATCAGGAAATGCAGTGTACCCTCACAGTGGTTTGGCTTTTGTTGAATAAATGAGTTTACATGGTAACACATCATTACTGTACTGCGAATGTTAGCTTTAACAAGAGATGTCACGAAACCTTCTGAGCGTGACCTTTGTGCTCATTTTTATGTTTTTGGTGTAACGTTTGCATGATTTAGCTTTCTTTTGCACCGTGTTTCTTTTTTTTTTATATAGAGAGGTCCTTCATTTGTGCAAGTTCAAAAGGCATACAAGTAAATTGGATTAGAGCAGATATGTGTGTTAGTAAAGGTCTGATGAGCCAAAGTGCCTTAACAGGGCATGTTTATTTTCCAGAAGATAAATCTGTTTCATTTCACACACTTCCGCTGCGAGCAACTTCAAAAATCTGCCTAGCCCTCAGAATAACATCTGAGACTCTAATGAGTTGTGACGAGCTGGCAAAAAAGCTTAACAATACTTAAACGTGTCCCTGCATCTGCAAGCTTGAGCCACGCTGCCCCAGACACTTGTCAGTGGCACTTTGCTTATGTAGTTAAAACCGACGGCAGCGTCAGCACAAAACCTGTCGCTGCTACAATTTAGCAGACAGACACGGACCTACTTCAGTCAGCCCTTCGAAGTCAACAGGCCTGACACGACCTGACTGAATGTTTGTCCTTTTGTACAGAATTACTGTCCAAACGCTCAGTAAGTGTGCTCATGATTGTTGGCGACTTCATTTAAAATATAAAGTTGCTTCGTTACGCATCCTAGGGTTTATTTCTTTACCCTTATCAATTTGTTAAACATGTTGGAATCTGCTTTTTAATCTACTGTTAGAACTGTAATGAGCACCTTTTTTTTCTATTACAAGTAACAACTCTGACATGATTTTTTTCTTTTTTTTTAAAGGACCAACGTACGGCCATAGGAAACCACTGGATGTCACACTTGAGCAGCAGCAGCAGCTCAGACCAATTCAAACAGGGCCAAAAAAGTGTAAGGGTGATCACCGAATCAGTCCATCAGCATATCAGTTGACCAGAGACGATGCAAGGCAGGGAGTAACTAAAGGAAAAGGGCACCAAATGTAGTGACAAAGGACAAAATTATAGTTAAAAGTAATGACTCGATCGTTTCACTGATCTAACCCCTGGTGGGAGGTGCCTCATGATCAGATTTTGGGTGCTGCACATAGTCAGATTTACAGCACTGTCAGTCTCAGAGAGCATAAAAGGAAAACATTGCTCTTTTGCTTTCATGCAACATGTTAAACATGCATTTAGTTCCAAGAGGATAACTTGACTTAACTCTGAAACGAGAGATAGTACCCTTCCAAGGATCTCTTTACTCGTGAAGGCATGCTACTGCAAAGGACAAATTTGAGCATTTCCACAGCCGACACCTACAGACTCCCACCTTCATTCCCGTCTGACTCTCCCCACTGTTACCTTTCTCTCTGAGCACCTGATGTGTCACGTCTGCAACCGCACTGCAGCAGTGTAGGGTCTCCCAGTGTTTACTTTGACATCCTGGAAGTCTAACACTTCCACATTTAGGGACAAAGACGTGTCGAAGGCAGGCACAGACAGCGAATGGAAAACATACAATACGCGAAGGTCAGAAAATGGAAACTGAGCAAAGCATGACCCTGAAGGGCATTCACATCTACTGAACAAAGATTCAGACAAAGATGACAGTGTGGTTGTCACCAGACAGAGCAGGATTCACTCAAGCAGCGGCGGATTGATAATTTGGACAATCAGTTGTTGAAAATACAGAGCTGAGAATTTTGTAAAGCTCCTTTTCTTCACATTGTGCTGTTTTGTTCATTATTGCAAACATTATTTTCTTGAATGCTACACAGGCAAAGTAGGGAAGAGAAAAATATAGAACAAGGTTGGTAGGAGAAAGTGATATGTGATGTTCAAATATCCAGAAAACATATAGATTCACTTGGCGGCTGCAGCAGCAGCAGATAAGAGCCAGATAGCAGCCTGGTTGCATCGTTGTCGAACAGCTCGGACAAACAAGTTATTTTTTTGTATTGAGCCACAGGCCTGCAAGTGTAACTCCCTGACTGCTTTTAGAAGTCGCTCTCACACACACACACACACACTCACTGAGCATCCAATAAGACATTAACCTGCAGCAGACGTCTTTTCTAATCAATTTCTATTAAATGGTCAGCTAAATATAGCTTGAACGTCACCATTCCACTACACAAAGATCAAAACACCGTGCTTGTTTTTAAAGTGAATAGGATGTATGACATCAGGAAAAATTTCCATAAACGACTTATTATACTGTATTAATCAGACAAGGAATTTAACTTAGGCTTTAAATTCTTCTATTTACTGAAAATAATGCATGTGTGCTCATCTCAGAATCCAAATTGGAAAATGAGAGATAAAACTCATTTTGAAACTTCTTTAAATCCATCTTCGTGTGTGATCTTAACGTGGGTGATTTTTTTTTCATAGCACACAAAAACACTAAAAGATTTTTTTTTTTTTTTTTTGTTCAAACCAAGGTTGCACGCCTCTCCTTGAAGTCAGATAAGCTGTGGTATTTTGTCATGGACCCTAATGAACCACGGCTCTCCAGCAGTGTTAATAGATGAACAGAAAAACACGTTCGACTTTATAAATACACATATATGTGTGTGTGCGCCTGCGTGAGAGTGTGTGTGTGTGTGTGTGATGGAATATTGAAGTCCGCACGTGTGTGTGTGTGATATGAGTGTGAGATGCAGTGACACCGAGACAGCCAGCGTGAAAGCACGACCAGAATTTATTTTTAGCCTTAAAGTACCAGTGAGTCATGTGATCCCCTTTCCTGTCACTGATCCCTCTTTCCTTACCTCCTGTGTCTCCATCTCAACATTTTTTCCTTCTCCCACAATCATATCGCTCCTCTTTCAACTCCCTCCTTCACTCACCTTTGAAGGCCACACTGTGACACCAGAGAAAAAAAACAGAAAAGACAAAAACGGGGATAAAAAAGATAAGGATGAGATGGAAAGTGATACGAAAAAGAGAAAGTAGGGCAGAGAACAAATCGCCATCTTGACTAATGAGGGAAAACTACAAAAACGGTCCCGGTGCAAAGAGAAAACTCACAAAGAATGATAAAAAATAAAGTAATTAAGTGCATCTGTATTAGGGGTTATTTTTGGCAAGAACCTCGCAATATGATATGTATCGTGATACTTGGGTCACGATACGATATTATCACAATATAGTGATATCACGATATATTGCAATATTTACCCAGTTAATATCAAAATTAAAATTAGAGATGAAAAATCAAGTTGCAAGTTGATCAGATGATATTGATCATTCAGAGGACAAGTTGAGTCAAAACTATTTGCTTCAAAACAACCTATTTATTGTTTATTTTTGCACATTTAAGTGAATGAATGAATTTTCCTAAAAAAAAAATCGATAATAGGAGCTGAATAATCGATATTATATCAGGTGGCCGAATATCACGATATATCGCCAAACCGATTTTTTTTTTTGCACTCCTAATCTGTATGATACCTCCATGTATCAGTTACCATTGAGACTATCCATTCTGAAGGACGCTAAGTTATACTGTTTTTACATCAACAATAATGTGCTTAAACTGGTTATTTTAAACATAGGTTTGGAAAAAAAAAAGAGGAACAGTAGTCATGTTTTTCTACTTTCAGTGCATTGAAGTGGACACAGAACTGGTGTTACATTCGGTAACTACAACAACGTCCCAGGGAACAATCCCAGAAACAAGTCAAATATGAAGCAGTGGGAATTTGTGACATATTTAGGCTAGTTTATTGTCTTCCCGGGGTGGTGGACTTCAACCTCACACCAAGTGGCCAGGGAATGAGCTGCTAGCTGCATCACGAAATGGTCAAATCAGATAGGCTCGTCTCTTGTGTCTACCAGGAGTTTCTGTTAAGTTTCATGGCTCCATGTGAGACGTCACAGTTGGTAAACATTACAAGCGGTGTGTTCCTGCAGCACCCTAATCAGAAAAGCACCCACTGTTGAGTTTTTAACAATACCTGTTGAAGCCAAAGCTGATAACTACCTCTGACAACGGCCTCATTTGATGCAGGACCAAACCCTTAAAAGCCACTTCATGTAGCAGAGCCACTTCTGACCACATGGCGTAAGACACAATGAAGTGCTCCTAGTGGGGCAAAATGATATAAGATGTGCCCGACGTAACTGTATTGTCAGCCGCATGTATTTTTTTTTTTTACAAACTGGAAGAACGTTAATAAGATACACCGCAGTTGGTGTTGTATTAAAAATAGGGTCAGGTCAGCATGGCCTGTTTATGGAGTGACATTAATATCTAATGTGGAATATCTAATCCAATGTGGGATATCGCTCAGGCGCCATCGTATGATTTTTGGGATACGTAGCTGTCGGGAGATAGAAGCTCAAGGCTCAAAGTATTGATAAACAGTGTTTAAGAATAGCTGCATTTGCTCTGCTCATTGTCTTGTGCTGACAACGACTGTCTTATACGCCTGTATGTGAGTTACCTGATCATCTCTGCTTATAAACAATAGAGATTAAATCCACTTGCACCCTCGTCAGATTGTCAAGTGCTTTGTTTTAGTGTTGTTTAACTGCCTCACTAGAACCTCAATCAATTATTGGTAAACGAATGTGCACAATTAGTAATATTTTTACGACAGTTGGTAAAATCAGAAAAAGAATTAAGAAGAGATTCAAATAAAAAATAAGCTACACCATCAAATCAACTGCATCTCAGCTCCTTGTCATTGTGTCATTACCAGTGCAGAGGAAAATATTTTCAGAGTGAGACGAACAGACTATATATTCTTTTTAATTCAACAGACTTTCCTGATCACAGTCCAACAGATGAGGGATTACAGAGACGTACAAAGGCAACTGCGGAGCTGTGCACACGCAGCACACCGCAAGCAAATATAATGTGACAAGAGACAGCAGACGGAGCAGTGGTGACAGAAAACTGACACATGCATGAAGGGACAGGGAGAATATTCAACTGCTGAGAGGAACACTCTGAATGCACAAGCACAAAATGCTTAAAGACCGACTTGCTACCATCTCTTCCTCAGTCTCATTTTCTGCTCCTGTGTCTCTGTTTCCTCTCCTTTTCTTCCCGACTGTATCCCAAATGCCTCTTCTCATTCACCGCCTCTGCTGCTCCTAATGAAATGCTGCATTACCAGGATTGCTGACTGTAGGATTGTGATTGGTCCTACAGGATCGGCGTACACGCGTACCTGTGTGGCAGGAAACATCCAACTCATGTACAGTGCTTTGATCTGCCCGCGTGCCAGCCGCCGGTCTTAAACCCCTCACAAATGTGTACGCACATGCACGCGCAGGCAAACACCGGCAGCGAGGGGTTGGGGGATGGGGTCATGATCCTGCCAGAGAGAAGTGAATCAGAGTTGCAATTCTAGAGCTTATCACAGAACGAGGCTAAGACCATATCCGTCACACCAACATGCCCTGAATGTAAACCTTGGCATACACGCGCACGCTGAAGGGAGCGCGAGCGTGTACGCGTGGTTGTTCCCGCGGACCCACATGCATAAGTGGTGAGATTACTCTTATTTTTGGAAAATCTGCTCATGAAGTGGCGAGACAACGATCTGTCTGCCGAGGTGTCTGTTACCAGCACAACACTTTAGCTAACGGGAGGGTCGACATGGGCAGCAGGCGAACAGAAGAGAGCAAGAGCAAAAGGACGGGTCTTTAAAGGACGAGGGGAGCGAGTAAACTTGAGATACGCACAGAAAAAAACTACATAAAAATGTATGGTTGGGTATTAGTGAAAGAAATGTGCAAGACAAATATGGCCACGGGTCCTGCAGGAAGAAGATAACAGTTAAAAAAAAAAACAGAGAGAGAAAGAATTGGTAACACAATTGAGAACAAGAAATGAGCGGACGCTAATGTCAGCCAGAGACTGTGGGCGGATGGAATCAAATAAAAGGTAAATTATAGCAAAGAGGGAGAGAGGTTGCTTTTTAGTACACACTGTACCATAACACACTGTACTCCATGTCAAAACACAAATTTCCATCATCACAATTGACATAACACACACAACAGCCAAGCGTTTTTTTTCACGTGATCAAGATTAAGTTAAGGCTAAAATACATCTACAGATATCTCAGATATCTAAATCTTATCTAATTAAAAAAAAATGCATGACGCCATATTTTACTGCCAACTGGGCATTCACTTGTGGCATTTCAAGTCTAAATACAGTGGTACCTCTACTTACAAACGTCTCTACATGGGAAATTTTCATGTTACGAAACGCCTCAACAGGAAAATATTGCCTCTTGTTACGAAAGAAATTTCAGGATACGAAAGGCAAAAATACAGTATGTGCTGCTACTAGCAGCTCCCAGAGTTTACTGATCGTAAACATACTTGTCGGCTCCTGTATCTCGGTTTGAAAACGGTGCGTCCGAGCTGCTCTGCCATTCTTCTTCCTGGTATCCCATTGGCTAAGGAGGGCCTCTAGTCTGTATGAGCGTAACCCAGCAACCGAGGTAAACAAACAATTTTTACCTCCGCCAAGGAGGTTATGTTTTTGCCGGCATTTATCGTCTGTCTGTCTGTCTGTGTTCAAAATTAAATGTGAAAAGGAAAAACTGATTTCACTTTGGATGTGATTCGGAAGAAATCCTGGATTCTGGATCACTTTCAAATTTTTGATAATTATTGCGCTCGGTGGAGGTCTGCGCTCTCTGAGTGCTTTTCTAGTTCTGACATGTATTTTTACATTTTTTTTTGTTTTCATGTCATTTTATGTATTATTTATCATTTATATATGATTTATAAAAAAAAAATATGTTCGAATTTTGGGGGGCTTGGAACAGATTAGGGCATTTATATGGAAAATGCGCCTCTACTTACGAATGTTTCAGGTTACTAAACTACTTCCAGAACCAATTAATTTCGTAAGTAGTACCACTGTTTTTGCACCATGCAGTTAGGCAGATCTACTCTGTTCTTCGGTTGTATAGATTCAGGAAGAACATATGCTCCACTTTGACACCATCACACCAGGGCGCCGAAGCTGCGTCCTGTTCTTAACCCCACCTGCGACAATAGTTACAGCTGACATAGGTGTCAGTGACAAAAGCCACTGCTTTCTCCGCCATCAATGCAGCACTGAGGAGATCATTCTAGCTACACAAGGCTAACTCACATAAAGTAGTAATTATAAAGGAGTAGAGGCGAGCATTGTTTTTGAAATATTTTTGTTTGGATGTCGTGCTGCTGCAGGTATATTCAGGGATATTATTACCGTGCAAGCTATACCGCCCCCTGCACTTCCTGCAGTGCATTGCAGTTACAAATGAGCACTTACCCCGGAGGTGGAGGGACCTGATTGTCTGAGACGTTTCTGTGGTTTTAAAAGACACGTCAGAGCTAAGAATTCTGCATCAGTGAGTTTTTTAAATCAATGTAAATATGTAGACTAAACATTGCAGCTCTATTTAAGACTACAGCACCTCTCTACACAGAATTCAGACAACAGGGACGGAGAGAGAACGCAGGCAGAGCGGTAACCATAAAAGATGAGGGATGGCGTAATCCTGGACAGGCCACTTAAAGAAGCATCTCTGCATCCCAGATATTAAACTGTTGAACTGTGGGTTTCTGTCACCAACGCTGCATGTGATGGACAGCTGTTGCCAGGCAAGAAACCTTACCAAATACATTTGTGGAGATTTGAACTATGACTCAGTTTCTGCTACACTTCCAACGTTCCAACAATTTGTCAAGTCTTGTTTATACATATATATATTATTTAATGACGTGTATGACCAAGTAATATGCCTTTGGCAATTTCCTTTTTGAATCAATTCAAAGTATTAGCATAACAAAAGAAAGAATTGCCCTGAAGATGGGAAATCTGCATTAGACCGATTGTGTCCACTGAAAGCAAAGCATTTCCACACACAATCCATGCAAATGTGTATATCATTAACTGAATAGATGAAGGAACTATCCTTATATACCTTTTCTGTCGTAGATGGCAAATACTTTAAAACAAGTCAAACCTAATGCATCTACCATGCTGTAATTTAGTGTTTTTTTTAACCACTGACCCTTTAAACAGATTAGTGTCAGGCATCACATGTTTTACAAATGAAACGCTGACAAATCGTGCAGTAAGGCAAAAATATGTTATGAGCTTATGTGACGAAATAATGGCATTAGAAAATAACTTTGGGCTTTTATAGCATAGATTGCTAATCTCACTGGTAAAATAAATGATTTAGCAGCATAACAAACCAAAAGTACAACGCCTTTTCTTTAATCAAAGAATGAAGATAACTCTAAAGGCCAGACAGGCACCAGATTATAAATTAAGGACAACAGTGGTTCATTTTCATGTGTTGGTTGTCAGCACAGACTGATGACATAATCAGTCATAGCCAAAGATGCAATAAAGCTCATCATTGTACAGTCTCTGGATACCATTCCTGGCACTGTACCCAAGATTAAGCAAATTATAATTGTACAGCGTGCTATGGCATAATTTTATACGAGTGCAGAAATCGTGTTGTGTATCGCAGCCCTGAGTCCGATGCAAGAAGATTCGTACTGCAGCCCGACATGAAACAAAACCCAGGGTGTGTTAAGCTCAACAGAATGAAACAGCACAATATCAGAATGAGAAATGACGATGCACATATTTGATAAAGTAGTGAGCCATGCAGTCAACTTTCATTGCAATAATTAGTCACTGTGTGAAATTTATGGCTGGTTAAAAAAAATCACTTGTTCTTCTTGCAACAGCTTTCTGTGCTGTGTCAGTCAGGTAAAGAAAGATTCAGAAATACTTTCTAAAAAATAATATTACATAAAGGTGATATTATTTCTAAAAAATAATATCACCTTTATGTAATACAGTGAGAATTCATGTAAAACAGTGATACATTTCCTTTAGGGCTGGATCCAAATGGACGGATATCCAGACATTCATTTGTCAGGTGGACATATGGTTTTCAGTCTGGCTATTGGCTATTTGGGGTTTTTCTTTTTTTTTTCTTTCTGTTAAAAGGAAGACAGCATGGCTCAGCTGTGTGATAATTCAACTGAGCGATGACAAGACAAAGAAGTCTGACTAATATACAGCTGCAAGACTAAAATGGAGCAACAGCCATGAAAGAAATCCTCTAAACGAAGTCAAATGTATTGAGGCGCAACGGCTGAACAACCAGCTAGCTTTTAGCACACTTAGCTGATCTCGCTGTAGGTGCAGTGATGAAGCTGTTTTTAATCAGGGTAAACACTCAGTAACATTGCACATGACATACACTTGAAATAGTTGTAATATCTCTGGATCACAGCGAGGGAGCCTCCACTCCATTGTCCAAGCGGGAGTCTTCCCTAAATGAACAAGTAGCGCATCACTGCTGCCTGGGCCTCTCATTCCCCGTCTGTTGGCAGTGGTTGCCCTTGCTTCCACGTTGAACTGATGACACATTTGCCACAGCGTGGGACATTGCACCATAACCTCCACCGCAGCTTCAAGTGCAGCTCCCCAGAAATGTAACCACACGTCAGGTTGACGCAGACCACAACAAATGTCCACTTGGTAGTTTTATATTTCCTCCTATTCATTCTTTTCATCTTTCTACTACTTTTTCCTCATTTTCAAGCCAGATAAAAAGATGAATGTTTGCAATGTGACTAAAAGATACTAATTTGCTTCTTTGCCGTGTCTGAGCTGCATAACGGAAGAAAAAAGGAAGATCGGCACTCCTAGCTGCAGCACTCCGCTAAAGGATCCACATGGCCATCTAGTGTCTGGTGGAATTACAGAACGCTAATAACAACAAGCAGGCGTAAACGCCAGCTACAACGTAGGTCCTGTATGTGGGCTGCATGCGTAGTTGCTACACAGAAGCATAAATCAACCTTTAGCCTGGTCCCAGCTACCCACCAGCTTAGACCTATCACTCTCCCAACTGCCAACTCCGATTTGCGTGCACCCCCCTCACCCCGCAATCAAAGCTTTGAATATTAATTTTAATCATCTACCAAAGCTCAGGAGCCCATATGATGGTATTCAGTCAGCCTCGATTTCCACGCATGACTGACTGAGGCTATGCAGCCATATGCCACCATCAGACCCCAAGTTCACTGATCCCAACTGTTTGTTAAATGTCCTATTAGCACTGATGAACTGGTCAAAACAAAGATACTGAAAAGGGTAAAAGATCTCTTATATTTTGTATAGTTTAGTATTCACAGCATACAAATAATTAAGTGTGCACTGAATGAAGTCTCTCGTTATTTTAATTTATCATTGTCTGCATTCATACATAATGGTTGTGTAAATGGATGACTTCTGCACCTTTGTTGCCAGACTTTGCAGAATCATTTGTATATACAGTCATGGAAAAAATTATTAGACCACCCTTGTTTTCTGCAGTTTCTTGTTCATTTTAATGCCTGGTACAACCAAAGGTACATTTGTTTGGACAAACATAATGATAACCACAAAGATTGCTCATAAGAGTTTTATTTAAGAGCTGATATCTTACCATTTTCCATGGTTTTCTTGATTATAACCTAAATCACTTAAGTTTTTACATCAATAGCTATGGCGTTGTACTGCCAAAAACACTGCTTTTATGCATTCAGCGTTTTCTTTTCTGTCTGTTTTAGTCACATGATGATGTTTAGTGGTACCAGGTATTAAAATGAACAAGAGAAGTGAAGAAAAAATGGTGGTCTAATAATTTTTTCCATGACTGTGTATATATATATATATATTTTTTTTTTTTTTTATTTTAATAAAAGATTGATTGCTTTGAGCTACCTTTACCTTGACACTACAATCAAGGGTTATGCAAAATCCATTATCAATAAATCACTGTATCAAATAAACTATTAATAACATCCTCTCCTGCATTCCTCAGTATGAATAGTGTGTATGGCAGATTTCCAACATTTTTTTCTCCAATGCAATCAGAATGTCTAGTTGATAATGCTGCAGGCTCTCTGCATTCAATTTGTGATACTGGTGTTCTATGTAGGAGAAAACGTGGATAAGAAGGTATAATCCTTACATACCTTAAAACAAACACCGACAAGACTTGAGAGGAAATGTACATTAGACATGAAGAGTGCTACTTTCCCTCTAAAGACAGTTTTATAACCAAGAAAAACAAGCTCTTCAGTGTTAGAACCACTTATCAGAGCTAATAGAGAAAAGCAAGAATAACCCCAGGTTTTGACTCAGTACCGAGGTCAAGTTAACAAAGAGTCACAGAACTGTTGATAAGCGCATCCTCCTTGTTTAGCAGCAATGATTTTAAAACTTTATAGTGATACAGTTAGAGTAAAAATTCACCCTTACTACCCCTTTTGGTACAACTCTAATTTTTGATGCTACAACTTTAGAAAACGGTGAAATGTCTGATTAAGATTCAAATTTATACTATTTTTCTCCCATTGATCTTCATGAGTTAATATCAACATTCATGGTTTTTAAATACACTGACATGTTTGTTGGGCCAAATCCAAACAAAAGTGTTTTCTAGCCCTTATCAACATCTGTGTACTCAACAGGACCAATCTATCTCAATTATCCGGCGATGGCTAAGGGCTTTCAGTGAGCCGTAATTAAACCATCCCTTGAAAAGCTAGCTCATGATCCTAATGTTTTGCCTAACCACACTGTGTAACTTTACTTTTATCTTTAAAAGCATTAGATTCAACTAATACCCACTTGCAGAACAGAATTTCAGTATGGATTTAGAGCAGTCTTCCCCAATCCAGGTCCCTGAGTGCTGTTGCCCTGCATTTATTTTTTTAGGTAATTCCGTGTTTAAAAACATCTGATTCAAATGAATGGGTGATTAGCAGCCTTGCATGCAGACACTGATGACAAGCTGATGATGATTCATTCATTTGAATCAGGTGTGAAAGGTACAGGTCCGCAGCCCTTGAGGACCTGGATTTAGTGTATGCCTTAGTACTGAAACTGCATTAGTTACATATAGAATTTGTCTCATTAGTGCCTCTGAGAATGTAATCATCAGGTAGATCTCAGTGCTGTCTTGAATTGAACACATCGTCAAGTCAAATTGTGATCTGGTATATCTCAGTTTCAACATGTAAATATTGTCTCCCTCCACACATACAGGAGCCAGTTATGGTGTTCCACAGGGGTCTGAATTGGGTCCATTCCTGTTCTTTCTTTGGATGCTTCCTTTAGGCAGTATAATCAGCAAGTGTAGCGTACATTGTCATTGTTTCCCTGATGAGACCAGCTCCATTTTCATATAAAGTATGATGAAACTAATCAGTTGTTAAACTGACAAAATGTAAGATTGTCTAGAACACATATTGTGCTGGATGACAGGTCATTTTCCCCTTAAAATTAGAAAGACAATTTTAAAGGAGCCGTTTGTAAGATTATGGCCAAAACTGGTACTGCAGTCACTTTCAAAATACTGTTGAGCGGCGTGTACCCTCCCCCTTCTCCCTGACCAGAGGTTGCCAGGTCGGCTGCAGAATGCAGCAGGAACGTAGGCTGCCATGGCAAGCGACGAGTCCTACACAGTAAGTTTATTTTCTGTTAATTATATTTAATGCTTTATGAAAGATCTTTTCTTTTTTGATCTTTCGTAACTAGAGGAAATATTTTCCCGTTGAGGCGTTTCGTAACCTGAAAGTTTCGTATGTAGAGGCGTTCGTAAGTAGAGGTACCACTGTTACCTTGTCCAAGTGAAATTAGCGTTAGCCAAACATTTAGCTATGAATCCTGTCCAGGAGAAAATCAGCAACGTTGGCGTCTGTCTTCAAATTCTTCTACGCTTTCAGCCGTCTCCATCTATCAAAAGCATCTCCTATACAAATCCTTGCTTTATTTCGGACCTTGTCACGACGTAACTCGGATTCATAACGAGGTCTTTTAGGTTTTGGAAAGCTAGATATTTTTTCATCCAACACGTTCGTAGCGGCTGCTGCGATAATTAGAGCCGAGCTGGCAACCCGGATGCCGAAACACTACTGACTTCGTGATTGGGAGATAGGTGGAGGGTGGCGCTTCAGGCCAAAACAAAAAATGACAACATCAACATCAGTTGAGGGCTGCAACTCCTCTTGTTAAATGGGAATATCCTGGCTTGAGTGCTGTTGTCAGTGACATAAGTATTTGAAATGAACATGATTTTTAAATGTCTGTTGACATATCAGGGTCATTTTATGATTCGTTTTATTAGATCTCTTACATACGGCTCCTTTAAATCCTTCTTATCATATACAAAGTCCTTAATGACCTTCATCTGTCCTACCTCGGTGATCTAATTGTTTCCTATAACCTAACAAGAGCTCATAGCAATGAGAGCACAGGTTTAGATGTGGTTCACAGAATTTCAAGGTCAGTGGGAAGGTTATCTGCAACAGAACCAGCTCCCAGTTTGGATACAGGACACAAACATGCTCCCTGATTTTAAGACAAAGCTTTGCAACTTACCTTTTTTAAAAAAAAAAAAATTATATTTTTTATTTCTGCTTGAAAACTGCTGGATAAGTTTGAGTTGAATTAAACTCGACTTAGAGGGTTAAACAACATTCTTTACTTTTCACCATTTCTTAGTCTGATGGCCATGATTCCAGTGCTTAACCACTAAATGTAGCACAATTCCTAAGTTAATCTAAGGAAAGCAATCCATATGCACCATGCTGCCCCTTGGACATTCTCGTTGCTTGTGTTACCAGTTGCTGGTTTTCACGAACAACCAAGTGGTGACAAAACTCGACACTGGCTGAAGAAAAGGAGAAACCTTAGAGGCACAACACACCATTGGTTGGAATTCACAAATAGGCTGGGTCACGTCTGTGCTTGTGCGTGCACATGTTTGTGAGTGTGTCTTTATGGACAAGTGCATGAATATGCGTATGCGTATGCGTGTGTGTGCGTGTCTCAAGCCCGAGGCAACCAGGCCAGTGGCTACAATTACAGTGACGGATGTGAAAGAACTGGGTCGGCTCCGCAAGAGATCTGCCCCTGGGACGACAAGAACAGCAGAGTCCTGAATCAATACAGAACACATGCACGCACGCACACATACACACGAAAAAAAAGGTTGTGCGTGACAAACATTTGCATAGAAGCCAAAGGACTAATATTAATAACACTAAAAAGAAGGAAAAAAGAACTGAACACTGCAAGAAGTGCAAGCGAGCAAATACAGGATGAGATATTACTTGACATATTCACTTTTTTTCTTCTGCTTATACAGAAAACTAAATCATCCAAAATCCAGATGACTCTCCTACCCTGTGTGTCACTCACTGGCATTAGGAGCCACACACAGTTGCGCAAACACACAGGCGCAGCCACACACGTGTTGGCTCTGGGAGCCTTAAGCCTGTTTCAGGGGCAGCGGTGGTCAGAGCTCATCAGCATGTAACTCAGTGACACTCGGGGAATGTTTCTCTGCTCATGCGTGGTGTGCATTTCTGTATGTGCTCATGTGTGTGTTTGTGGCCCCCTACCTCTAGCAGAGAGCTTCTTGGTGTTGATGATTTTGGCAGCATACTCCTGTCCGGAGGAGATCTTCACGCACCTCCTGACCACAGAGAATGCGCCCCTTGAAACGAAGACAACACACACAAAATATTACTGATTTGAAGACCTGCTTTAACTTTATAACCATTCTCTTTCCGAAAGGCAGGGTTAGGCATGCAAGTTTTATTAGCGGGTGTCTGGGGAGGTTTTATGGGGCTTCAACTGTTGGTACATGTTTCAATAACCAGGATCGCCCCCGAGGGTCGAGACAAATCCATGCCTTGGGTTGGGTACTTCAGCATGGCCTTAAAAGCTGCAGGGTGCGGCACGGTGTTGACCCAGTAATTGATTACGCAGGAGGCAGGTGATGATGTTCATCCCTCTCATGTAACACGAGAGAAAAGTACGAAGACAGAAATCCAAAAAGAAAAAAAAAAAGGAGAAATGGATCAGCAAGGAGGTGCAGGTATTGTTGGCACATTAGCCAATGAAGAAGATCAGCGGGTGTTTGAGTCCTCTTGGCACAACAAAAAAATCATGGATATGGACATGTTGAGCCATCTGGATGGGCTACATACACACCACACACCAAACAATGCCTTGAACGCTAAAAAAGAAAAGAAGAAAAAAACAGTGGGAAAACCAAATAAGAGAAATGGTATAACCATTTAGCCATTTCTCTACAGTAAACAGACATCAATACCAGTAATCCTCATCAATACAGATCATCACGTGACCTTCACAAGTCCATTTTTAAAAAAGAAAGAGATCGCTTTTCATTTAACTGTCTAATTGAACAGAAATAAAAATGTGATGTGATCTTTTGATATGAATGGCGATATTTGAGTTTGATTAGCATATGACACTGTCTCATATCGATCACTAGCCCCTAAATCAAAACATCAAATCGTCATATAGTTAAATGATTTAATATCGTATTGTGATGACATTTGGGATTTCCACCCCTAACATCCGCCGGCTTATTCAAACAGCGCTCTGACAAGAGACTCGGTGCCGGATTGCAGTGTAGGATCCAGTATAATCCACCGGCCTTTGGTAGTGATGTAATCATTCCTCAACAGTCTGAACACAACATAAATATAAATACCAACTAAGCGTAAAAACCAAACGAGACTGACAACGTGGATGGAGTTGAGATGGTAGCTGTGTATCTGTTTCGTGGGCTTGCATACATGGCAATAGGAGCGATGCACCCAACAGTTTTTCAAGGCCACACTAAGGTACCTATCCCAAGACAGGGACATTATAGAAGTCATGGAAGCTCGTCAATATTGTTGTATTCTTGTTGAGAGGTGGTTCCTGGTAATGGAGAGACGTGCCGACAGTCGTAAAACTACCCAGGACCCCTGCTAATGGAAACCCACCTAATATGTAAAGCCTGGCTTGAATTAACCCCTAAATGTGAACGGCATACTTAAAAATAAAAACATGAAGAAGATTAATTTTAAAGAAGCCTTTATAAGAAGCATTCATCAACGTAAAGTTCTTTCATTTAGCGGTTTCATTACTCACTCAAATACACCAAGCTTTACCAATAATCCCACTCTATCAAACACCCCTAACATGTTTACATCAATCATTTGTTGTGAAATTTTTTTTTCATAAAAATGACCAGACGTGCTGAAGCAGTGACCCTGCGGCCACTCACTCAAACTCACTTGGGTGCCACGTCAACAAAACTCTGTCAACGCGGTCGAAATCCCTGCGCGCGACCAAATAACACCTACATACGTGCCAGCCAGCCCTACTATTGTTTCAGCCATGTGCGCTTCCAGTGTGTCAGGGACACGTATGAAGATCAAAAAACTAGGTCATCTATATTTGAGGGAGGAGAAGAACAGGGCGCTGCATTTCTCATCGCTCGATGCAGCCACAGAGTGGTCTTTCCGCCTCAAATCTGCTCTGCACCGATGCCGTGCAGGCAGCATTAGTATTCAACACGCCTTAAAAGATCCAACTGAGAGTACACATCATTACCTCAAATCAACCCTGATGTTTTACTCATTTCGTTCCAAATTTCTGATAACTGTGGTTACTGTACATGATGTTATTTGATCACATTAGTGTGACAATATGAGAAGTGGATGATGCTTTCTGTCTGTTTACTGATGAGCTGCTGAGTACACAGTGATGTGTACCATGAGCGTGTTATCTAACCTCCTCTGGAGTGAGCAGCTTGCCTCTAAAGCTTACCTCTAATTTATAGAGGATTTGTTAAAGGAAAAAAAAAATTCATAGCATGACATGTTACATAACAATTATAGCTGACAGTCCAGTTTAGTTGGGTAGCATGGCACGGGGAAGTGCATATGTTTGTCGAGTCCTAGAGGACAGCATATACAGTAGCTGCTTTTGAACTGAACATAAATTAAGGGCAAAAGGTGAAAGATGGCGACGACAGGGAAAATGAACCATCTGTGCTTAAGACGTTTCAGGGATAGATTTAATGGAATACAGTGCACTGAAGATGTCAAGCCTGAAACCATCTGAACATTTAATTACATACAAATGCTTCAGAAGGACAACATTAATGTTATTAAGCAGCACAAAGGAACTTTTGTCATTGCTAGCTCAGCGGGTACCCCTGTGGGTTTGGAGGTTAAGTTGCTTTTATGCCACCATTCAACATTCACTCTCGTTCATTCTCATGCTCGGCCACTCTCATTTTCTCTTTCTTCAGCGTCCTGCCATCATGTCTACTGTAGCTCTGTGAACCAGCTTCTTCTTTCCCTTTCAGCTGTTCCCTTCAGGGGTCGCCACACCAAATCATCTGCATCCATCTAACCCAGTCCTCTGCAAACACTTCTCTTATTCAAACTAACTTCATGTCCTCTTTCACTGCATCCATAAATCTTCTCTTTGGTCTTCCTCTAGGCTTCCTTTTGGTCTTGCTCTAGGCTCTGGCTGATACTATCCCTCCTCTGTACATGTCCAAACCATCTCAGTCTGTCAAATTTTTTAGCACTGAAAAAAAAAAAAGATACAGTAATCCCCCACACTTTGCGGTTTATGGGGCCTCCCCTGTCGACTCTTGTTGCTTCCTGAGACTCGTTCTTAATGTGATGAGTTTCACTTCAGCCTCGCACGCTTCGTTTGAATTTTTTTCAAATTTTTTTTTTCTATTAATATTTTTGAAACCCCCACGATGTACTGAGACCGCGATTGCTGAGACCGCCAAGTGTGGGGGATTACTGTAGTCTTCTATAAGAGCAAATTGAATGTACAATAGGTTTCAAGATACTGTTTTTAGATTTCTGTTTTGGTGTGAACGTGTATCGCATTTGAATGCCACAAAAACATGAATGTACATTGCCAGGGAGGGAAATACATATAAACATAAACACACTAATATGGTTCTTGAACAGCATAACCTGAACGTACCCATGCGACTAATATTATAATAATTTTGAGGAACATAGTGGGATATCTATTTTAAATCCATCAGGGAAAATAATGCTGCAGCACTGAATGGGTCAGGTGACTGAAAAGGTGCTATAAATGCAACACGCATACATTATTAATGATAGAGGGTGTAAGATGCTGTATAGGATCTTCAGGAAGGGGCTGAGCTGAAGAGAAAAAAAAAAAACAGACTTCTGTCAGGTGGGTTTTAGGGGAGTAATTCCTCCAGGAGGGGACACTGGACTGGAAGTGGAATATTCTCTCTCCTACTTTGGCTGGAAGACGACTGCAGACATCTGGGGATGTTTGCACTGGTCGCAGGGTGCTGGGCAGGCTGCAGGTCAGGCAGACCACAAAACACACACACACACACACAAGCAATGGCCTACAGACCTCTGCGTGTGCGCACACACGCAGGTACGCGGACATTTGCCTCCACCCCCCTCAGAGGGGTGAGGAATTCCCTGCCGGGGCCTGATAATTGACCGCAGCTCGGGGTTCGGCTGGGGAGTGTGTCATCTTCAATTACATGGTGCGCTGTCGCATTACAGAGTGTGTATTTCTGTCACGCGGGAGGAGGGGCTTTGGGAGGGGTGGGTTACCGAATCTCACCCTTACGCACGCACACACCGATGCGCTCTACTCCAGTTGGGCTTTTCGACGCGGGGGGAGGAGGGGGGAGGAGGGGAGGGGAGGGGGGGCTCCTCGCCCTGCTGTGGCACCTCAAATGTCAAAAAGCATCATCACTGGTTGCACATGAGGGAGGAAAATGACGACACGCTACAAACGACATCTTTGCAAGCGAAAAAAAAAAAAAAAAACGTCAGCGGGGATTCAGATGTGAGATTAAAAGCGAGCAGAAAGCCACAGCGCAGGCTTGCAAGATTAACATGATAGCGTATTTAGAGCCCTGCATCACAGGTTACTGGCTGAACGCACAATCACCAAAAACACACTCAAGTGTCGAGATGCGCTCCCCCCAAACCAAAGCGGCCTGTTACATAACAAGCCGATATTTCACAGAGGAATGATTCCAGATGATTTAAAAAAAAAAAAAAAGAAAAGAAAAGAAAAAGCACGTTTCCTTACTTCCCCAGCTCCTCGAACAGCTGATATTCGTCGGTAAATCGCGTGCAGATCGTTAACGCCATCCTGGATCAGGTGCCAAGGGGTGGACGTGGAAGAGGATAAGGTACACTCGCGGGCTGTATCCCCCCCTCCACCTCACTCAGTCGTCAGCGCCGCAGGTTTTTGTCCTGAACCCGCAAAACCGAACGGAGGGATTCTTGCAGAGCCAAAGCGCATCAGCCAGAGCTCCGCCGGAAAGATTCCTGCGGCAACGACACCGTCTGCGCGAGCGCTTCGGTCCGGACGCGAGAGCTTCCTATAGTCGCGCGTCTTCACATCCAGCGGCTTGTCACAGCTCGTGGACGCAGCATTTTGTGTGCATTTCGGTACCTCCGGAGCGAGTCCACCCAGCGCCGCGAGTGTTGTCTTTCTGCACGCATCAGACGCCGCACTACTGCACCTACCACCAACTGCGCGCGCGGTCCCGCCCCTTTCCCTGCATCCTCTCACAGGCCAATGGCAGCGCAACAGCCTGTCAAAACAAAAATAATGCATACATGGAGATTAACAGCAAAATGCAGAGATGTGTTCAATATGGCTACCAGGAACAAAATAGAATAAAACCCGTTTTTTTTCCTTAATTAGAAAAATACATTCAAAATCGCTTCAATTAAGGCAAAATATAAGTACGTTGTATTTAAGCATCGTTTATTAATGGATAAAGCAGAGGAAAAAAACAATATGAATGATAAATGGCAATTTTCTATTTTTTTACTAGACATATTATTATTATTAATTACTGTGCAAAAAAAAAAAACTTTGTGGTGGTAGTGATCTCACCCTGTAGACCACATGTGTCAAACACAAGGCTCGTGGGCCAAATGTGGCCCGCCACGTCATTTTATGTGACCCTCGAGTGCTTGTGCACTATTGGCTTAAATTTTAAACCGATATTTTAAGACTTAAAATAAGTTTACACTGCTTTAAAGCGCATGTTGACAATAAACTACATCTCCCCTAATGCATTTTTTGGTTACCCACAACGATAACAGTATATCACCATGAGCAAGAAACAAACTAATCCCAACATTTCAAAGAAAAGAAAAATGGATGCACAAGGAAGGTAGTTTCAACAACGGGAAAGCGAATACAAGTTTGTATCTCAAGGTGAAAAAACAATATGTCTTATGCATTATGAGGCGGTGTCAGTCGTCAAAGAGTTTAATCTACGTTGGCATTTTGACAGAAAACATGGAAATAAATACAGAATCCGTTATTTAACAATATAATAAGGTGTAGTTTAATATATTTTGATTTACATTGCATTTTGTTACACTCATGCTGTCAATCTGGCCCTTCGAGGGCAACCGTGATGCTGATGTGGCCCTCAGTGAAAATGAGTCTGACACCCCTGCTGTAGACTGAAGCCCTGATTTTAGCTTTTATTAGCTGAGGAAAACTCAAAGTTTGACCCGTATTTATCTGCAAAAGTTAGTAACCCCTCTTTCATGTCTTGTTTTGCTTTGGGTTTTTTTTGTGTCTGTTTACCTCAGACAAACAAAAGCATATTACTTGTTTCACCATGGCATTATTTATATAACAAAAATTAGTCAAAACAGAAAGAGGATCATGTAGGCAACACTAAGTACCTCCTTGATGGTTGCATTTCCACTTGTGGGGTCCTGGGGTAGTTTTACAGGCGAAGGCGTTGGTGTGGGTCTCCATTAGGCACAATTTCCGGAACTCTTACTGGGCTGAAACATGCACCTGTTGTAGGATAGGTACTTAATACAGCCCAAAAAAATGATAGCTGGGGGTGGGCTCCTCCAATATTTATATCATAATTTTAGTCAATTCTTCTTTTTTTATTTCTTTGTCTTCTTCTTTTATTTATTGGTGGTTGACAAACAGCAAAAGTGGTGCATTACCGCCACCAAGTGGTAAGGAGTGGTAGTTCTCATGCAACCAGCTCTGTCAATGGAGACAGACGAAAGGAGGAGGTCAGTCCTGATGCAGTTCCAGCCACCTACTTTTACTCTGGACCCCTGTGTCTTAAAAAGATCACCTGGAGCCAGGTGCTGCTAGTCATCATCCCTTAATGAATTGATTATCAGCAAGTGTGCAATATGTATTAGGGCTGGGCAAGTTAACGCGTTATTATCGTGTTAAAGCATTAATTTATTAACGCCGACATTTATTTTATGAATGGGGGTCGTTATCGTGCGTTAACGCATGTTGCTCACATGCTTTTGTTTTGAAAAGTCTGTTACTGGCTGCTGCGGAACCGGAAGACAATTGCCAGGTAAACATAAGGAAAAACACAAACATGAAGAACGATAAAAATCTGTATACTTTACAGTTCGGGTAGCAATATTAACAATTCTGTCTGAAAAAGAAAATTCTGGACTACAACAAAACTTTCGTGTCATTCCTCCATGTTACATCAGATCTGCTCCATGTGTTTACTGTCATGCTGTTCTCTGCTGGTTACTTCAGTGCGGCTCCATCTAGTGGCACAGATGTGTAATGGCAACAGAAAGTCCAGTCCTCGATTATAAAACAAATTCAGTCCTGTGGCCTGTTTTCTCATTTCGTATTTTTGATCCAAGTCTAAAATTGAAATATAAAAAAAGAACAGGCATTTTTTTTTTTTTTTTTGTTAGATTAAAAAGTGAAAAATGTAATAAAATGTCCCTTTTTAATTTTTTTAAATTTTTGATTGACAATTGAAAATGGAAAGAATGAATGATATACGGATTGGTAAAGTTACTGAACTTTAACATGGACATTTTCATTTTAAAGTTCTCCCAGACGGAGGATTCGACAGAAACAAGGTTATTTATAACGACTCCAAAGTTAAACTCCCCATTAAAAGTTTCTGCTGTTACCTCAGAAATTACCTGTTTTAATGTTATGATTGTGCTGTGCCACAATTCTTTTTTTTTTTTTTTTGGACTTTCTTTGTAGACTTTTTTTTTATTGTTTATAAAAACAGGCATTAATGACATTAATGCCCTGACAGTGGCAATAAGCTTTATTTTATTTCACATTTTTAAGATGAGATTTACACTAAATATGTGTTACTGACAAGTGCTGATGTTAAAAAAATTTGAACAACAAATGTTATGACACTTTAGTTCATATGGCAGCAGAACATTTAAATAAAAGTGCATTTTACACTACTTTTAAAATCATTATTTGATTTTGCCTATACAATGCGATTAATCGTGATTAGTCAGGGAAATAATGCGATTAATCGCGATTAAAAATTTTAATCGTTACCCAGCCCTGATATATACTTATTTGTTCCAAACAAGATACTTTACAGAAGGGGGAAAATCATCAGCTGCAATCACTGTATACCTACGTAAAACCAAAGACATTATAATGTGACTCAGTTGTGACTCTGTGTGTGGAAACACGAACCAGTTCTTAAAACATATAGCTCTCATTTCTTTCCTTGGTCCGTTTTCAAATCAAACACTTCTATTTCGCATGTGATTTAGCATCATTTTTCTCAACGTTTCCCATGGCACCTCTTGCATTTGTTGTTAAAAAGATGGTTTGGAGACCAGATAGAGTTATTGCAAGGCCAGTTAATTGTGAGATCCTGTGATGTGTGACCCCTGTCGTCAGTCACACATATTGTGATTGTGTTGGGAACATCAGAACAATTTTAAAGCTCCTGAATACAAGACAGTAAGTTGCGTAGTCTGAACAGCACAGAGATCTGCCCTGACTGTCTTGGCAGGTGGTTGGAGGAGAGGATCTAAGCTAATCAACGTATATACTTAATTAAACTACAGATGTTCCAGGGTAGATATAAATAAAGGGAGGTTCAGCTCAATACATCTCACATAAAAAAAAAGAGGATACATTTTTTAATTCACTCTCAGCCCTTTACTCTCTCAGGTTCAGCTGCTTTCTCTACCTGCTGTTTGAGCGTCACGCTGAAAAGTCTGTGCTCTTGTCGCCGTTTCCAGGAAAGGCGTAATTACTCTGCCTCAGGCAGGTTGCACAAGATGGGACTCTTTACTGCTCAAATTCAATTCACACTGCACAGTTCTGCCAGCCCATGATTCCGGTTTATCAGGAGAGGTATCATGGAGGACAAAAGTCCTACTAATTGTTTGGGTCTGATTAGAATCACGTGTCTTCAATATTGCTATCAGCCAGTAAAGCAGGTAAAGTAGCTTCATGTCCACGTGACTGCTGGGTTCTGCTGCCCACTCTCAGGACTCTAACCGGATGAGGAATTAAAGAAAATTTAGTCACACGACACTCACCGAGGTCGCTACCTGTTCTACCTGCTGCCTCCTGGCCAACACCCCAGGTTACTGAGTGTCAGAAAATCCCGGCACTGGCGCAGTTTTTTTCCACAGGACATCTTCCTTATAACCAGGTGATCCACACCTGAAGACTACTTGACCACGTGCGTGCAAAAGCAATCCTTGCACAACACTGCATAACACTATACCTGTGTGGCATGCTGTAACATTACAACACTGTGTTTTTGATATCACTCTTTCACATGCTATTGTGTATTCAACTCAGATTTGTATTTATTCATATTTCCATAACAATGCACCTGAACTTGCATATATGTGCTGGCTTTCATCACAGAGTATTTTCTGTAAAAAAAATTTAAAATTGTAACTATATGCTCACAGCACTTTCTTCTAGATCTGAACGAGCCTAGCCAACAGGTTATTATTTTTCTAACTATTGGTCCTTACAATATGATCTTCTTATGATTTCAGTCTTTTATTACCCTAATAAATACCACAGGTACGCATGGCTCAGCCACCAACGCACATTCCTTGTGTGAATCAGACTTGTCAATAAAAAATTTTATTCATGTCTACATACCTTTACCATACCTAATTAAAAGAGCAGTGAGCTGCAAATTTTTAATGAGTGGTAGATGTATGTTATCCCAAGGCTTTGTCATGTGCATGAAATGTTTATATATAACTTAAATTTCCTTTTGGACAGATGAGACAGAAGTAAAGATGTTATAATGCACTGCATCAGATTTGGGAAAAAATTAAACAGAGCAAAACATCTTAAGACCTCTTAACTACTGTTAAGCACAGTAGTGGAGGAGTGATGGTGTGGGCTCTTTTGCAGCCACAGGTCCTGGACTCCTTGCCGTCACCGGAAGCAAACCGAAGTGTTTTAGAGTCAATGGTGAGCCCCTCTGTCACAGCAGCAGCCATAGAACAAGGATCCCAAGCACAGCAGCATAATGGCTTAAAAAGAAAATGATCGAAGAGTTGCAATGGCTCAGCCGAAGTACAGACCACCACCTCCACCAAATACTGAAGGCGGGATCTCAAGAGAGCTGTGTTTATATTGGTGCCCTCAAACGATGAACTGATGCATTGTTCTACAAGACAGTGGGCCACAAACCCTCAAACGTTATGAGAGATTTATACACAGTCACACAGTCAAAAATTACTTGCATTATTGTTGCTAAATGTGGTTCTACAAGATATTGAAATACGGGATGTGAATGGGTGTGTTTGAAATGCCGCTTCTCCTGTTTGGCTCGATGTTGTGTTGCTGTAACATGTGATTTGTTGTTGTTTACTCAGGGTTTCTTTTTTTTTTACAAGACAGTTACTGCAAATCAAGCAAATAGAGTCATCAAAGCCGTCAAAAAGCTTTCAATTTCTGACTCATGTCTGAAACATTCACGGGACTGACCTCAACGGTCAGATGCACATTCGTTATCACTGCGACTCATGACAAAGCAGGAAGAGGAAGTGAGTCACTTCTGGACTGAAAGGGATCAGTTCTCTCATAAAAATCACCACTTGCTGTTTTAATTGCATCATATTTTCTGAATAATGTTCTTAGAGAGAGAAAGAAATTCACTGCATCTTCATTATTATTAGTCTTTTTATTGTTATTGTTAAGGAGGGCGATGGAGGCCCCTGAACCCAACACTCTCCCAATTTATTTAAAACATTAGTTTAGGAAAACCATTTTCTTGAACCGATAGATTGAAATAATCCATAAAGGGCTTGCAAATTCAGAAAGATTCTTAAAAGAATTTCTTTTTTTTTTCCATCTCCAAGTGTATCATCCCATGTGAACATGTAGGTGCCACATTTAGCTTCCTGTTGAGTATTATGCTCTGTAAAAGAATGCTCCTCAATGCAATAATATAGCATTTTGCAATGATTTTAATTATGTTACAATCATCAGTTCCCAGAACTGCCGTCAAGGCATCTGGGTTGAGATGTTTATCTGAGATGGAAGAGACAGGGGAAAAACAATCTCCCTCCTGTTACACGCTAATCTGGAGCCGCCCCGGGACACATGAGTTTACGTTGATCCAGCCTGTCCACATTTTTCACTTGGGGGGGGATCAGTTCCTGCAAAAAGCTGGAGTAGTTTTGAACTGTAAGGGCTCGTGTCAAATTGAAGTTGCGTGCATTTTCTCCTCATCATTCTCCACCCCAAAATCATCCCGCCTCGGTTTCAGGTTCTCTAAATTTGTTGGGTTCAACAGCTGGGAAAGTTTCTCAAATATTCTTGAGGTATACTGTCTTTCTTGATTTGTTCATTAGCTGCAGTGTAATCTATAGATGCTGTGCATGAGCAACTTTGCATGAGCAACAGCCAAAAAACTCTAGCAGGAATCATTAAAGGTTCAGGACATTAGGATTACCTCTATTCTGACGGTGAGTGGGAGGAAGTCTGCTGCTTCTGCTGAGGTATGAGATTAGTCATACTGACTGTGATAAGATAATAAATGACACATCAAAGCAGTTGATGGTTTGTTTTTTTTCTGTGGTTTCCCATAATATTCTGAGTTTCATGCTGTATCGTGGTTTTCTGCCTTGCCAGTTGTGCCCTGTTCAGCCTTTATTCCTTTATCAGTCTTCCCTGCACACCTGAGCTGTCGTTCTGGGCACAAGAAGGAATGTAAACCAATTTTCTTAGTATTTGTTTGTTTTAGGTCAGTTAGGATGCCTGATTTTTTTTTTCTTTATTTGTAAAATGCCAGAAGTCCAATATTCACATCCCCGTGGTCAGTATTTGTTAGAACTGCCTTTTAAACTGTGTAACTTGGCTTCAACTTGGATGTGGGCCCTCGGCAAAGATTCTCACTTTATCTTGCTGGAATTTTAGGTCGATCCTGTTGACAGAACGGACGGAGCTGATTGGACCTTCGTGCCCACACAAGCCCTTCCAGCTCCCACTGACTAAAGTCAGGGCTTTGTGAGGGCTTCTCCAGATACCTTCCTTTTGCTGCTCTTAAGCCATTTGCAACATATCTGACAAATATATTAGGGGGTCATTGTGCATTGACCAAACAGTTCAATTTCCAGAAATGAAGATCTTTGTCCCCATCTGCAGCTGCAAATGCTGCAAAGTGCAATCTGGCCTCTTCATGGTGGTTTTGGAACCATGACTCCTCTTATGCATTTCCTCATTTTCACAAAATAAATCTACATAAAGTATTTAAAAAGAAATAAAAAGGCTGCATGCATATACAGATGATAAGTTTTTAAACTGAAACTTTGGACCCTGTTTCCATGCCAAGCACACACAAGTTGCCGATAATAAACTACAGAGACATAGCAAAGCAGTTTGATTTGAAGTTAATGCTTTAATAAGATAATAAGATACACACCATAGATATATAATCATACACTTCATAAATACATACATAAATAAATAAGTTCATCGACAAGAGCGGAAAAAAAAGCGCAGTTTTTAAAACCGTACAATAGCACAAGTAACATGCAAACAAGAAAACAGTTTGTAATAAACTGTGTGTTTGATACAAACAATCTGAGTAAAAGAATCCTGTTGTTTCAACAGTCGATAGGAACAGTGGTTTCATGGCTTTGAAGAGTAATGACTTTGCCATCAGATCAAGAAACACTTCTCGGTACTTTGAATGTCTTCGTTCATGAAGCACTTCTCTCGTGGCTCTTCAGCGTCTTTTGTTACTGAGAATAAGAAAAGGAAAGAAGAATTATTTTATGTGTCAAAAGTGGACTTCAATGTTTTAGGTTTTTTGATGTTGTTTCTTTTCCATGTGTTTCAGGTGAAACTTACCTGGACATGATCTTCTGAATCACTCTCTTCACCCAGGGAGCCTCTGGATCCAGGCAAACTTCCTGGCCGGTCTTTTTCAGAGTGGCACTGCAGCACAAAGCGATAAACAGAGATGTGAGTTTTAAAATCAACAAGTAAGTCATGTCAGAGTATCATCATTATCAGCGCTATAGAGATGAGATGACAGCTTTATTTCTTACATGATCTCAGTGTCCTCACAGTGGGAGCTGGGAGGAATCAGCTCCACCTTCTCGATGTGGCGGCCGATGGGCTTGCTCTCCGTCATGATGCAGCGGCAATGCAGCTCCACTCCAAGACTTCTCAGACTCATCCCTGCATGCAGACGGGAGGTGCATATCATCACAAAGTGCCCACAGTGCATGCAGGTATCATTCAGAGCATTGAACAGAAAGAAACTAAATAGATAATTGTTATTATTATAAGGTGACAAGTCAGGCTTACCTTCACTGATGGCAAGAAAGGCCAGGAAAACCATGACAGAGGTTGCAATAACTCTGCTGTTCGTCATTTTGCCTTTTACAGATGTAATAAAACAGTAACTACCAAAGAAAGATAAGAAGGTCCTTCAAAACGCTGTCTGGACGAAGCCCGAAAGACTGTATAAAATAAAGAATGTGCTCTTTATTTTGCTCTTTTCTTCTCCTTCTCAGTTCTCTGCTCCCTTTATTCTCCCAGTTTCAGCTGCTTTGTCTGCCTGCTGTTTGAATCTAGCGCTGAGGAGCCTCAGCTTTTATAGTCCTGCCCTGGAAATGAGTCATACCTCAGCTCTCACGAGTTGCGCAAGTTGGGACAATTGCAGCGCTGATGGACTTTACATTGCAGATGGTCTAATCTGCTATAGTTATTCAACTGGTATGATTTATCAAGAGAAGTGTCATGAGGAAAATCACAGTGACTAAAACAAACCTGACAAATGGAACAGGAATTCTTGAAAACATCCAGTCGCCTGCCGAGCCATCCATTTCCTTTTCACGTTTCAATCAGAAACTTTTCAGTTCAACTTGGCAGTTGTTACAAATAACCTTGTTTCTGTTGAATCCTTCATCTGGGAGAACTTTAAAATGAAAATGTCCATGTTAAAGTTCAGTAACTTTACCAATCCGTGTACCATTCATTCTTTCCATTTTCAACTGTCAATCAAAAATTCAAAAAGGAAAAAGGGGCATTTTATTTCGTTTTTCATTTTTGAATCCAACATAAAAAACAAAAAATGCCCGGTTTTTCGTATTTCAATTTTAGACTTGGATCAAAAATACGAAATTAAAAAATGGGCCACGGGACCGAATTTGTTTTTAATATTTTAACCAAGTCTAAAATTGAAATACGAAATTTGTTTTTTGTGTTAGATTCAAAAACGAAATAAAACGCCCTTTTTTTCTTTTTGAATTTTTGATTGACAGTTGAAAATGGAAAGAACGAATGATACACGAATTTTTACCAATACATGTATCATTTATTCTTTCCATTTTCAATTGTCAATCAAAAATTAAAAAAAAAAATTGAAAAGGGACATTTTATTACGTTTTTCGTTTTTTTTATCTAACACAAAAAAACGAAAAAATATGCCTGGGTTTTTTAAATATTTCAATTTTAGACTTAGATCAAAAATACGAAATTAAAATACGGGCCACAGAACTGAATTTGTTTTATAATTGAGGACTGGACTTTCTGTTGTCGTTACACATCTGTGCCACTAGATGGAGCCGCACTGAAGTAACCAGTAAGAGAACAGCAGGACAGTGAACACATGGAGCAGATCTGATGTAACATGGAGGAATGACACGAAAGTTTTGTTGCAGTCCAGAATTTTTGTTTTCAAACAGAATTGTTAATATTGATGCCTGAGTTGCTACCCGAACTGTAAAAGTCACGGATTTTTACCGTTCTCCACATCTGTTTTAGCTTTTCCTTAAGTTTACCTGCAAATTGTCTTCCGGCGCCGCAGCAGCCAGTAACAGACTTTTCAAAACAAAAGCATGTGAGCAACATGCGTTAACGCACGATAACGACCCCCATTCTTGAGAAAATGACTTCTAAATTAAAATATCGTCCCATATTTGGGGTAGAGAGCGCTTTGGTTCATCTATATATGAGCTTAGTTTTCATTCAGATTTTCACAATATTGCAAATATTAGTGATGTGTGATTCCGTGAGTATGTGATGAGTATGTGATTCCAGCGCCGCCATGTTACCTGAACTGCTGTGCACAAAGCCATTTCCAGGTCACGTAAACCAGACAATTAAAAGCAATTTCAATCCCGTGACCTGTTTTTTCACTTTGTATTTTTGATCCATGTCTAAAATTGAAATATACATATATTTTTAAAAAAGCATTTTTTTATGTGTGTGTTAGATTAAAAAATGAAAAACAAACTAAAATGTCACTTTTTAATTTTTGAATATTTGATTTACAATTGAAAATGGAAAAAATGAATGATACACAGATTGATAATGTTACAGAACATTTACATGGACATTTTCATTTTAAAGTTCTCCCAGACGGAGGATTTTACAGAAACAAGGTTATTTGTAACAACTGCCAAGTTGAACTCCCCGTTTAAAGTTTCAGCTGTTACCACAGAAATTACCTGTTTTAATGTTATGATTATGGCTCAGGATTTAGTTGGTACTCTTTTTTTATTTGTCATAAAAACAGGTTGACATTAATGCCCTGGCAGTGGCAGTCAGCTTTATATTATTTGACATTTTTTAAGATGAGATTTACACTAAATATGTGTTACTGACAAGTGCTGATGTTAAAAGTGTTTGAACAACAAATGTTCTGGTACTTTAGTTCATATGGCAGCAGAACATTTAAATGAAAGTGCACTTTACACTACTTTTGAATTCATTATTAGATTTTCCGTATACAGCGCGATTAATCATGATTAATCAGGGAAATCATGCGATTAAAAATTGTAATCGTTTCTCAGCCCTAACATATATATATATATATATATATATATATATATATATAGTTGGATAGTTAGGTGATTTATTTATTAATTTCCCATAAACCTGCAATATGACTTAGAGATTGATCAACTTATAACTGATTCATAGTTGGCATGTAATAAAAAGGACATTTAGATGCAATCAGCGAATGAGTGACTGGTGAATGTCACCCATCTGTTTTGTCATCGCACTTTACCTCATGAAGGAGAATCTGTTTTGACCTCATTTGAACTTAATATTTGACACATTAACACATCTACAGCTCATTGAAACAAACTTTCATTTAATCTGTAAAACTGATCAAATTAAAAACAATGAAGAAAAAGGATTATTCATTTTATCATTATCACAGGAGTTTCTCATTTTTTTATGGCCATTCAGCACATTTAAAAGGAGAAATTCTGCTCTTCTGCAATTTGGTGTCACGAGTCTTCTTGACTAAATTTGCATATAGGTCACCTCCTTACTAAAAAATCTACTCTGGAGTCACAAAAGCTGTGCAAAACTTGCAAAACAAAAATAATGTGTATGTTCATTAATGTCCATCAACAGCAAATTGGTAATTTGGTAGTACCCTCCTGCTTCTCATTGGTTAGCACAAATCCTCGCCCTGGGACCACCATATAAGGAGGTGAACGCTCATCCCACAGGTCTACCTGCGGATATGACACATGTTAAAAAAGAGAGAGAAAGAAAAAAAATCAAATGCTTACATAGATATAATCTTAAGTGAAGTCAAGCAAATGAGAACATTTAATTTGTCTCTGTTAGTACAAGCCTGACTGGGACTGGCAAGGCACAGGTCTAGAAAGGCCTGATGCAACTAATGCTGTGTCATCTGTCCATCGAGGTACTCGAGAGGTGAAGTGAGGTAAAGTTAGATACAAAAAACCTTATTTTTCTACATGAACAAAGTGAGGCACCCCAAAGTAATGCTGAACATAAACCAGAGTAAACATAAGAGCCAGCTGTCCAAGGAGTTCAGAAAGAGAAATCCAGACAAGCATGTTAAAGGTGGAACCTATAGACCGGGGGCCTCGTACCAAACTTGTATATACAAAAAAAAAAAAAAAAAAAGTTTGGTACTTTATTTTCCACGCACACGTTCAGATGTATTAAAAGTAAAATGAACGTGGGAACATGCTGTGCTCCACGCACATTTCATACCTGGTGTATGCACTTTTCTGAGACTTTGATGACACTTTGAGGCGATCCAGTGAAGTTCCAAACATTAGGAATCAGTATTTGTATCACAGGTGAAAGTCTGGCGTATATTCAGCGCCATGTATGTTGTGAATAAAATCTAAAATCTGAGAACAAAAGCCCTGAATCAGAGAAGGAAAACTCACAATCTGTGACCAAGAAATCAAATTCTGGTTGTACACATGTTGCTATGAAGGGACCATCTTAACAACAACTTGCATCACCTATATCACCCTGACAAGGTGAGGCGCATTGTACCAACACAATGATCCACCACCTGTTCTGGCCTCACTTTACCTCCACCTTTCTGTCTGACTTTTCTTTTTTTTTTGGTCATTAACGGTGCGGTTGTCTGAGTCCACCGCATGCTCCCATAGCGGTCTTACGCCAGAAGACAAAATGCCAAATTTGATATTTTTCCTTGCCTTAACTTCAGGAAGGAGTGTCACACATGGTGAAATTTCTCTTTTCCAGCTTGCTTTTGCCATTTTTTTGTAAGGATGAGTGGATTTCCCATACCCGCATAAGTTTATACTCATTATTAGGGGTGTGACTCTTTTACTATCTCACGATTCAATTCAATTCAGATTTTTGGGGCCACGATTCGATTAAAAATCGATTTTTGATTCAAAACAATTTTATTCATAATGATTTCTGATCATGATCTACTCCCATCTGCTTTGCAAGACAGAATGACAAATGGAGAGTGTCTTTTTCACATTTATTATGTTTTAAACATTTATCCATACTTCGATGGAATTGTTGCAACTGTTACATAAAAGCAATATCAAATACTGCTTCAGTAACAATAATAAAAGTCCATCTTTATTGGAAAAAAAATAGTGCAGTTAATCATGCTGCTGGCTTTTAAATTCTGAAGAAAGTGCATTTACCAAAAACAGTGTGTGGTCCTTCACTGCTACTGTAAGTATCGCTCACTATTTATTTATTTTTCCCGCTCGGAGCTGACAGAGAGCTTCGTGAAGCACTGCAGTGTGCGATAGTCTGCAGCTGGCGGCTGACTCTGCTCCCTCTCTTAGATCTCCGGGTGATTCCTCGTAACATCAGCCTGCGCATTTGTTGTGTTGCCAAAGTGCTTGTTCTTAGATTCGCAATTCTTGCACACTGTGTGGGTCATGTCCAGTTTGGTGTTTCTGGGTATTCGGTAAAAACCGAAATGACGCCAATTTTTAACTTTTAGCGAAGACGCTAAAATCTCCATCTTTGTTTTGGTGCTTTCCGAGCGTGCGTGCGTTCCAAAGCCGGCTGTGTGGTGACGTCAAGACGTCCCGCGTAGTTACAAAATGGACGCGGACATTTTAATTTATTTTTTAAAATCGATTTTGAGACATTTTATATCGATTCTGAATCGTAGCAAATGAGAATCCCGATTCTTATGCGAATCGATTTTTTGGCACACCCCTACTCATTATCATATTCAAACAGATCTATATGAGGGAGGAGACAGGGCGGAGCGTTGTGCTCATGCACGTGCGCTAGAGATGCGCGGATGACGTATATTTTAACCCGCACCCGCTTCTTAAAATCTCTATCCGCCCGCTATCCATTTGCAGGAACGTTTTTTCACCAATTTTCAAAACCGAACCGACCCGCCATCCTTTTTAATAATATGTAAAATATTTTTTCTTATTATTATTATTTGAGTGCTTCAACCGCAACCCGCCCGAATTTAATTAAAGTATTATTTTTTGACGAGTCCTCCGCCCGATATGCGGATTATCCGCTCCGCCCGCGGGTCCGCGGTTCAACCGCGCATCTCTAACGTGCGCTCAATTTCAAATTGATCGCGATGTGAGAGAATGTGCGTCGATTTACCCCGAACGCAAGGTCTGGTATATCAGAGTGTTTTTGTGCGTACGGAAATTTCCACGCAAAAATGTACAACAAAATCCACGCAAGTCTCAGTGCATGAGGCCCCTGGACTTCTTGCAGTCATCAAGTCAACCATGAACTCCTTTATATGCAAATGTATTTCAGAGGCCTTTTGTTTGACAGCCTGTGGAAACATGGAACATGAAACCGGAGAATGATCACAAGCAAAAGCAACAAATTCAAAACATTTGGCTGAGAAGAAAAGGATGGCTCAAAGTCCAAATTCCCACATGGCCCACACTCTGCAGTGAGGCCTTAATGCCCACTTTAAGGCTCCACAACAGAGTTTAGGTGTGTGGTGGGACCTTAATAGAGCTGTGCATAAACAAACCTCAATGAAATTATGCTGTGCTGAAAAGAAGAGTTGGCAATAAATCCTCCACAATCATGTGGGAACCTGAGAACTTCACAGGGAGTGCAAAACTTCAAGTTATTAAATTTTCATAGATATTATTAGTTATTAAACAAACGTGGCTCTGCAAGCTATTCAAACAAAGAGTGTCATTATTCGTTCACACTTTGCTTCTGGAATTTGGAGTTTGTGACATATATTGTAACAATGAGTCATGTGTTGTTGTTCACCTGTAATTATATAGACTTTATTTTATGACCTGAGGAGGGCAAGAGGTTTTCATTTAATTTAATCCTGATATGTAAACGATGAGAACTGAAAGAGGGTGTGTTTTTCTTTCACTTACCTGTCGCCACAGTATCTGTAATATCAGCCTTTTACAAGGTTATAACCGTTGACATTTACACAGTCTGAAAGCATGTTACCGCAAGGCAATTAGCTACGCACATCAAAAACATTTGAACTGATAATTCATGTGTCTGGGATTCCTGAAGCAATGTCGGGCGCGTTGCCAGAAACTTTCATGGGACCGTAACCTTAACAGGCTCAAACAGATTATGTATCACGTCACTGCGGCTATTCACACAGAGCTGGAGGAAGTATTGAGTAACTTCCAGGCAAGGAAGACAATCTTGTGGCTCTGACACATGAAATCATCACTTGTTGCTTCACTTATCTCACATGTGTGATTTAACTTTCTTTGACACAGGATGAATTCACCTGTTAAAAATTACATTTTTTGTTTACTCGTAAATAACCTTTTTTTTTTAATTAACAGAGTGAGAAGAGAAATTAATCTTAACTGAAACCAAAGAAAGGAAAAGGCTGATTTTGTAACAGATGTTCGGTTTATTTATCTATATTTTACTTGATGTTTATGATACGTAAGAATTTGTTACATCTTATTTTAGTAGTAATATATACAGTGTTCTAGCGAGACAATGAATCAGCAGTTAACAATTACACTGACCACAACAGAAGTGCAAAGTGAATTTATTCTCCAAGTTGTATACAAGTTCAGAGAGGTCATTGAGTCACATCACAGAGTGAAGGATGCTCGGAAATGATAACTGGTCAGTACGAAAGAGCCGTTTTTAAACCATCACATGAACAACATCAGGACCTTGAGATAAGTTCTTCAGACACCTACGTGTCACAACTTAGGAGCGTACACTCACGGTGAACATAAAAAATACAAAAAAAAAAAAGAATAGAATTTGCATATTTTGACAGTTTCAAGCATTCATGTTCATATATGTGCTTGCACATGTAAAACATTCAAATCCCTCACACACACACACACACACACTCACCGACCACTTCATTAGGTCTACCCTGCTAATACTGGGTTTTACCCCCTTTTACCTTCAGAACTGCCTTAATCATTTGTGGCATAGATTCAACAAAGTACTGGAAACATTCCTCAGAGAGTTTGGTTCATATTGACATGACGTAGTTGCTACAGATTTGTCAGATGCACATCCATGATGAGAACTTCCCGTTTCACCCCATCCCAAAAGTGCTCTATTAGATTGAGGTCTGGTGACTGATGAGGTCATTTGAGTAAAGTGAACTCATTGTCATGTTCAAGAAACCAGTCTGAGATAATTTTAGCTTGAGACATGCTGCGTTATCCTGCTGGAAGTATCCATCAGAAGCTGGTACACTGTGGTCATAAAGGGATGGACATGGTCAGCAACAATACTCAGGTAGGCTGTGGCATTGATGTGATGCTCAGTTGGTACTAATGGACCCAAAGTGAGCCAGGAAAATATCCCCCACACCATTACACCACCACCACCAGCCTGAACCGTTGATACAAGGCAGGATGGATCCATGCTTTCATGTTGTTGCCAAATTCTGACCCTACCATCCAAATGTCGCAGCAGAAATCCAGACTCATCAGACCAGGCAATGTTTTTCCACTCTTCTATTGTCCAATTTTTGTGAGTCTGTGTGAATTGTAGCCTCAGTTTCCTGTTCTTAGCTGACAGGAGTGGCACCCGGTGTGGTCTTCTGCTCCTGTAGCCAATCTGCCTCAAGGTTGGACGTGTTGTGCGTTCAGAGATGCTTTTCTGCAGACCTCGGTTGTAACGAGTGGTTATATGAGTTACAGTTGCCTTTCTATCAGCTCCAACCAGTCTGGCCATTCTCCTCTGACCTCTGGCATCAACAAAATACTGAAAATAATTCTGAAATACTCAGACCAGCTCGTCCGGCACCAACAACAATGCCACGTTCAAAGTCACTTAAATCACCTTTCTTCTCCATTCTGATGCTGGTTTGAATTGCAGCAGATCGTTCTTTATTTATCCACTTTCTTGTTATCGCTTCTCTGCCAGCTGTCAGCATTATTTTAATTGGATATTTATCACCTGTGTTAAGGGTGGGTGAGCTATTCCCCAAATATATTGTATAAAAATCTTCTTCAATCTCAAAAGCCATCACTGAATTCATCATTTTTTTCTGTTTTGATCCAACAGTACCGAACTGTACAGTCTCAGAAAATGTAAAGTGATCCCTACTGGTGCAGCCACTTTACCTCCAACATCCCTCAGTTTTACACTCTTCTGTTTTTTTTTTTTGTAGGTTTATGGGAAATCTTATCACATCTTTTGAGGTCAGCCAATCCACCTCTGAAATAGCTAATTGTTGTTTTATTATAAGGAAATGAAAAACAGATATGGTTAAATCACACATGTGATCAGCTTGACTGGAAGGTTTTTCATTTTACTTTTCTTTTTTTTTTTTTTTTTTGCAGTTAAACTCTAGATAAACCTTAGACAAAAAAGATAAGATAAATGAAAATCCAGCATAAGTTAAGCATAAATTCACATACAAAAACACTGACTTGTTCTGGATTGCTTGCGTCATTATTTTTAAAGTGAAAAATATGAAAGGTCCTAAAGTTTGATTTATGGTATTTCTTTTTTCTGTGAATGCAGAAGTCTGTTTTACTTCATAAAACTGTATTAGTTACACACTGACAGACAACCACCCACCCACACGAGTTCACACAGCCATCCTTATTAGGACACTGCACTCACTTCTATTTATTTTGCTCAGTCTAACCCAAACCCTAACTCTAGCCTAACCTAACCTAGTTTAAGCCTAACCCTTATCTTATCCTCATCTGAATTCACACCTGAGCTTGAATTCTAACCAGGACCCCAGACATGACCGTCTGGAGGGCTGCTGGTCCCAGAAAGTCAGAGATTATACCAAAAAAAGTCTTAATGTGGCGCCAGTGATGCAAACCCGTTGACACCAACCCCCCCAACACACACACACACACACACACACACACACACACACACACGTACACACACACAATCGAGGAAACAACCTCTGACAACTGCAGTCAGTCAGAGGGGAAGTAAAAATGTTTGGATTTTCCAAAGCATTGGTTTGACCCCAGTTCAACTTGAACAATGCAGAGAAAAAAAAAGACAGTGAAGCAACATATATACGCACACGCACGCACACGCACAGCTGACCCAGCATAATTTATTATTTGATAGATTTGTACAGTGTGTCTTTGAAATAACGCGGCATAGCCCTGCGAACATTAACAAGATGATAATGCAAACTTATCCAAGATATTTAAAGTTTGAGGTGACTCATTTCAATCACTTTTCAGCTACTGAGAGCAATGGCTGGGTTTAGCGTTTGACTGTCCATCTTCTGAGCCTTTTGAGTGCACCTTCAAGGTTGACTTGGTAGAGACATATTTGTCACTATTTTTTTTGCATTCTGTATTTTGAAACCCCTTGTTGTCCAGATATAAGTCTAAGAATTAGGTTCAATAACTTTGGTGCTTATTTTTCCACCTTGCTCCAGCCAGTTCACATTCCTGCAAATATGCTATGAACTGTCACCTGCATTCACAGACCCATCCGAATAAATTTGCTGACACCCCTGACGTAATCCAGTGCTGTCGCTACACCAGAGCGTCAACTTGGAAAACACCAGGCCTGCACGATATTAGGAAAACATGCAATATGCAATGTCACAGTTGAAAACTGTGACATGACTTGAGATGTATAAACCAAATACCTCAGTATTTCGAGTTGACTCCTTTTTGCCATGCAACTAAAATTGACCTCTAACATCTTTGAACAAGTTTTTCTTCAAGCCCCACAATACTCTTCATGTAAGTTAGCATCTCAAGCAATGGTCTATTATACTATTGATATTTAGAGAGTAAATGGAAAATAATAGACTGCCATTTATTGTGATTTTTTTATTTTTGTGATATTGATATTTTGCATGTTGACACTGTGATATTGTGAAGCTCTAATAAACATTTATTAATAAGTGGATACAGTGTTTATTTATTTCCCTAAATCTGTCTCATCAACAACAGGTACATTTCAAGATTAAAAGGGAATGTGTCACCCAACAACTGATTTGCAAAGAATATTGCCATGCGCTCAGCCTAACTTAGCACATGAGTCCACGATTACTCCGGGTTGCACATAATTTCATATCATATATATAGATTTATTACATATACTCCTCCTTGAATTGAGTCCCACCCTGGATCCGAGACGTCAGGAGTCTAGCTGCTTTTTTCAGATGCCGTGGTGCTGTTGGCTTCATCGAGACGTGGTTCTTCAGCTCTCACTGGAGCAGTTCACAACCGAGTTTGAAGCGGTGGGGATGAGAATCAGCACCTCCAAATCTGAGACCATGGTTCTTAAGTCTCGAGAAAGGAGAATGCCCGCTTCCGGTTTGAAATGAGGTGTCGCCACATGTGAAGGAGTTTAAGTATCTCGGGCTCTTGTTCATGAGCAAGGGAAGAATGGAGCCGGAGAGCAACAGGTGGATCAATGCAGTGTCTGCCGTAATGCAGGCTCTGTACCGATCTGTTGTAGTGAAGAGAGAGTTGAGCCAAAAAGACAAGGCTCTCTGTTTCTTCTGCTTCTGGTCATGAATTGTACGTAATGACCGAAAGAATGAGGTGTTGGACACAAGAGGCTGGAATGAATTTCCTTACTGCAACTGTGCTCCATTTTCTTTCCTGTAGTTTGTTGTGCTGTTTTGCCCCCTTTTTTCTCTTTTCTCTCTGTATGTTTGCAGGCCAGTTTCCTGAGTTGCATGCTGACTTGCAGTTCCCTCCTCTGTCCATCCCAGCGTTTACCTCCACCTGTGTGTGTAGATGTGTTTGGGGTGCCAGCTGACATGGTGACTGGTGATCTAGTCCTCTGACCATCTCACCTCAGTGCTGATAACTGCATCTATTTATATATTCATTTATTCAGCCATTTGTGTGCTCTCCTCTCTCTGTCCTCCATCCTCTCTCTGTTCTGTCTCCCCTCTTTTTTTTTCTTTCTTCACCCAGCTGGTCTTCATCAGGAAGGTCCCCCCATATGATCCAGGTCCAGCTCAAGGTTTCTTCCTCTTAAAGTGGAGTTTTTCCTTGCCACTGTTTGGCTTAAAGGTTTTTTTCTCCCACTGAGGGAGTTTTTTACTTGCCATTATCCTTGATTTGGATTTAATATTATAATACACATAAAATTGAATTTGAATTGAATTGAATAGGGTGGCTGGAGTCTCCCAAAGAGACAGGACGAGAAACTCAGTCATCCGGGGCAGACTCGGAGTGGAGCCGTTGCTCCTCCACATGGAAAGAGCTAGCTGAGGTGGTTCGGGCATCTTCTTAGGATGCCTCCTCCCTGGAAAGGAGCTTCGGGCATGTCCATCGGGGCAGACACACGGGAGAGATTATATCTCTCGGCTGGCTTCGGAAGGCCTTAGGAGCTGGAGGAGGTGGCCGGGGAGAAGGGGGTCTGGGTCCCTTTGCTCAAGGTGCTGCCCCATGACCCCAACTCGGATAAGCGGAAGTAAATGGGTGGATAGAAAATGCACATACATACTGTATTTAGTCCAATGCAACTCAAAAACACTATCAATCCCCAAAGGGAAATGAATTGTTGCAGTAGTTGTCATGATTTAGGTCTCTTCAATGATTAATTGCAGAAGATTATTGCTGTGGGCGGGAAGGATCAGGGCAGGATATGCCGTAGCACACTGTAGAATACTGTGCATATATGTGCACAATAGTGGAGTGCAATGCTTTACAAAGAGGGTGCCTTGTTTTGTATGACAAACTGGCTGCACTGTCCTGTTTCTGGAGGTTTAACTACATAGCCTCGTGCACACAGAGCTCTACACACCGATACTAAGTACAAAAGCCTGAGATAAGATGGGAAGAAAGCAGGAGCTGGGAAAATCACAAATGACTCACGGACTTAAATAAGCATTCTTTTGTGTGCATTTGAGTGTGTGTGTGCGCGCATGTATGTCTGTGCGCCTAAGCCGGTTGGTTTGCTTTAGCATTAATGTGCAACTTAAGTGTGAGCATGCTCCATTCTGCTATGTTTACTGAAGCATACAATTACTGTAGCTTGAGCAAGAGTAGAGCTGCTGTTGATATAAATTTGCAACACAAGGAGGTGAGAGCCCTGGGAGAGGAGAACTGGAGATAGAAAAACCACTGCAGATTACAGGAAATGCCAGGAAGTTCTGGGATTTCGAAATTGCAGGAGGTGAAGTAGACTGAAAACTAACTGCACTCCTGAAAAACTTTCAAAAAGGAGGTTTGGTGACCGTGCAGCTTGAATTCCACATGTCTGCAATGGCATCCCTCTGACGTTAAACTTCATGTCAGGACACAGTTTCTGAGCAGTCATAACATACCACTAAAGGATAATAAATGCAAAACCCTTGTGAAATGACATTTGTGTGCACAGCAATAGCTGCGGCTCTGCTGTTTTCACAAGACCTATGACTACTCTAGAATCAATTCAGATTTTTTACTGTGTATTGTTTTTTTTTTAAATGTAGGAATGTTGCATTACTTTCTGTTATTTACAGTTTAAACAACCGAGAGGGTTCAGATATTGCAGCCTGGGAACAGAGTGGAAAAAGCAGAGCGCTTCCTTCCTCATTTTGGCTTCTGAAGTTGAGGTACGTGAGGTTTTTCCAACTTTCTGAATTGGAATTTTGACTTTCAGAATCAGAATCAGAAAAACTTTATTGCCAGATACAGTAATAGGGATTTTAGAAGGCATTCCAGTTTAATTTTCTGACTTGAAATTTTGACTTGCGACTACAAAAAACAACACAAGTCCAGGTGATGACGCTCCACCGTTCTCTGATTTCAGAGATGCTATTTTTATTTTATTTTAAGATGTACTCTTTTTTGCAACATGCATAGTGCAGACTGTTCCTCCTAAATAAGTCGACTTTCTGATTTTTTTTTTTCTCTCTCTCAGCCAACAAAACATTTTCTTAGAAACACTGAGGATTTCACAGTCATTCATATCCAAGCTTCTGGTGGACAGCAGTTTTTTTTCTTCTTCTTTTTTTGAGGAACAGCTTCCTCTGTGGCCGTCTTCCAGCTTGTTCAATGACTTACATAGTCATGAAGTGGGATGTGTGCCAATTCCAGTGATATCTCTGAGCCTTTATCTGTTACTCATGGGTTCTTCTTTACCTGACTGAGGCTTCTGCCTTGTGTCAGTGCAGTAATCTTGGCTGGGGGCCCATTTCCACCACTGTGCTGAACTGTTTTCATATCAAAGTGTGGACTGATGGATGCAGATGGATCAGCTACTTTTCACTGAATGTTCGGGTAGAGTTGGTTGCCCTGAAACCAGAAGGTCAGCAGATCAATCCCTACACCTGTCCTTATACAGGACAAAAACCTCAGGTTGCCCCATTTAAAAAAAAAAAAAAAAAAAAAAAAAAGGTGTGTGTGTTATTAACTTAAGCGCCTAGTGTTTGTCTATTACTGTACTTAGATGAAGATAAGATCACATTTTATGGTAAATTATCAGAAAACTATTTGATTCCAAAGTGCTCATTTACCTTTTCTTCTCCCTCATGTGCCCTTCATTTTTTTTCAGTCCCACTGCTATAAGACAGATTTAATTACATTTCATGAGCAGACAATACAGCAAACCAGTTTGTTCCTCATATTTGACATGTTTCTCCTGATAAATGTGTTTTCTTTGTAAAAGTTACTCATGTCATTACTCAGAAATCTAAACGAATTTTGGAAAAGAACCTTGTTTTTCCCTTCCATTCTCCATTCAGATGAGCGGAGGAGGGACATATAAACAGTTAGAACCTGTGATGCAAGTCTTTGCAGAGCACACTTGCAGCTGCGGAGCGAAGAGCTGAGCCATTTGTGACTGCTCGCCGTCTAGTGCCTGACAAGTCTTTCAATTTAGATATTATTTCTGAGATATCCCAGTTCAGACTCAGGGCAGATATGTCTCCCATCACTGCCGTGGCACTGATACTTTTTCTAGTCGTCCATGACGGTGAGTGTGTCTGTCAATTATGTAAATAGCTGCATGCTGGGAATGTAAACTCAGTGCCTGTTGTCAGCATGATGGTGATATGTGTCATGTGCAAACAAGCGTTAGTCCTTGCTTGTGTGCAGAGATTGATTACAGCCTCTCTCAAACCTCAGGCAGCTGCATGGGGGACCAAGGAGTGACTCTGAGATGCACATGCATTAGCAAAGAGAAAAAACCCATTGGGCGCTATATAGGAGCAGTAGAAGTCCGTCCTGCAAGCTCCCACTGCAAGGACACTGAGATAATGTAAGTGTTCGGGTCAAACTTTTTCTGATAATATGAAGTCATGAAACATTTGAAGCAAGACTAAAGCAGCTTCTGTGTTTTAATAGCTATGGGATAATCATTAGGTTACAAGGTCTGATCTGTGTTTTTGATCCTGCAGTGCCACTCTGAAAAAGGATGGGCAAAAGATTTGCCTTGAGCCTGATGCTCCATGGGTCAAAGTGCTAATGAAGAGGCTGCTGAGGTGAGACCGTCTTGACTGGATCTTTGCCAGCATGCAAAGATGAGTGTGAGAGAGTGTGAGTCGCATTTGAAGGAGGAGAATTTGCATTGTTCTTGTTCGGGGAAAGTGGTCCACGATCGTTTGCTTGCGCAGTCTCAGAAAGCTCTTGCGACACATAGGTACAGTGATACGTGACAGCTGGAGCAAATGAAGCTGTTCAGGCGTTGTGCAGTAGTTATTCATGCTTAATCACGGCTCAGTAAATGACAAGGACATTGACAGCAAACTTTTTAAATATTTCCACATTTATGGTAATTATTACTCATATTAAATTCACTCAAGGTAACATGTCACTTCAGGTCACAGTGCAGAACTTCAACGGTAACTGAATAAATTCAGAAACTGCACTGCACTGTGATCCCAGAGCGAGCAAGTAGTCATCTACGTACACTTCATTTTCAGTGATGCTGGTAAGTTGAAGGAGCCGTCTGTTTCAACATGTGCATTTCTTTTTTCAGTAGGCAGACGGCTTGAGGAGCAAATCTTCCCTCTGAGGACTTTCAGCAGAGACTTTATCACATCTTTGGAGCACCACGTTTTCTTTATTTTATGGTAAAAGAAACATTTGGCAGCTATGGCATTCAAAGGGAGTTGGGAAGGCACGATGACACAACATTGCTTTCCAGAAAACATTTTAAATATTAAATGGCTATTTTTGTACATTAAAAAATACTTGTGTTATCAACCCAAATTAGGGGATTTGTATTTTGCTGCTCTTGCCTGTGTACAAAATTTGTTTCAGATCTTATTGTTCTTTTACTTCTAAGCTTTTTGCTCCTCTTTTGTTTAAAGGAATAAAACATATCTTCAGCAGTCACAGACATGCCCGTGCCTATGTTCACGCACTATAAACGCACATAAATGTCTGCACTTCATGCTGCGTAGTCAAAGAAAAATTATGAACAGAGTCTTGTTGCAATTCAGTACTACATATTTGTACGGTACAAATTTCCAAATAAGTAATCTCAGTGAATTTTATCACTCTCTATAATTATAGCCGGTTTATAATAACTGGCTATAATTTTGAGTGTGACGTTGTCTCTTCCTGTGTTAACGTTGTGATGAACTGGCGAAGCGTGATGGGCGCACAACCCCCCCTCGATTCAGTTTGAAGGGCGAAACCCCCACAACCTGCACAGGAAAGAGCACGTGCACACAACGGATATTTTCCCCCAGAGTTCAGACAAGAACGGACAAGAAAAGTTCGCCAAAAGTTTTTTCAAAGCGCTCTTAAAAGAAAGCAAGAAAAAAAAAACAGGTTTGTCAAGTGCACCACTGAATAATACTACGCCCTCCTTGCATTTTTGCACAACCCCTCACCACAAAGACATAAAAAATGTCTCTTTTCATCTCAATGGGAGGTTGGAAACTTCCAATTTCCAAAATTGCATGCTGAAAGTACAATTTGGAAAATATAAGTAATTAGCAGTTTAGAGCATTTGACATGCAGGGTTGAAGCCAGTTGTCAGTCAGTGGAAGGAGATCGCCATCTCTTGGGCGCAGGAGCACACTATCAGGACAGTCAGTGTGGATTCACAGCTGAGATTATGTGACTTGAATGCAACATCACACAGAAACAGAGCTTTTCAAATGAATCATTGTCGTGCCAAACATCAGCTCAGTTCAACTATGAGGACAAGAAATCAGAGAAATCAGATTTTATCTGACTTTATCAGACTTTACTTGAGGTGACAGAAGACATGTCTGTCTTGTATTTTTTTAATGTTACTTTATATCAAAGCTGCAGTTTCTGACCAATGCTCAAATAAGGACATTCAGAAGTCAACTACTTTTATTGGTGTGTTTTCAGAAGGAACATTTGGACCATCAGAACTATGTTTCCTCTAAAAAGCTCAAATGAAATATCACTCCATGAAGCACGACTGATCCCACTTTAGCTTCCACTGTGTTCTTGTCTGGTAATCCTTTGAGCTGCAGTCACAGCTAGCTGTGCTCCGGTTGGCTCTGGCATGTTATCGCCACCCGATGTGCACCTACACCACCACACGCTCCTCGTTTCGTCATCAGCTTAGCAGGTGATCACATTTCCGGGAAGTTCCCGCGAGACGGTACAGTCAGTACAGTGTTCCACTAGTTTCAGGTTTGGTTTGTGCGTGTCATCGTTTCCTGCTGCTATCTTAAGTCTTATTTTTTCCATCCTCCTTTGTATGAGCTTGTTTATGTCCTTTCTTCTGCCTGTGGGTGATACTCGCTCAGATTTGATCTCAAGCACCAAGCTCTGTCTGTGTGTTGTAATACGAAGCGATTACACATGCTGTGTCCTGTAAAGATTCCTCAGCTCCTCGTATCTTTTGGAAAATTTGACCATGTAATTTCCCTACTATTATAAAAATAAAACTGAAGCAGCGTCTTTGACACTCTGGATATTTCAGAGTTTCTGTTCCGTGAACCACAGGTTTGCCTTCGCTTATGTACAACTCAGGATGTGTCCTCATAACATCATCTAGTGTTAATCCCCCAAAACTACACAGTAAATCACATTTGATGCACCACTAGAGTGTTGAGAAAAGATTTTTGCCTCTTTACAATGTTTGATTCAGATGTGACCTCATATAACCTATTATTTTGGATTTATTAAAAAAAAAAAAGAGTCCATCAGAACTGAACTTAGGAAGGGCAGCCTCAACCTGTTGTCCGGAAAGGCAGGTAATGATGGCATATACATGCAAGAAGAATATACAAGTCAATTAGGCTGTCCCTTAACTATAAACTTCATCGAAAACAAGTTTTAAGTTTAACCTTAAAAGGTGGAGAGGGTGTCTGCTTCCTGAACACTAACCGGGAATTGGTTCCACAAAAACAGCAGCCTGATAAGTGACGGCTCTGCCTCCTGTTGTTTACAAACTGCATCAGGTCACTATGACCTGTTCCTCAGTATCTAACATAGAATATCTAATCCTAGACTCAGGCGCCACGGCATGGTTTTTCTGAGGCTGGCTGAGAAGAATGTAGCTCAAGGCTTAAATGTTGATAATGAGTGGTTGAAATGACTGCGTTTCCTTAATTCATTGTCCTGTGCTGACAACGGTTGTCTTGTATGCTGCTGTGAATTACAACCATCTCTACTGTATACACTGGAGGTTAAAATCCACTCGCACCCTCTGTCCGATTGTCCAGTCAAAGTGCTGTAGTCAAGTGTTGTAGAATTGCCTCACTAGAACTCACTAATTATTAGTAAACTAATATATCTTAAAAGTAAAATTTAATTAACACTCCCAATCTCCCAATGCTCTTGGAAACTCTAGGATCCACAAGTAAGCCTGCCGTTTGACAGTGAAGCACTCTGAAGATGTGGAGCTATGAGTTCTTTAGGATAAGAGGAAGCTAGGCCCCGAAGAGCTCTATATGTGAGGACATGAATTGGAAATTCCATCCTAAATGTAATGTGGAGCCAATGCAGCGAAGCAAAGATTGAGTAAATATGATCTCCTCTGATAAACCCCATCAGAACCCTGACTGCAGCCTTTTGGATCAGCTGGAACCAGTTCAGTCATTTCAGCACAACCTGCTAACAAGGAATTGCAGTAGTCCAATCTCAAAGTAACAAATGCATGGACTGAGAATTTTCCTTATTTAAGCAATATTGTGAAGGTGAAAGAACAGTTCTAGAAACTAATTTTACTTATAACTTAAAGCATAAAATCAACTCCAGTGTTGCTAAATACTATACAGCCTCAGTCTTATGAGTTAAGAAAAATCGTAATTATATTACTTCAGAGTCCAATTTTAAATATGGTGCACTTAATTCTCACCATGCAGTTGGTCAAATTAAGTTACACTTTGGCCACGGTTACATGATGTTTTTTAATTCGGAATTAATCATTCCGAATTAAATAATTCAGAATTAAACCATTTTCCTTCGAGTTTACATGGAAATAGTAATTTCAAATTGAGGTTTACATGGAAAACACGTTTGATCGGCTTTATCCAATTCCGCTTAAGGTCTGGAGGTTGAGAAGGGTTCTGATTGGCTAGGGGGGTGAACGTCTTTACGTATTTACGTCTACCGGGAAGAAAACAAACTTACTCGATTAGCAACAACATGGACAAAAACCACATTATTAGCATCCTTTTTGGATTTGTTTTGATTTTATTTTTGAAGCAGCAGCACAACAACATCATGTCGATGATTTTCTTTCGTGTGCTGAGGAAAGAACAAGCCCAGCGTGGAATATAAGCGTCATCGCGACAGACGGGCAAGGGAACGAGCATGCGCAGAAAGACCGGAATTAATTTAAAGCGGAATGAGTGTATACATGACCGCGGAATTATTCTATTCGGATTTAAAATCAGAATAAACCAGTCCACTTACTTCGGAATTAAGTTTAATTCGGAATGGACATTTTCATTCAGAATTAGGTGTTTACATGGTAATTTTTAATCATTTTAAATCAGATTTAATTTTAATTCTGAATTAAAGAGGAATTAAACTTCCCATGTAACACATGATTGATATACAAACTATGGGTATACTGGGAATATTTCAAGTTTTATGAGAAACCTTTTAGTATGAATTTTCCTGTTAAATACTGAACAATAGCATTTGTTTAACATGAAACGCTCTTCGCCGTCTAAAGATAAACGCCTGTTCTGTTCAGAGGTGTGAGCGAGGATTAAATAGGCCAACCCCATAGGAACTTCAAACGTGTTTTAACATGACCACTTGGAGATGGTTCAATATTGACTCGTGGCATCCATCCTCTCAACAATGACAAAGCTTCATCTGCATGCAAAGCCCGTCACACAGGCCTTTTTGAGGTTATGATAAATTACCGCCACAGCTCAGGACAGAAGAGAGGAAAAAAAAAGCTTGCCTGGCAAGTCTGAGCACCTATAGTTTGAAGTCTCTCTAAGTAGCATGTCTGTGGCAAAATGTAACTTGTTGCAGCCATGAACTCCTCTTTTGCATCCATTAACAGTAATTTACTTGAGATCAGTAGCTGACTGACATATCAGCAACCAGAAGGACATTGCTGTACAAACGGTGCTTTTTAAACACACTTTTTGTATACACAACGTTAAACTCTCCTACGTTTGTCTGTAGAGACCCCATCCACAATATCACTTTAGTCGAATGACATTTGACACTTGTTAGAGCTTAAAATTTTAACACAGGTAGATTGCTACCCGTGTAAGGGTTGGAATATGGAGCTCAAGGGTGGACGGAGGAAATTGGGTTTAGCAAAGTTATTAACTAAAAAAAAGAATGATGCAGAGAAAATGACCGAACCCTGACAAAACTCCTCCAAATTAAGCAAGAACAAGGAGGATTCAGCAAGGTCCAAATAAACTTGCTCAAAATCCTCAAGTGGGCTAAAATCCAAAAAAAAAAAACCAGTGGACTAGACAGAATTCAGGAAACACAAGGGTCAGTTTGCAGGCCAGACAGTCTCCAAAGTAATCAGAACTTTAACTGGTCAAACATGGACAAGGCAGGGCTCAAGGTCCAAAAATCCATCACGAGTTCAAACAGCCAAGGCCAGTCCAAAGCTTTGCAGGAAAGAGTGTGACGAAGACAATCTGGCAGAGAGCAGAGGACAGCAGACCAGTGATACACTGAGGAAAACAGGGGAGAGTGATTCTGGTTGATTGAAGAGGCACAGACAGAGGGCAGATGGAAAACCTGGTTCTGGAGTGGACAGGGACTGTGGAGCTGGAACCATGATAATCAGTCCATTTAGCTGCAAACATTCTGTTCTCATTCAAAACTGCTTTGATTCACGTTGTTTTGGTCCCTGACTAAAGCTTCCTCACCTTATAATAACAGACTTAGGGTTGTAGGATCTCTGGAATGTTCTTATATCTTCCAATTTCCATGTAAATAAATGGAATAAAAACCTTGTCTCAAATCAACTGAAATATAAAACCAAAATATAGTAGAAGCTAATTCCAGGCGATACTCAACAAACTGTCAAAAAGTTGCAATTTTGCGAAAGCTGATATTCTACTGCAAAAAGTTGTAGTACTAAATAAAAAAAAGCAAAATTCATTTTTACAAAAAGAGGTCCTGATTATTGGACATAAAGTTTAAATTAAATTAAATTCACAATCTTACAACATGAAGTCTTGATTTTATGTCAAAAGTCACAGTTTTGCAAAGATTTACATTTTGATTTACATTTTTTGTGGCTAAAGTCCACAAAATCTTTAAAAAATATTTAAAAAAAAATAGTAAGAGCCCTCTTATTACTTCCATATAGAAGTATCCAGGTGCCACAAATGAGCAAATCAGCCATCGATGAACTGATCATCAGCAGATGTGCAAATATCTACAAACAGATGTTTTGGCCCTTTGCTGGTCTGCAGAATGCAGCTGTGTGTCACCACAATGTAAAAGAGGGAAAGACATAAGCAACAGTTTTAGAGAAACAACCGTTGCTAAACATTCATTTAGAAAGGGATATGAGAACTATTTTGAAAGTAGTTGGAGGTAGCAGAGGTTAAACTGTTGAGGTTCTCTTTGGGAGTGACTTGAATGGATAGGATCAGGAATGAGAACATCAGGGGGACGGCACGTTAGATGTTCTGGAGAGAAAGCCAGAGAGGCCAGACTAAGATGGTTTGGACATGTACAGAGGAGGGATGCTGAATATATCTGTAGATTAGAAGAATGATGAGGTTGGAACTGCCAGGCAGGAGCTCTAGAGGAGGACCAGAGAGGAGATTTATGGATGTAGAGACATGAAGTTAGTTGGTGTGAGAGAAGAGGATGGAGAAGATAGAGTTTGATAGGAGGAGGATGATTCGCAGCCAGAAAAGAAAGGAGGCAGAAAAGAAGAAGAATATAATTATTTTGAAACCATCTGGAGGTCATCATTCTACAATGAGAAGACTGCTAGAAATAACTGCCATTCTAGCACTTTACAATAGTTTGCACTTTTTCTTATTCCAGAGATACAACAAAGGACTGACAAAATCAAAAAGACAAACATACAGAAGGGCCAATGGGAGGATATTTGTATGGGTATCATTCAGTCCATGAAAATATGAGGTTCACAAAGACTGACATGGCAGCAAAACTCAGTTCCACTCTGATTAAATCAGAAATTATTTCCACATCCTTTCATAGCAGGCAAATACTACGCTTCTGTTCATACAGATTTGTTCCATCTTAGCAATGGAGGTAATTTCATGAAGCCACCCATTGAAACAGGAGGGTGACTTCCAGTTGAATAATAGAAGGTTTTTAGCTGCAAGCACACCTATCTAAAGGACCTGTTTCTGATGAGAGGGAAGAACTACTGCCCTGTTAAGAGGAGCCAAACAGGGGTAAGATACAGTCAGGTGGTATGTTTAGCTTGTATTGGAAAGAAAACCAATTGAATATGTCACGCCAAAAATGACTGAGTACTGGACATTGCGTGAATAAATGTAGCCCATATATATTAACTTACGGGAAACACAAAGTTAAAGATTTACTCAGTTTGATTTTGGAGACCCTATACTCTATGTATAACTTTAAATTGAATGAACTGATATCTAGAATTTATAGGAGTGTGAACACTGGACAGGCTCAAATGCCTTCCTGAGATGCCTGCTGGTCCTGACAGCACGCACTTACGGTTCACTGGTGAAAACTAAGACCTTCCACTCAGAAATACTGTTGTTCTGATACTCGTCCTTGCATCACATCTCAGACCGTTTATTGCTGTAATGGCTTACAGACGATATCCAGGACAGAGACACGGATTTCCGAGCACGTGGAACCACGAAGCTCAATCCGAGATGCTGGACAGTACCAGCCAACTCCGAAAGGAGAATGATGAGTGCAAAGCACAAATTGCTTTCCTCAATCATACCAACAACAGTCTGAGACTGAAGATTTCAGATCTGCAGAAAAGAGTCAAAAGACCACCTTTGACTCACCAGACGGACATGTCTGAAGTCTGCGAACTGAAAGAACAGCTCAGACAGCTGGAAGAAGACAAGAAAACTCTTCAGGACAGAAATCGGGAATTGGAAGAGCGTCAACAACAGGGTGAGAAGAAAATCTTCCCAAAAACAGAGGAAGAGTCTCAAGAACTGAGAAAATTGGAAGACAAAGAACAGAAAGATATGGAAAAGCTGCAGGCAGCAAAAATCGATTTGGAAGAGAACAAAAAACAGTTAGAAACGATGTGGTAAAAATTAAATCTGGAGAAAGCTGAGATGGAAGAAACTAAAATCCAAATGATCAGCAGAGATAAACAACTCCAGAAAGAGAAGAAACAGGTACAGGAGAAGTTAAAAATTTTAGCTGGATTAGATGCATTTGAAGAAGATTTGAGAAGAGAAAAAATACAATTCTGTGACATCGGAATACAATTGGATAAAGAGCCCAAAGAAGTGGAAGAGATTAGGAAAAATATGGAAATGGAGAAAACTCTCTTGCACTAATCCAAGGTGAAAGTGGAGGAGATCGAAAAAGAGCTAAGACTGGAAAAGGAGGGTCTTCAGCAGAAGGAGAAACAATTAGAGAATGATCTGAATCAAGCAGAAGAGGAGAAGAAAAAAGTCCAGCTTCAGAAAACAGAAATCGCAAACACCAAGAAAGAAATGGAGGAAAAGCTTCAACAAATGCAGACGGAGAAAAATTGGCTACAGCAGGAGGTAAAAATTCTAGAGTAAAAAAAATAGGAAACAATTGGAAAAGGATTGGAAAGAATTGGAGCTGGAAAAGACTAAAGTCTGCACCAAGATAAAGATGGAGGAGCAACTGCTGCAGGAGAAAAGAGAAGAGGCCAAAAAACTGGAGGAAAACCAACAAGTACTTCAGAAAGAGAAGGAAAGACTGCAGCAGGAGTTCAGTAAATTAGAGGATGAAAAGATACATGTGGAAAAGACAAAAAGGGATGGAGAAATGGCTAAAAAAGAGCAACAGTTTGAAGGAGGAGGAGTATCGTATCCATGAGATCAGCAAAGATTTGGAGAACGAAAAAACTAAATTGGATAAAGATAAAGACACATTCGTGAAAGAAAAGAATGAATTGGATGGATAGAAAAGAAAAATTCAGGAAGAATGGCAGAGTTTGGAGGAAGAGGTGGAGTTATCATTGTCATTATTAGAAGAGGAAAAGAATATCCTGATGGAGAAGGACAGAGACCTGACAAGAGCTGATGTCCAAGAAAAAGAGGAAATTCTTCTTTTTTTTTTTTTTACGAAGAGCGTCAAGCACAGGAAGACAGAGGAGAAGAGAGGAGAAGAAAAAGTACAAGAAAAGATCAAAAACAAGGAGGGGAAAAAAGACAATGCGGAGAAAGTAAAGAGGAAGAAATGTCTGAAACGTGAGGAAAAAGAAGAGATGATGGAGAAGAATAAGGAGGTGAAGAAGAAGTCTTTGATCAGCTGGTTTCGGAAGAAGTGCAGCAGTGAGAAGACTGAGAGGGCTGCTGGAAACCAGTAGCTCCCTCCACTTCACTTCCTCTTTTCTCACCCATCTTCTTTCATCCTCACTCTCATCACTCCTTTTCTCTCCTTTTCTCTCTTCATCTCGCCTCATCTCTCCATTCTTCTACTTTTAAGCTCTTCTTTCCCCGCTAAAAACCATGTAATTAAAATTCAAACAAAAACAGTGCATCATGGAGGCGTCAGTGATCAGCACTGCAGCCTCGCAGGAACTTCTGTTTCTGTGTTTGCTGTTCTCCACATGTCTGCGTGGGTTTTCTCTGGGACGCTCCGGTTTCCTCCCGCATCCCCAAAAACACCATCTATTTAGGTTAACTGGACAATCTAAATTGCCCCAACTACAAATTGTAAAATTATTATCTGCCTTATTTCTTTATGTGTGCAGGTTTCAGAATGACTTTTTGTTGTACAAATGTCACTGTTTTACTTCAGAATAAATAATAAATCTCTGAGATGTATCATCAATGTGAAATGAGTTTCATTCAAATCAAGGAAATAGGACTTGAAGCTACTATTTTGAATTAGAACCAGCCAAATTCATGTTAACAGATCAAAATCCCAGATCTATGATTTTAAGCCTTTCTGTGTGGAGTTTGCATCTTCTCCCCGTGCTTGCGTGGGTTTCCTCCAGGTACTCCGGCTTCCTCCCACAGTCCAAAGACATGCATGTCAGGTTAATTAGTAATTCTAAATTGCCCCTAGGAGTGAATGTGGTGTGAGTGGTTGTTTGTCTGTATGTGGCCCTGCAATGGACTGGCGACCTGTCCAGGGTGGACCCCTGCCTTTCGCCCGTAGACGGCTGGGATAGGCTCCAGCAGACCCCCGTGACCCTTCAAGGATGAAACGGGTATAGAAAATGGATGGATGGATGGATGAAAAGGTGGAAAAGGTGGCTTTGTTGGGGTAAACCGACTACAGACAGCTAGTAATAGCAGAGGTGACAGCCTCCACAGTCAGCTTTCTGAAGATGTGGATGCTACATATTGGTGCCACAAGAATTGTGTCTCATCATACACCTTAAAGTCACACATCAAGTACCATGCCTCTCAAACACAAGACTGTGGACCCCCATCTAAGCGGAGTCACCGATCAGAAGAAGAATTGTTCATTTTTCAAGAGCACTGCTTCTCATGTGGAAAGACTTGTGAAAAGTAGGATCCAAAGCACCCTGAACGTTGGTGTCCAGTTAATTATTGCAGTGCAGACTGTGGTAAATCACAGAAAACATTCAAAGAAGTTATTCTTGAAACCTGTAATCAATGGAATGATGACTGGAGTGATCAGGTGAGACTGCGTATCCAGGGTGCAGTTAGTGATCTGCATGCTGCGGATGCGATGTCTCACCGAGGACTGCCTGCAGACTTTCAAATCTCCATGTAACATTGGTCATCCCTATAGACTGGAACTGACTGTGATGCAGATGTCGCCTATGCGAAGGTTATAGAGAGTATTACTGGTGACAAGTCTAGGATATGGAATGCTCTAGAACTTGAGGAATTGTATCATTCACATGGTGGTACACTGTTGTCACGTAGACTCATGGTTGAGAAGTTGTCCAATGAACTGGGCCCAGATCTTCTTGTTCTGTCAGGTGTGGGTGTAGCCAACATTCTGGTGTTTCGACAACAAGCGTCTAAGACCATGAAGCTTGTCAATGACCAGGAAGACGACATTGACCAAGCATTACACGGGTTGTCTAAAGTCATAACCAGGGAATCCAGAGAGCTGAAGCGGGATCAGTCCACATACAACACTAGGATAAGCCTAGATGATGCCCTGACCAGCAGCAGCCCTGGCCCAGCCTGGAGGTTTCTTTCAAGTCTGTCCCCAAAACTGAATGGAAATCTTCCAGCTGCAATGGCAGGAAACGTGGTCACATGTGCCGTTACCAATAAGCCTACTCTACTTCAAATTGCTGTGGGTGTTGTCTGAAATTGTGGAGGTGCTTTATGAACTAGTCTGGTATAGATAATTCTAGTTATGCTGAAAAAATTCATCTTGCAATGGCAATGTATGTCGGTTGCCCATTTTGTTCTGTAGTACATATGATAAACTGTTTTCTTGTGAATTCTTCAAATTCTAGTTGCAAGCAAGTAATGAGAAACACTGTTTACTTCATTTACCTATAGACAGACAAAATAAGAAAATACATTATGTGTGTGACATCTGATCTAGGGTGTTTATTGCATGATTTATGATGTATGTTGCTGCGGTGTACATACAATACTGTGTAGTTTCATGTTTGAAAACAATCCTGCAAGTATTATCTAGATATGGATTATTCAAGTATGTAATAGTTGTAAGTATACTGTTCCTGTTTGACAGGACAAACATGTTTATAGATTAACGTTGACTGCAGCAAGAAAATGGATGAAGAACGAGCTACCTATAAGGTTGAGGGCTGGGTTGATTTATGTTATATGATGGGAAAAAAAAATTTCTTTGATAGGTGGACAGATTTAAAATAATTTGGAAAAACTTTATACCCTTTGCTGCGTGTCATTCCCTGTGCTCTCTGACCCCATTCCTGTCAAGCAGCTGTCATATGAAGGCAAAAAATCATTTAAAAAAAGAAATTTAAATTGTTAAAGATTGTTTGTTGTTTGATGTAATGAGTGCATTTTGTATGTATTTTTTTGGGAGATTTCCTTTTTTTTTTCAGAAATTTTTTTTAAAAACATTTTTTAGTTGTTTACCGGTATGTTGTTCTTTTTAAAAGATAATTTTTGTTGTTCAATTTAATATATTTCTTGTAGTTCAAAGCATCAAGTGTCTTGTGTTTATCTTGTGCTTATATTCATTCTTCATTTTTAGTTTTTCTTAGATTGTTTCCTTAAACGATTTGGCATGGTTGGGTTTAGATAGGCCCAGCATGAATTGCCCAGTTAGGATCCACATAAGATCCTTACAGAGCCCACTTTAAACCCATATGGGTATTCACAGTTGAATCCTGGTGCAAACCCACTTCAAACCCCTTTAGGCAGGTAGGGCCCAAATGGGTCCGGAATGAATTTCCCGGTTAAGACCCACATGAGACCCTTACAGATCCCACTTAAAACCCATCTGGGCATCCATGGCTGGCCCCCATATGGATCCCGGGTGCAAACCCACTTTAAACCCCTTTGGGCAGGTGGGGCCCAAATGGATCTGGCGTGAATTGCCCAGTTAGGACCCACATAAGACTCTTAAAGAGCCCATTTAAGACCCATCTGGGTAGCCATGGGGCCCACATTTACTGCCCAAAAAGCCCTCATCTGGGCCCCACATGTCATTGCTGGCTGGGTAGAGAACATCATTTGATGAAAAAATACGTCAAAAATGACCACGAATTGTTCAGCAGCTGGAAACTTGTTTCAGGGAAGAATGGGACCAGATTCCAACACCAAAACTCCAGAAACTCAGAACCTCGATGCCCAGATGTCTTCAAACTGTTTAGAAAAGAAGAGATGCTGCACCGTGGTGAACATGCCTCTGTCAACTATTTAGAGACCTGCAGCAGGCATCACATTTGAAATGAGCCCATTGAAATGAGCTTGATTTTTTTTTCTTTTTTTGACTGAATACACCGTATTTTTTGTGATAATTTGATGTAGTTAATATAGATGTCTAAATGTTGTATATGATAATTTAGTTTGTTTTCTTTACAATAGTTTTACAAACATAAGGAAATTAAATGTAAAAAATGATTTTTTATTAGATTGTATCATACATTTAATGTAAAAATGTATAATTCAAATGTAAAACTGTAATAGATGTATAAATTGAATTTGGTTAATTAACTTGCAATAAAAATGGCTTTTCTCGATACTGCTGAAGTAGATAAATGAGGCTGAAATAAGCACTTTGTACAGTTTACTAAAAGCATGTACATGTAACCAGAGCCGCCGGAACATATTTAATTTGTTTTGCGTTTTTTTAATCCAACACAAAAAAAGGAAAAACTGCCTGGTTTTTCATATTTCAATTTTTGACTTACATCAAAAATACGAAATGAAAAAAAAAAAAAAACGAGCCACAGGACTAAATTTGTTTTTTATGTTTAATTGGTCCGGTTTACCTGACCTGGAAATGGCTTTGTGCACGGCAGTTTGGGTAGCAACTCAGGTAGAAATATGAACAGTTCAGTCTGTAAAAAAAATAGGATGGAGGATTCGACAGAAACAAGGGTTAGGGTTAGGGAAACAAGGTTATTTTTAACCACTGCCAAGTTGAACTCCCTGTTGAAAGTTTCTGCTGTTACCTCAGAAATGACCTGTTTTAATGTTCTGATTGTGCTGTGCCAGTCATTTTGTTGGATTTTGTTTGTAGACTTTTTTTTTATTTTTTATCAAAACAGGATGACATTAATGCCCTGGCAGTGGCAATAAGCTTTATTTTATCATTTTTTTAAGATGAGATTTACATTAAATATGTGTTACTGACAAGTGCTGATGTTAAAAGTGTTGGAACAACAAATGTTATGGCACTTTAGTTCATATGGCAGCAGAACATTTAAATAAAAGTGGATTTTACACTACTTTTGAATTCATTATTTGATTTTGCGTATACAATGCGATTAATCGTGATTAATCAGGAAAATAATGTGATTAATCGCGATTAAAGATTTTAATTGTTGCCCAGCCCTAATTATATTATCCATCCATTATCTATACCTGTTTCATCCTCTGAAGGGTCACGGGGATCTGCTGGAGCCTATCCCAGCCATCTACAGGCAAAAGGCAGGGGTACACCCACTAAGCCATATTATATTATATTATATTATATTATATTATATTATATTATATTATATTATATTATATTATATTATATTATGCCCTTTTCTCTTCCTTGGGAGCACCTGCCCCCAACTATGTCTGTGCACAACCCTGGTAACTAACTTTAATTAACACTGACGGTAACCATGGCCACATTATTTCTAAGCCAAATGAGAGACTAATTTGAAGAATGCAGCAAGTTATTTTAAAGCTGGAGTGTGTTGAAAGATGAGGGGGTGACATCCTTCCCACTGTTCCATCTTTAAAATGTCGTCGCGCCCACGAGCTCGCGCGCGTGTGATGAGGGGCGTGAGGTCAACGCCCACTTTTTTTTTTTTGGAAGCGGAAGATGGAGATCTGTTTTTGCTTCTTGCCGTAAACTGGTAGCTTTCGTCTGAGCTCAGCTTCTGCGACCGCACATCTGCAGTCGCCATGGATTGTTGTGAACTCCGTCGGAGGCTGTGAGGCGTCTCTCTCGCAGGCATGTAGCGACAGCTGGGCAGGCAGCTGGCGTCAACACCGAGCCGACATGGCAAACCGCTGAAAGGTAAGGCTTCCGTTTCTCCGTTATGTTTGCGGCTACTGTGAGTTAGGAAAAGATTTGTAACAACTAGCTGCATCTTGCTAGCTAAACGTCCGTCGTTCCCAACTTTGAGGGAAACAAAAACGGCCGGCCTACTTATATTTATTAGTTGTCGCTGAACAAAGCATACACATTTCGCAGCACTGAGCCTTGTCGTGGCTCCGCTACTGAACACTTGTGCGCTCGCGTGGGCTTGTTGTTGTTGTTGATTAACGGTTGGGTGCTCTCTGTTGCTCTGACTGTGCGTCCAGGTGCTGCCGCTGGCGCTCCCCAGCTGGAGACTGCGCTGCCATGGAGGTGGGTAGCCTCCCCGTGGAGCTGTGGAGGGTAATCCTGGCCTATCTTCCCCTCCCTGACCTGGGCCGCTGCTGCCAGGTGTGCCGCGCCTGGCGGGAGCTCATCCTCTCCCTGGACAACACCCGCTGGAGGCAGCTCTGCCTCGGCTGCCCCGAGTGTCGCCATCCCAACTGGCCCAGTCAGCCCCACCTTGAGCCCCCATCGTGGAGAGAGGCCCTGAAGCAGCACGCCCTGGCCACCCGCACCTGGACCCGGAACCTTCCAGAGCTCCAGTCCTCTGCCTGCCTCCTCTTTCTCCGGCGCCGGAAGGATCGCAGGGTTTGGCACGTGGGTGCCGGCTGTGAGTTTGAGACTCTCCGTGGGGCTCTTGGGGTGGTGGGGCCGTATGATCGCGTTGTTCTCCACCCAGGAGTGTATGAGGAGCAGGCTGAGGTGGCGCTGAAAGTGCCAGTGGAGCTGGTTGGTCTGGGTCGTCTGGGCGAGGTGGCCCTCCTGGTGTGCATGGAGCAGCAGTGCCCTACTGCCAGGCTGTGTAACCTGGTGTTCATGCCTACCTGGTTCTCCACCGTTGTCTACAAGGTGACGTAGCAGCCTGTGGCTTCCTGAGAGCAGGGCTGTTTCTAGCTTTTTGGGGGCCCTATTCAAGATTCTGTTTGGGGGGGCTCTAGTTTGCTCAATTTTATGTCCAATTATCTGTTACACTTTAAGAAGAAAACAGGCTAGACTTGTTAATCTAAAGTTTTAATTGAAGTTGAACTAGAAAACTAATCTCATCGTGCTAATATCAGAGATGCCTTTCCTTGTTACTGGATCTGTGACGCCTGTCAACTGTCTCTCTCCCCTCCAGACGTCATGGGGCCACGTTCAACTCGACAACTGCAACTTTGAGGGAGCCCAGCTGCAAATCCGTGGCCCTGGAACCTGCCAGGCTCGGTTTTGCTCTTTCTCACAAGGCAGCTCTGCTCACTTGCTCGGCGTTTCTCTCAGCTTATTGGACAGCTGTGACTTCTCAGGAAGTGACACAGCGTCAGTGACTGTGGAAGGTCCCCCCGTGTCGGAAAGGAACTGGGCTTGTAAATACTTGGCTGCCCTGACCAGGACGTTCCCATCTGGGGTTAGTGGCTCTCCCAAGGGCCCTCAGGCCAGTTCCACTGACCCTCCAGGTGGTGACATTAGAAAGGATCGTGTGAGCATGGAGGACTGGAAAAGGAGGACAGGTGGAGTTGCAGTGTGTCACGGCACAGTTATTGAAGATGGCTGGAGCGATGGTGATCGCAGCGAGGGAGAAGATGAGAATCGAGATGGAGGGGGAAATAATGACACAAAAAAAATATTTACACTGGATTACAAAATTCCATGTGACCATCATGGCCTATCACATTTGCTCGAGCCCCGGGCAGATGGCTCTCTGCCACCTGCCTCATCCCCTGCCCCTCCATCTGTAACTCCTGAAACCCTCACCCTTCAGCAGGAATTAGACAGGGACCCAGAGGCTCAGATTCTCTTCTCGGCATCGACACTCGGCTGCATCGTCAGACGGTGCCTCTTCAGGGATGGGAAGGGTGGCGTACATTTGTCCAATTATGGACAAGCACGGCTGGAGGAAAATGTATTTCGTGGGCTGAACTATGCCGTCCGCTGCATCCAGAATTCCACTGTAAATAAAATCACAATGATTTTATTTCTGACAAATAAAGGAAATGCATCTGCATGCATTAAAAAAAAAAAACTGTTCAAGTAATACATCAACTTAAGTGTCTTAGATCATTAGTAATTTAGCAGCCGTTTCGTATTCAGGCTGTTACCTGATCCTCGTCTTTGTCTTTCCTCTCCTTCAGATTGTGATGCTAAGAAATGAGGTGTGCGAGTGCCGTGCATCAGGTGTGTTTCTCCGCCTCTCTGCTCAGGGTCTCATCGCAGAAAACAACATCCACTCGAATGGAGAGGCGGGGCTCGACATTCGAAAAGGGGCTAATCCAACCATTCTGGTAAATCCAAATGAGAGCCCAATTTTTTGAAAGAGGGAAACATTTGTCAACACAATCCTAGCACGAGTCCCAATTTTATCCCTTATGTTTCAATGTCCTCAAGTGCTCCATTGTAATAAGACATGTCAAGTGTTTCACCATAGACTTATGACTCATCTGTTGGAGCAACAGTTTGAAGTTAAAATGTTTGCAGGAAGTCGTAGGTGCAGTTTCAAATGTTATGTTAGTCTTACAGGTGCTACTCCGTTTACTCCCTCTTCCATTCCACAGTGCAACAAAATTCATAGCGGTTTGCGCTCTGGGGTTGTTGTTCTTGGCAATGGAAGAGGCTCAATTCGGAGCAACCTGATCTATAACAACAAGGAAGCGGGTGTGTATATCCTCTTCAGCGGGAATCCTGTGGTGAGGTAGGTTGGATTTTTGCTGACCCTGTTTCTTTCCATTACACGGATATTATTCAGTGCATTTGGATATAATATGAATTGATTTTACAGGTTCTACGTGGTCTTTTGTGGTAGGACAAAATCGCAGATAGAAAATCTAGCAGTATTGTACCTTTCTTCACAGATGTTTTGACATGTCATGATAGAAGCACATGCATTATTAATAACATTCACACTCTATTCAAGTGTCCCTGTGAACCATAGCAGTGCAGTTCTAACATAATTCATTATACAATTTAAAACATCTGTATGTTCATTATTCAGATTTAATATTCAAACATGTCTATAGCTCTTGTGTAAAATGGAATGATGATTTTTTCCACTCCTTTCTTTGTCTTCTCTCATTTTCGTTGTTAGTGGGAATCAAATCTTCCAAGGCCAAGCAGCAGGGATAGCTATAAATGAGAACGGTAGAGGGATGATTACAGGTGAGTAGGTGGGTCTGGCCTATCTCCTCATCCGCAATACCCAACAGCATCACTGTATTTGTCATATATATGAAATAACATTTTAATTCCAGAGAATGTGATAAGAGAGAACCAGTGGGGGGGGGTGGACATCCGCAGAGGAGGTGACCCCATATTGAAGAACAACTACATCTGTTATGGCTACTCGGATGGCGTGGTGGTGGGGGAGAGAGGACGTGGACTTATTGAGGGAAACCACGTTTACTGTATGTCTGATGATATCGGCATTTCTAGAGGTCATCTTTACATAACATTTCTCATTTTAAGCTCTGTTACAAATGTTTCATGCTCTTTGCTTTTGCTTTATTTAGGTAACAAAGGGTGCGGTGTATGGGTTAATGTCGTCCAGCCTCCCCCAGCTCTTGGGAAACTACATCATCCATAATTGTATGTATGGGCTGGCGGTTTTCTGCAGGAAGGACCTGGAGAACATTGAGGTCAGGGAGGGCAACTGGCCTGGACAGGAAGGAATTGGTGGCGATGGCAATGGTGAAAGGAGGGGAGTTGAAGGAGAAGGAAGAGAGGGGCAGGAGAACTTTAATGAAGAGGGTGAACTCTTTGCCTGGGAGAGTGATCTGGACAGTGAGGATGAACGTCACTCTGCTCGCCGCTCTATCAGCGTGGCCCTTGTGGAGAGCAACTGCATGAGCTACAATGGAGGTACCAAACTGATTTGTTGTATGAAAAATTCATTGTAGCCTTCTCAGTCTCACTGTCGTGGGGAGAAGCACAACGTGCTGCCAAGGACGGCATACGATGGAGCGAGCTCATCAAAGCCTTATGACCCATAGGGGATGAAGAGAAGTAAAGTGAGTTCTCAGTCTCACACTCTCACCTTCTTTCTGTCCTCCTGCAGCAGTCGGCCTGTATGTGAAGAGCAGCGAGGCCATGAATGTTTTTGCCAACCTTGTAAACAACAACCATGGCCCCGGCATTGCCGTGCTGCAGAGCAGTCAGCTGACCCGCCTCGCTACAAACTGTATTCTTGACAACGATCGGGGGGGTGTAACAGTGGAGAAAGACTGCAGAGTGGAGCTTCGCGGTAACGGCATCTATGAAAACAGTGGCTTCGGCGTGAGGTTCAGCGGCAGCGGGCAGATCGTGGAGAATGATGTGGTTGGCAACCAAGGATACGGGATCCAGGTCTCTGCAAGCCCAGATATCAAGGTGACATGGAGGATGCATCAGTACTTGACCATTAGACTTAGTTCACATACACACTATTCATGCTACACATTTATTCAGTGTGCATACTATGATCCTATTTATTTATTTACTTGTATGATGTTTGTTTTTAGATGGTGCGCAACCGTGTCCAGCCAACACAAGGCTGTGGCATCGCACTGTTGGGGTCAGTAAAAGGTGCCGTCCACGACAATATCTTATTCCAGGGCCACCCGGGAAACCAAAAAACCCTGCTGCATATGGACCCTGACAATGAGAGCTGTGTGCTGCGCAATAACAGTATTCTAAGGCATAATAACAGGTAACACCCCCCCCCAAAAAAAAAAAAAAAAAAAAAAGCATTCAGAAACTGTCAGTGACATAACTGTTGGCACTTTTTCCTCCCTTTTCTTTAGATGTTTACATTGGAACTCTGGTATTTAAGTGTATAGTATCACTGTTCTATTCTATATAATCAACATGGCAACCAAGACAAGTGGCACTGATTAGGTATCCGAGCTAGAAAGATGTATAATCACAGTGTTTACTTCTGTTCTCGAGTGATGGCGTTAAATAGGGACCAGACAAGTGTCTGTGCATGATGCTGGATCTCAAAATGATAGAAAATGCTATCACACCTTTTCTCCTGTAAAACATTTATATGAAATTTTATTAGTGCATGAATAATTTAGTGGAGTTATAGAGTGAGCCTTCAGCACCAAAATGAAAACAGTTTATCCTTCAGGCCAAGTGAATTTAAGTGCTGAATTTGAGGAAGGTCCCTCCAGGAGGGTCATGGGAATGGGTCAGATCAGCCTTTACGTGATTATAGGTTTCCTGACATAACACCTTGAATCTTCTCACTTACTCTTGCTTTCTCTTATCTCTACATTTTCTAGCTGTACATCAGGGCCATCCTGGGTTTTGGAAAACCCTCCTCCTCGCCCACCGGCCACCTCTGCCGCCGGCATCTCCTCCTCCCAGTACCCTTCCCGACTTGGAATTTCCATGACTGCCAGGGTCGGCGCTACTGTGGAAAGCGGTTGCCACAACGGCAGCATGTTCTGCTCCATCTTGTGAATGCCGACGAGATCTCGCAAACCAATGTGAATCCCAGTGGCCAGAGGTCAACATCTGGTCACTTTTTTAAGCTGGTCTATTGAGAGGAACATCTTGTGCAATAAACTGTATCAAGATGTCAAAGGACACAACTAGAAGGGTAAAGAGGCCCTCCATCCCTCAGTGCATAAGGATGGTTAAACATTTTGTAAATCTGTAATCATGCATTTTAAATAATTTTACGAGCAAATGCCAATGTACTCGCTAAACACTGATGTTTGAACACAGGTCATTCAAGGCTTTTCATCATCCCACGACTTGGACACAAATTTCACTAAAGCTTGTACCTTTTTAATGTGGTCTTTGTTGGTTTTGTCACTTTGCTTCTGGGACTCTGGTTAGGAAATGCACATTTAGGAATCCTAACAGGAGTCTGGAGCTTCGGAGATCCCAACCTTCAGCTGTGCCTTGTTCGTCTTTTTAGAATCAATCAGTGATTGTAGCTAAGGAAAGAGTGTTCATAGTTTGAATTGTATATGCAAAACCTCTCGCACAAAGATGTTCTTTCCCGATAGGTCTGTGGTGTTTGGACGTTCAGCTTCTTTTTTAATATTAAATCTGAAACCAAGTACTATCAGTGTGTGTGAGATAAACACTGGGTAAGACCTAAACAGAGAAGGCTAAATTTAGTGTGCAATATGTGATGTCAATAAACGTGCCTATATGTTTAAGTTGGACGTTGTCTCATCTAGAGGTTGTTTACAGCTTGTTAGTCTTTTTTTGTACCTTAAGCTGTAAGTAAAAAGTAATATTACAGGAGACGTTAACCACTTTATTTGTTTACAAAATACATTAATAAACAGCTGTTTTTGGGGGGAATCTCCACTTCTTATGGTCAGTTCTCTCAGTCCGGTCCTTGTCTCCGTTCAGTGCATTTTCTTGCGCTTCCGTCTCTCCATGAACTTATCGTATCTGACCAGAGGTAGAACAAGCGAGGCCCGTTTGTTCTCACTGGGCGACCCAGCGTCATCGCCCTTGCCACGGGGTTGTTTGTTTAAAGTCAGTCCCATTGACTTTGCAATCTCGATCATCCTAGAGGAAAACATACGTGAGATCATCTGTCCAGGTTCTCCTAATGCACCCCATAAATGCAGTGTCATGGAAGTACTAGATTCAACTATTACCTGGCCTCAGTTATTCCTAGGTCACGGTGCAGCAATGAAAGATCAGCAGTCATGTGACCCATGTGCAGCAGCAGGCCCAGGCTGTATGCTGCCAGTTTAGACTGCATCGATGTTGACACAATGTTCTGTATCCTTAAAGGGAAATATTACAGTGGAAGTCAGTACAAAGACGTCATGTTAACAGCATCCTGGAATAGAAAGTGCTGCAAGATGCAGCTCCTCTGACAATCGTACCTGCCGTTGTTGAAGGTTTCCACAGTGAATGCTCTCAACAGTTTGTTTTGAATGATTCGAGGGCAGCCCTCCGCCTGTCCAACTGCACACAATACAATCATTTGTTAAAGTGTGGAAGCAGTTTTTTTTTTTTTTTTTTAATTACATGTCATACATACAGTGATAAAGATTTTAGGGCCTTTTCAATTTTTTTTGTTTAAACATGAAGCCAATACCACCCCGCCATCAACCCACATTTTCCCTATTCTCCATCAAGTGCCTAAGGAGAATAATTGCACTATATTCTAAAATTTCCAGCATATGCGAGAATACAAAAAAAGCTCCTGTCTGAGCACTTACCCGCAAAGTGCTGTAAAGATTATCCTTCTGTAACATTCTCCCACCTCTACATTAGAAACTGGATCTCATTCATAGAGACCAGTGACGTGCAGATTATCTGCCTGACCATATATTCAGTTTGACTATGGAGGACTGCTGACGCTGCCAAATTCCTTCCATGCGAGAATTACGGAGGCTAATGTGCTTTTTAAACGCTGCGCAAACGTTCATGTGTCCTTCCTCAGAGATGTGCTTTGATCCTGCCTCTCTAAAAGTTTGGTTTGCAATGAATATGACAAGAAAAAAAAGATCACGCACACTTGCGGGTAACATTCTTCTGCCGTGCCAGCTGGAGGAGCAGGGAGAGGTAAAAAGCGCAGCGCGCCACTTTCTCTCTGGCTTCGCCCACAGGTGGCAAGTTCTCCAGATGCTTCATAACACACAGGCACCTTCAGTAAAAAGCAAACACATTGTTCAACAAAGGGGGTTAAAAAAAAAAAAAAAAGCCAACATGTACGAGCCATTTGTTGCCCTGCCTTCCGTCATCTCTCATCTTCTGCAACTCTTCAGGGTTGAGAGCTGCCATCTTGGCACCAGACTGCTCCAGAGCAGCAAAGTCGACTGGACTTAGAACTGTGAAAACTGTGAATTAAGGAAGGAGAAAGCTCCTGCTGTGGCTCTAAACAAACTATGTTATGTGCACTTGCTCGGCCACACACAGACACTGAAACAGACTGAATAAAAGATACGCTCGTCAAATGGATAGACATCCTCTTGTTTGTCTGCGTCCCTATTACAGGGAGGCAGGTGGGAAGCCAGCGCTTCCTGGGACTCTGTGTCAGCCACTTCCTGTTGAAGAGCTGAGGAGAAAGGAGGAAAGGGGGGTGGGGAAAAGAAAAGCTTATAAACTGTCACAACAACATGGAGAGAAATGTCACAACTCAACCAGCTCCTTCACTGGCGTTTCATACAGAGAATCACCAGAAACCCTAAAAACACACATGACATCGCAACTGTGCGGCCTGAGCTTACCCTCCAGACCCTTCTTGTCGATCACGGTGGTGGCAGCTTCAGCCACTGCGTGGTGCAGCATGTCGCTGCCCACCTGATTCAGCCTGCGGGAGCTCAGAGCTCGCTTCTGTTTGTTGGTGCCAAATGCCTCGATCAATGAGTCAACCTAAAGAAAAAGCGAGTTTAAAGGGTTTTTTTTTCTTCTCATAATTTAAGGCTCGTTTTACTTTCCTGTAAGGAAAAAAAAGGCGTGTACCTTGTCTCTGTAGGACTGAGTGGTGTCCTGAGGATTTGCAGTCTCTGATATCTCTCCTAGGGGCAAAGTCATAAAAACTGATGTTGCCAAAAGCCACATGAAACAAAGCACTTTCCTTTTAAAGCATTTTCTGGTTTTATATAATCGATTTGGTGTCTGTAGGCTGATTGTGAGGAACTGTATGGCATTAATGTTGCACCATCATGGATGTGCTGGTAACTGTTTTCCTTTTACCTGCTATAACAGGTTGCATGTTGAAAAGTTGAGCGCGGTGCACCTCCATCTTCATGGTCTGTTTGTTCAGTACCCCAACATAATATCTGAGGAGGAACCACGGATTCTAATTTTGAATACCCTACATAATGAGAGGCCATAACTTCTCAAAATATGCTACATTCACCTACTTGCACAGATTGTTGCATTTCAAAGCTCCATCTCCAAAATTCTGCCCAACATAGGACAACCTGTCTGTTTCGGCAACCTCCAGAGAAAAAAACACAAGAAGCACCAGTCATCAGATACAGACCGTAGAAAATCAGGAGTGTGTACATACACACACACACTTCTTACCAGCATCCGTCTGCTCTTTTTTCTCGGATTTCTTTCATCCGTGTTCTTGTACACGGTGAAATCTAGCCTGTCTGTGTTTTTGACGCAACCATTTGAAAACCGGACTGCAAAAGAAAAACATAGAAAAACGTGCCATCACCTGGTTCATGTCACATTTGCGCACTCTCGAGTACTTCAACCCATGTGACACGTCCGGACATACGACAACCAAGCTAACAGACTGTTTTAACAGCGACGTTAACTCCAACAGAAAAATGAAGCTGAAATTCTTCATCACAATATTCTTGAAGAGGAAGAAATAAGTTAAACAATTACCAATCACGGCAGTGTCGGATTCTCTCTCCTCTCCACAGCATGCTAACGAACAGGAGGCCGCCATTACTGTTTTGTTTTTATGTTTTTATGGCAGGATGTTTCACTCCTCTGCACTTCCGCGTTTGTTTAAATTGGTTTCCGGAAGTACAATTGTAGTTTTATACTGTTTGTTCCAATCTGCTGCTTCTCCAAATTTAATGTCTCTCTTATAACCTCAAATAAATATTTTTCCCCCCACTGGTATAATTATTGATCTTAAGACTGTTAAGAACGTTTTATTTATTCGTGTTTTATACAAATATATTGCTCATATATGATATAATAGTATATTCACGTGTTTGTGTTTATATGGCTTGTGAGTATTTTTGCATTCGTACTGCGCAAGAGTTTTGTTGTTGTTGGTAACTGCTGATATTTTTGACGATTGAGCCTACTGGACGCTTGAATGTCACAAAAAAATCACTAAAAAATATCCAAGTTTTAATAGTCGAGTACCTATACAAGGGCAAAAAATAAAACAGAAGTAAAATAATCGTTCATTCATCGAAATCGAGATAGCATGTTCAGATAATTGTTACATTAATCCGAGGTCATACGTCACAGTACCTCCCAGTACGGCTTCATCTTGACAGCAACCTTTGGCGCTGAGCACAAACTTGGCTGTGAGGCTGCTGCAGCGACGCCACGCGGTGGAACCGGAAAGCTACAGGACTTCACCTCTGCGAGGTCATGGACGTGGACGTAAAGCACAGCGCCACCCTGTGAGTCTGGTTGAAAAAAAAAAAACAAACAAACGTCTGAATAAGGGGATATTGTTAGAAATTATATACATACACCCCGATGCTCATCGTGATTATAATTATTAATGTTACGCCAAACTGCATCGGAGGTATCCGTGTGTGTTTGTAGCAAACGGTCACCGCTGAACGCGGCACATCCGCGGCAGCCAAACCATTCAGACTGTTTGGAAAAGAGAAAAAAAAAAACTGTGACAAAGTGGACTGTAGGAGACGTTGGACGTAGCATTGGAAATGTTAGCTATCGGTAGCAACATCTGAAGAGACATTTTGTGGAGGAAAGGGTTTTCATAGAGGCGAGCGGATTATCCGGAGGACCGTATGTCGCTGTTGCTCGTGCTGTAGCTAGCAGCCAGTTAGCTGCTCTGCACTCAGCTATATTTACCCTCTTCAGTTTGTTATCAACGCTTCTGTTTTTTTTTGTTTTTTTTTTATCTGTCTCTCGACCTTTGCAGTTTCGGAAAATTCAAGGTAATATTGGGTGGTTTATCCTCGCCTTTTGTGCCTCTCCATTTGAATGAGCTAACAGGTCATGTGCTGTGTTCTGTAGCTACTCTAAGTGCAGTTAACGTCATACCTAATAATCATATTAAAAACTGATAAAATGAGGTGAGCGCGAGGTTATTTATCAATATACTAACTTAGCAACATTGTCAACCCGACTGGACGGCATTGCTGTTGGTGTTTGTTGTCAAAGACATTGAAATTATTGTGGGCCACAGGCATTAGTGGCAGTGATAGTGTGTCCTCTTTTTATGCCCTTCATCATCATATTCATCAATGAAATGGCCCAAGTCATCATAAAGTTGTTTATTTTGTGTGACCCATGTTGCAAAATTGAGGAATTTGCTGTTCGGTGTTTATTTGATATGCACTTGATCTGTTTCTGTTTTCACTCGATATGAAATTGTCATTTAGCTCTTTGTCCTCCGCTCATTTTCAGTCCTGTCTGTAGGAGCATGGATTTCCCGGGCCACTTTGAGCAGATCTTCCAGCAGCTGAACTACCAGCGTGTCCACAGTCAGCTGTGCGACTGTGTTATTGTGGTGGGCAGCCGGCACTTCAAGGCCCACCGTTCGGTCCTCGCCGCCTGCAGCACCCACTTCAGGGCGCTGTTCACTGTGGCGGAGGGAGATGCCAGTATGAACATGATCCAGCTGGACAGCGAGGTTTGGACTTTTAAGAGCAAAGGTGCCCCCCCCCCCCGCCATGTGCTGATGACACATGATGATAAACTCTGTGTGTTTGCAGGTGGTGACAGCCGAAGCGTTCGCCGCCCTGGTGGACATGATGTACACGTCGACGCTGATGCTGGGGGAGAGCAACGTCATGGACATCCTCCTAGCTGCCTCACACCTGCACCTAAACAACGTTGTCAAGGCCTGCAAACACTACCTGACCACGCGCACGCTTCCTATGTCCCCCTCGTCCGAGAGACCCACCCACCACCACCCCCAGCAGGAGCAGCAAAGACACAGGCAGCAGCAAGCAGCAGATTTAGCAGTGAACCCCACGCTGGCAGCAACTGCCAATCTTGCAGGAACCGCCGCCACGTCAAAACTGCAGCGCTCCTTCTTGCTGCAGCAACTGGGGCTCAGTTTGGTGAACTCTGCTTTGGGAGGACTTGAGGAAGACAGGGTGGGAGGCAGAATTGTTGAACAGAGAGCCTCCTTTCCAATCCGACGCCTCCACAAACGTAAGCCCTCCCTCGCACTGGGACTTTCGGAGGAGAGACCCAGACAGAGGCAGCGCCCCTCCGGCCCTAACCTGGGCTTGTTAGGCGAAGACAGAGTGAATCCAGACCAAGATGAGGGAGCGCTTCTCTCACCTGACTCCCACAAGATGGGGGACGAATCCAAATTAGATGCTGCAATCACGGGCTTGGTAGCGGTGTCTCAAGATGACCCTCAGATGCCAAGTCAGTCAGACGGCGGACACTGTGAAGGGCAGAATGTGGGGCGAGTCCAGGGAGGGGTGAGCAAGGAAGAGGACATGGCCGATCGGGATCATCAGGACAGTAGAGCAGGGGTCAAGATAAAATCGGGGACGGAGGAGGAGGTCGAGGAAGAGGAGCAGAAGGTAAAACAAAATTATGTCAGATCACAGTTAAACTGCAACATGTGGTTGTTTCTTGAACTCCGTTTTAAATTTTTTTTGGACAAACTCTAAATTGATTTCTTTATCTGTTGGACTTGAATGCAAAAAAGCTTTTTTTGTTTCACGTAGGTGGTGGTTAAGCGGGAGCCGCTCAGTTCACCCGAGCCGGCAGACGAGAACAGCGACGTGACGTCACAGGCAGAAGGCAGCGACCCACCAGAGCCGGGCTGCCAGGAGGAGGAGGAGAAAGTGGAGCTGAGCCCAGAGAGCAGCGACCGGAGCTTCACTTCTGAGCCCCAGCCCAGCTCCGAACCTCTGCTGCAGTCCAACTCCCAGCTCCTCCTCAAGAGCAGCATGGGAGGAGGCGCCGGCGTCGCAGGAGCTTTCGGCTGTAAGAACGGCATGAGCGGCAAGCACAGCTTTGATATTTCTAGCTTCCTCAGCCCGAAGGATTTTGGGAGAGGCGCGTCGGGGTTGGTTGCAGGAGAGGATGACCTTCCCAACACGACAACTGGGGATGCTGTTGCGCATCACTTTCTGCTGAGACAGGAAGCTGCCGGACCGGCTGGCTCTGCTTCTTCATCTCTTCTGCAGTCGGGTCCGCTCAGCAGCGACAGGAGAAACGGCTTTGGAGATAACTTGCAAGCTGATTCTCTGTTCCTCCGGCCCCCGCATGACGGTTTAGGAAACCCCAGAGGAAGTGGGGGAAGTGTAGGCGGAGGACACGGAGGGGTAGATCCCTTTAGTTTGGATTTCCAGCGCTCCGGCCTGGGGCTCCACTCCCTGGGGCGGCCCTCAAGAGGCCCGGAAGGAGCGACTGCCGCCACTCTGGGCTATCCAAGCTACAGACGGATCGCGCCAAAAATGGCCGCCGGCGTGGGAGGAGAAGAAGGAGTAAGTGGGGTTCTTCAGGATACTGCATCTTCTTCCTCAAGTCTGGCCAGTCCCCTGCTTCTCAATGAGAGCGGTGGGTATGAGATGAACAGCGGCAGGCCCACGTCACTCCCACCTCAGCTCACCCGGGCCTCAGCAGACGTCCTGTCCAAGTGCAAGAAGGCTCTCTCGGAGCACAACGTCCTGGTGGTTGAAGGGGCACGAAAGTACGCCTGCAAGATCTGCTGCAAAACCTTCCTCACCCTGACTGACTGCAAGAAACACATAAGAGTCCACACGGGAGAGAAGCCCTACGCCTGTCTCAAGTGCGGAAAACGCTTCAGTCAGTCGTCACATCTGTACAAGCATTCCAAGACAACATGTCTGCGCTGGCAAAACAGTAACATGTCCAATGCCCTGTTGTAGAACTGAGCTAATACAGCTGATGTCCAAAAAAAAAAAAGCATGGGAATTAGTGATGAGTATCAGGTCCCAAAATAAAATTCACGATGGAACAGGAATCTCAAAATCTGCTCTGAGGAAAATAACTAGTCCAAAGATGGAGGTGATCATCTAATTATGCGTGTTCTGCCTCAGAACAAGCCCATATTGTCAAGTTTCAGTATTGTGGACACATTTATCCTGTAGAAAACGGACAATGATGCAAGACATGCAAAAATGGAAGAATTGACAGGATCATAGTGTAGGACTGTTGTAGACACTGTGTTCACAGATGTGTTTTCATTGTACATCACATAGTATTTGCATAATGACCCAGGCCAGTCTGAGGTTGACTTTCTTTTTTCTTTTTTTCTTTGAGCTACAAGATCAATGACAATATTTTTTGATGATATCATCTTTTAGAAATAGGGTTGCAAAAGCATGGCAAATCACTGGTCAACTTACAGAAATGTTCCACGGAAAATTAAGCTGATAAGTTTAAGAAAAAAAACCAGTTGAGCCTGGTGTAGATTCTGTAAAATGAGATCAGAAAAAAGCTACAAAACACTTACCTCCATTATTTTTCTCCCCTAATTATAGGGCGTGTCGTTTACCTGGCAGGCCTTATGATTTGGGCGCTAAATAGCTACAAAGCAACACTAGTCTTCAACATTTTAATTGCACAAAGGCAAAGTACCCACATGTCATTTATAGTTAACTAAATGGTTGGACCATCCTAGAATGTAGGGGTGTGAATCTTTTACTATCTCACAACTCAATTTGATTCAATTTTTGGGGCCACGATTCGATTTTCGATTCAAAGCAATTAATTCATAATGATTTCTGATCGTGATCTACTCCCATCTGCTTTGCAAGACAGAATGACAAATGGAGCGGAAAGTACATTTACCAAAAACAGTTTGTGGTCCTTAACTGCTACTCTAAGTACCGCTCACTATTTTTTTAATTTTAATTTTATTTTTGCCTGCTCGGAGCTGGCAGAGAGTTTTGTGAAGCACTACAGTGTGCGTTGGTCTGCAGCTGGCTACTGACTCTGCTCCCTGTCTTAGATCTCCGGTTGATTCCTCGTAATATGAGCCCGCGCATTTGTTGTGTTCCCGAAATGCTTGACCTTAATTTTGCATTTCTTGCACACCGTGTGCGTCATGTCCAGCTCGGTGTTTCCGGGTATTCGGTAAAAACCGAAATGATGGCAAATTTTAATTTTTAGTGAAGACGGGGCCGGTTGGTCTGGTCTCCTTTTCTTCCATCTTTGTTTGGTGCTTTCCGCACGTTTGTTTCAAAGCCGGCTGCGTGGTGACGTCAGGACGTCCCGCATAGTTACAAAACGGATGCGGACATCCATCTTTTTTTATTATTATTATTGTTATTATCATTATTTTTAAAAATCAATTTTGAGACATTTTATAACGATTCTGAATTGTAGCAAATGAGAATCGCGAATCGATTTTTTTTTGGCATACCCCTACTAGAATGGTTCAAATAATTTACAATATATGCTGGACAAGAGAATTAGGGAAAAGGATAGATAAGTAGATGAGCAGTCTTACAACCAGCATGGTAAAATCAAATTATGAGCAGCGTTTTATATAAACACAAAACCAGTTTCCAGAAGAAAATAGTAAATCACACTAACGAGCTACCCATCAACACAGCAGCTAAGCTCTTAAACTGTCAATGACATGGTGTCGTCTGACTTACATTTAGAATATTTACTAGCTAGGAAACACATTTGTAATTATTCAACTTTATACAGTAGATGAAATAAAGATACGATTGCATTTACTCTAGTATCACATCTCGACAGGATGTACTGTAGTAGTTTGATTCATGTAGTGTGCCTTCAGCTTGTCCTGGTGTCGTACGGAAGATTCTAGAAATGATCTGGAATCCGTGGCTTACAAATTCAAATGACTTTGCATTAAATAGTATTGTTTTAACAGATTATTCTGAAACAAACAAAGTTTAAGTTTCCTGTTCTAGGCTACCCTGCAAGTTTGCACATTTCCAGTTAGCTCCCATTAATTCCTTCACGCGTCTGTTAATTCTCATATATTCTAGTCGGTTCAGAAAATTTTCCACTGTGGAAATTTCCAGAATTTTGCAACCCTACTTGGAGATGATCGGTAATTGTGCTTGGAGACAGATGTGACACAGTCACTCCTGATTTGTCAGACTTTGTCCTTATTCAGAGACACACTCATTTGCAGAACATGTAGCAGCATCTCACGCGATTCAGCTGTGCAGATTAACTGTGCCTTGTTCGGCGCACGGACCTCCGAGTAGACTGGAGAAACAATTCAGTTTATCTGCCTGATACTTCTGTAAATACTGAGAAATTATGCTTGTGTGCTCATGGTATTTGATGTTGTCAGAAAGAAAAGAAGAAATAGCTGGACGGATTCTGTGCTGTGACGCAGACCTGACGTATTGAAAACAGAATCTAGTGTGTTTTGTGTTTTTATGTCATTGTTATGCAGTTTAAGTGTCATTAACTCAACATGTGACATGAATGAAATCTAGGATTTACTAGAGGAAATGATACAATCTAAAGCTGACTTTAACTAGAACAGAGGTCTGAAGAACACTATATAAATGCTCAGTATTTGTTAAAGGTTGGGTTAGATGCGCTGGAAAAACTATTAAAAGTCAGCAAGGTTTGGAAAATAATTAAGTACAAACGCCCTTCCTTCAGACCTGCCTCCGAAGAGACGCCTCCGAAGCTCAAAAACGTGCAACGCCCGTTTACTGAAGAAAAGAGCTTGACAGACAAGTGAACGATCCACTGACTTGGTAGTTTTAGAGCCCACCGGCTTCCACGGGAGAGTAATACTCTTGTTTCAGCTTGAAAGCATTTAATTAATTGTTTGCCATCAGCGTGCAAAGAGTTTCAAGCAAATGAACAAAAAAAAAAAAACCATCCGAAAAAATTTCCTACCCTACCTTTAATGTCTGCTGGTGGACTTTCATGCATATCAATCCATAAATCAGGTCAAAATGATGTGAGTGGGTAAAAATATGCAGCTGCCTTTCAATCAAAACTCTTAATAACAATCATTGACGGCGTTGCCGAGCTAGTTGATGCTAAATAATTCCAGGAGCAAAGAGAATTATTTGAATTGTACTGATGGGGCCTTACTTCATGTGACTATATTCCTAATCGTCTCTGGAAAGTTTTTTTGAAACTAGTTTGTCTCACAGTTTTTGGGTAAAAGGGAAAGTTGAAACTACTCCAGTGAACCTCTCCAGCTGTTTACCTTCGAATGAAGTTGCGTTGTTTAGAGGAGTAAAAGAATAATCGAAGCAGTCAGGACAAATGATCAAGGGTGAGGTTGAACCGAACGAAGCAAAAACAAAAGCTCTCCACTCAGCTTGCCTCTGTTTAAACAAGACTAAAATATGAGTTGGACTGGAAAGTCCACTGTAAATACATCTGGTTCTGTGTCATGATTTGTAATTTTATTTTGCGGTTTATGATTGTGAAAGATGTGACGCTATGTGACTTAGTGACTGACCAAGTCAAAACGGGTTCAGCTGCAGTCTTGTAGGTTTTCAACACTTGGAAAAGTTCTTTTGGTCACCGGTGATCTTATGTTGAACTGTGGTTTTGAACAGGATTTCGTCACGCGAGTCCAAAAATGCTCCAGAAATGTAAATATCGGACATTTACGGTCAGTCTCAACTTTTTCCCTCCCGGACTGGATGCAGAACAAAGTACTCAACGTTTGTGTGGGTTTTCTACTGTGCTGAAGTGCTTTTTACATGTCTCTTTCTACAGTACGCGTACAGAAGCGCCAGGACAAACTAATAATTTTTATACTGGAACGTTGAACCGTGTGAAAACGTCGTAGTGTGAGTGTCCAACGTGACCAGCGACGCGCCAACAGTTCTGCATTTGTTCCTCAGCAGACAATCAGTCCCACAGTCTTCTAGTCTGAAAGGTGTCACATCAGTGAATTCAAACGAGAAAATATTTTTTACAGCTCAGTTATAGCTTATGTTTTTTTTTTAGTCCATACAAGTGTATAATACTGTCTACATATAACAATGCTGACTGAGTCTAAGTTCAGTTATGTTTCAGCTGAAGACTCAAAATTCACAGGTATAATGATTGCCAATCTTAGTATTTCTCATAAAAATAAGCCTCATGAGTTGAATAAACCGGCCTGACCTCCTGCAGGTTGTAAATAATTGCAACTATATTGGTCAATAGTTCGACTGAGAACAGTGTTGTAGAGTTCTGTTTTAGTGAACCTAACTGACAAATGACCCCTTTTCCACGTGTTTTCCTTTCTGTACACGTAGTCGCTTGATGTGTCGTGACATCCGTCATTCCTTTCGAAAGTGCTGGCACCTTACTGAGAAGTCATAACACTGTTCAGCTGTACGGTATTAACACGTTTAGTGGAGAATCTTGACACTTAGCCTTGCTGGATGCCCTCTCTGCTGTTGGATCTGGTATCCGGTCAGGCTGCAGAGTTTAAAAACGACCACCGGTGACTCCCGGTCAGCCTCCTGAAAATTAAAAAAAAAAAAAAAATGCACTCTCTGTGCTACCCGAGGTTTTTAAACAAAAAAAATATAACTAAAGCTTACGTTTATTCTAAAAGTCACTGCCTTACGCCTTCTAGCTTGAAAAGCTGGGCTTTTGTTCATATGCCAAAACTGTGTGTCTTTCTGTATAAGTCATAGTGTAACCATGAGATGGTTAAATGTTCCTGTCTTGACTGTTGAAGCTCATGGAGATTGTAAAGTATGTGCAGTTATTGTATAGACTTAATTAAAAACTATGAAATTCAGTTTGCTTGTCTTTTATTTTAATACTTGTTAAAGGTCATGAAACGGCCCAAAGGAGATGTAAGACATGATGCAAGTGGTGGAGTGAGGGGTCGAGAGTGAAAAACAACCACGCCACTAAATGTTCCAGGTGTACAGGTATGTCATTAGATCTGCAGAATAGGAAGTAAAGTCCCAATCGTCCATCCTTTTTCTTCTCAAAGCTTGAGTTCTTTGATCATCGGCTCGCCCCCCAGGCCCTGAAGGAGGTTATTGGCTGCCAGGACAGACATGGCGTTACGAGTGGTGTAGGAGGCGCTGGCGATATGTGGAAGAATCACTGCAGAGCAAGAGAGTGAAAGACAGCTGACAGTGAGAACTGGGCGGGATGAGGAGGTCGCGATGCTGCCGTCCAGCAGACTCACCGCAGTTTTTGAGGGTGAACAGCGGGTGGTTGGTGGGCAGCGGCTCAGGAACCGTGACGTCGAGTCCGGCTGCTGCTATCTGCCCGGCAGACAGAGCTTCATACAGGTCTTCCTGGTTCACCACCCCACCTCTGACCAAACACAAAGATATCGACACAGACAAACACATTACAGTGATCCCTTATTTTTCGCGGTTAATGGGGACCGGAGCCCCCCGAACCTAAATAATGGGGGCTAGAGTTTAAAATATGTTTAAAAACCGCAAAAAAGTAGTGAGGCACTGCAGCGAAACAAGACAAAGACTAAACTGTGGTCTTTCAGAGCCTCTGGTCTCTGAACCGTAGTAAAGGAACCGCTGGTATTGTGCTATTTTTGGCTCGTAATTAGCAGCTAACACGCTAACAACAACAAAAGGAAAAGTCCGGTTTTCTCTGCATGGAACGAGCACTTTATTCTGGCACTGCAGGAACTTGTAACATCACACAGGTTGTATTGTTGGGCTCCTGTCGATTAACAGAGAATGTAAATCTATACACGCTGGGCTGCTGTTTATGCTCACCCGTTTTTGTTCTGCCATCCCACGACACACACACTACATTACCCATAAGGCTACACCATTACCCATAAGGCCACCTTCTTAAAGGGGCCAGGCTGGCTCACAACGTTTCTTCGCTGTGAGAGAACGCGCACAACATCCTGTGATGTTTCCGCAATATTTTCTTGATATTTTTATTATATATTTCTGAAAAATCTGCGAATAACTAAACCACGGAACTTAAAGCACGAATTGGCAAGGGATCACTGTACTGCTGTCTCATTAAAGCAGTGATTCCCAAAGTGTGGGCCGCAGCCCCCTGGTGGGCCGTCGTGGTAGTGCAGGTGGGCTGTGAGGTCTTAAAATTAAAAAATATGTTTTAAATCCTCAATCTTTTTTTAAATATACTTTTAATTACTGTAAAACCTTCATGAGACGATTAAAAAAACAAGAAGTAATAAAACAAACCAGTTAAGTGTTATTCTACTGCCGTCTTAACTTAATATGACAAGTGTCAACTTATTTGTTGACCTCTGACATTAATATCAGAACATAGCTTCTAGTCCTGTATGTTGATTACAGTTGTGATTCAAGGTGTGAGTGGGCCGTGGAGATTTTTCACCTTTCAAATTGGGCCTTGGTAATCCAAAGTTTGGGAATGGCTGCATGAAAGGAAACTTCCCACAGTTGTGGCGCTACATTATCTGGACTGTTGGTCATCAAACACAAGACATTCAGAAGCATTTAGGGGAATGTGAAAGACATTTTTTGTCACAGTTTCCTGGCATTTCATATAGTAAATCAGTTGTTCTCAAACTTTTAATACTGCGTACAACCTGAGAAACTGTTCAGCTCTGACCTATTTTAAAATACAGCCATATATACCTTCTCAATTAGCTTTCAACACACAGGAGAGATGTTTATTCCTTATTTTGGTTATTTATTATTACCTGAATTCTTACCTAACTAAATCAGACATTTACAACTCTGTCCAATAATTCTCACATACTCATAAGCTCATATAGAGCAAAAATAAACACACTCAAAAGTTGTTACATCTGCACTGCAACTGAATATGCAACAAATATTTTTAAACAGACACTATTTTAATTCTCTCAAGCTACACATTTCATTTGAAATGTTGTATTCAAACTGCACTGTATGTTTCTGATTTTTTAAAAGTGAAATTGTGGAAAAAATTGTGGAAAGTCATGACGTCCCCCCCGTACCACCAGAGACCGCTCGTGTACCACCGGTGGTACGCGTACCACAGTTTGCACACCACTGTAGTAAATGGTTATCTATTAAATAAAGAATACAAACTGTATAGAACACGCATATAAATCAGGAATTAACGTAAGCTCTCATCTAGAAATGCATTTTGAATATAAATTGCTCACCTGCTTGTGTTGATAAAGACGGAGGTATTTTTCATCTTGGAGAAGAGATCCTTGTTGCAGATCTCCTTAGTCTCCGGAGTTAAAGCGCAGCACACAGACAGGAAGTCTGGACTGCTTTGCCAGCTCATCCAGAGAGACTGGAACAAGAGACAGGATCAACAATGCTATCACATGATATGACGGTTGTCTGAAAGAACAACTACACTTCCTCCAGTGAATCTCTGTCAGGATGTTGGGGGAGAGAACATTTGCATGTGAAATGATCTTTGCTTCTTCATGAACTTTATCTCCCATCCCAGTGAAGGGACATGTTATCAGTGGGGTGGTGAACCCATTCCTTACCGTATTCTGCATTGATGAGCTTGGCCAACTCAGGCCTAGGGGCCACGTCTGTGTAGATGAACTTTTTTACTTTGAAAGGCGCCAGGCGCTCTGCAATAGCCACACCTGGGTGCACACACACACAAGCCTCAGAAAACATCAACTTGATAGGAGTGGTGGCTCCATGATGGGATCACGTGAATGAACTTACCGATCCTTCCCAAACCGAGGATGCCCACAGTGCTGTTGGCCAGCTCGTGTCCACACAGCCACAACGTCCTCCATGTGCCCCAGCCACCACTGATGCAAGGGAAGGAATAAAACGTGATGGTTCTACATTCTGCAGAGGTATCTCGTATTATTTTTGAGGATAGTTATATGATAAAGAATGCACACGCTCTTTCTCTTATAGGTCTTTATGTATTATAAGGACAAAATAAATTTAAAAAAAAAATACCCCTGGTAATTACCAGATTTTAAAATGAGGTGAAGATTATCAATAACTCAAAACATAACAGAGAAGAATTGTGTGGAAAAACTAAACATGTCCCATGATTTAAAAGCTTATAGAGCCACTTTTAGTGACAAACAATTTTCAGTAGTTGCTTTATTTGATTGGGGTTTGTGTGGATTTGTTGAAGCACTTTCTGAAAAAACTGAGCATCTTAATCAGTTTGAGGTCTGGACTTTGACTGGGCCATTGCAACACTTTGATTTTTTCCTGTTGTAGATTTGCTGAAATGTGAACTGTTGCTCTGTCCTACCACCCATTTCAGAAATGTTTTAACGGCTGGACAAAGATTTTACACTAAGATCCTACAAAATGGAGAGAAGTTCATGGTTGACTCAGTGACTGGACAGAATAAGATCAAATCATCACCCTTCCACCAAAACACTTGGGAATTGGTATGAGGTGTTTGTGCTGATATGTTGCATTTGATTGTTTTTTTTTTAGCTAAACATTTCACTGAGCATTAAGGCCAAATATCTCCTCTATCTGTCCAAAGATCATTGTACTAGAAGTCATGTGGTTTGTTTAAATGCAACTTTCCAACCCAAACCATGCCAGAACATAATTTTCAGATAGGCTTTTTAAAGACGTTTTCTCCTGACAGCCCTTTTAAACAAGTCATACTTGTACAGTACGTTTTCTAAATGTTCCATCACCAACATTAACATTTAACATGCTGAGACCTGGGAAATCTGATATTTAGATATTTTTTTTAAATGTTTTTTTTTTTTGTTTGTTTTCTTACAAATTATCTCCGCATTTCCATCATCTGACCTTGGGATGAACTTTCTGAGACATTTTGGATGCCAATGACGAATAATGAAAGTTACGTTATCATCATTCCCACATTCATGTGCAACAACAAATTTGTTTCTCTGAAATTGGTGCTGATGTCTTTCCATCTTGGCATTGTATTGACACACATGAATGCACCAGAAAGGCAAATTTCCAAAACCAATACTTTAACCAATACTGCTCAAGTGCATTTAATCAGCAGCATCCGGACGCTACTTATTTCTACTTTATTTCTTTAATTCCTGTAGAAGCATCTGAGGTTCGTTGAAACAGGGTGTCCATCCTGCTTCACGTGAAAGAATGATACGAGGGTGTGTGAAAAGATTACGTCTTGGCTTCATGCGTGGCCTCCACGAGCCTCCTGGAGGTTGTGAGCAGCAGAGCTACAGTCAGCTCTGCTACAGCATCTGTCAGAACATCTGGGGTGTAACCGACACGGATTCCCCTGCATGCAGACAGAAAACACACAGTGTTGCACAATTAGATCAATAAATTTGTGCCTAAGGTTTTTTTTTTCAATCACCATATAGGTCATTGAAGGCGTACAGACGCACAGAGTAACTAAAATGATTGACATTGATATTTAAAGGTAGACTGTTCTACAAAATTTAGAAGAATCACCTTTTCTTCAGCTCCTCCAAAGACAGATGATCAAAGCCTACTGACATGGTACTGAGGACCTTCAGGTTTGGACCTTGAGGAAACCGTCACAAGCACACAAATGCATGTGTCAACAGACGTTTGATTGTACGTGTTTCTGACTAATTCGGAAGCTGTCCTCAGACCTGCAGCATCCAGCAACTCGGCGTCAATCTTTTCTGTCAGCACGCAGAGCAGGCCGTCAGCACCCCTGACCTTCTGGAGCAGCTCCTTCCTGGGTACGGGGACATCGTCTGAGTCCCACAGCTCAAACTGCACCCTGGGTGAAACACAGACCAAAGCAGAAGATTTGAAGTAAAATCAAATAGCCCCAGAGGTACAGAAGAATAGTTAAAAAAAAATCACAGAAGCACTAAAGAACATAATGAAGAAAGATACTTTTTTAACTTTGCTGTGAAGGAATACTCTTTAGGTGACCAGTCTCATCTTACCAAGCAACAAGCAAATATTAAAAGTCCTGTTTTACTTAAAGTAAATGATGAATTTTAAAAAGCAGCCTTTCAAAATGACATGCGGATCAAGTTATACGTCAACAAATTAGCTGTAATATGATATGTTTGAAATGAAACAGCGAGATGTTTATCTGACTCACTGTCCAGATTCCCTGAGGATTTTCAGTCCCTCCGGTGGGATCTGTCGGGTGACGTAAACCCGGGGCAGAGTTGACATCTCTCTCTGCGCCGTGCTCGCTACGCCTTTTGTGATGCTCAAAGGAGCAGCGGCGATCCTCTGGAGCCCACGCAGTGCCACACAACTGCTCCACATTGCCAAAGAGGGGTTGAGCCTGCGGGTGAGTGCAAGATGAAAGTGATACTTTGGAGTTTAGAGTCTCCTGCAGGCATGTGTATAGTTCTGGCTGCAGTCCAGGGGGAGGATCCCATCTGAGTTTGACCAATATGATTAAAGGGAGGGGGCCTCCGAAGGCTCAAGGTGAGGGGTGGCTTTCCCAGGCAAACAAAACTCAAAATTATTTAGACTAATCCTGGCACAGGGTTAGGTGACAATGGAGGCCCTTTGATTAATTTCAATTCAATAATACTTTATTAATCGTCAACAGGGAACAATTTGTTGCAGTAACTGTTTAATATTGAAGTGTCTTTAAGGAGCCATTATAGGGGGTTATTGCTGTGGGCAGGAAGGATCTCCTGTGGCCGTCTGTGCTGCAGCAGATCAGTAGAAGCCTCTGACTGAAGACGCTGCTGCTGAATCATTGTGTTGTGAGGAGGGTGCTCAGAGATGTCCAATATGTTTTTCATCTCATGAAGTATCCTTCTTTGCACCAACAGCTCCGGAGGCTCCAGAGCAGAGCCAGACCTCTTTACAGTCACAGACTCTTAAAGATCGAATAGGATTTAAAACATAGACAAATAGATGCAAAAGACACAAACTTTGACACAAATAGAAAAAAGACACCAACAGCCTTGTGCTTTTTCTACATCATCGACCCAAACTGGACTCAGACAGATGTAAATGTTTCACCTGGATGATGACCTTTGTTTCTTTAAACAGTGAGCCAAACATGATCTACTTCTCCAGCTTGGACTGGTTCAACAATCTCTCTTTAGTTTTCCAAGGGCAGTTATACAATAATCCAGTCAATGGAGATAGCATCACACTTCATATCTAAACTGAGCTCCTGGCTCAATATTCAAAAAGTTTAAAACATCTGCCTTTTCCAAGTCCTATTCAGTAATTCAAACCCAAAGCATGTAACAAAACACAAAAACAGCCCATGTCCACTTTAGTTTGAATGCTAATTTCACCACTTCAAGCAAACCACAGTCGCAGGGTGTCACCCGAAAGCTGGGATTCTGCTGATTATAAAGACGTCTGTCTCATCCCTGTGCAATGACAACTCAGCGAACCAGCAGCTAAAGAGTTAAACTTAACTCTTTTCTCTTTTTTTTTGGTATTATTTGAATAGTAAAATGTAAAGAGATCTGACTGAAATTTTCAAAATGAGTCAAAAACAGTTATATTTGGCCCACCCTGGTAGCACAGTGGTTAGGGCATGTAGCAGTTTCACAGCAGCAATTCACAAAAAGCTAGGGATATTCAACTTTCAGGTACAGTGAGAAGTTGGAGTTTAAGTGCAGTGGTAATTTGTTAATTGCAAACAATTTTTATGAATCAAAAGCTGCAGTGGTGGGTATACCACAGCAGAAAATGTCTGCAGGGCTCTGTTTGCAATGAAGCGGTTATCATCATGGGATGTGGCCAAAGGATGTCCACTTTTATGCGTTTCTGTGACTCTTCCAGCCTCTCTGGGTCAGTTTTGCAACCTGCTGTTGACACCCTGTGACACTTTTGTGACACACAGTGGCAACATCTTGTTTGAAGCCTTGCGGTGGCCATTGGTCTCATGATGTCATAATGTTTAAGTAAAAATTGTCATTGAACCAGAAGATTTTGAGGTCGACTCTTGGATCAGACTTTTGTTGTGATTTTTGTGGTTAATTACCTTGTTACCCTATTCAAACGTTTAGAAAAGGTCAAATTAAGTTAACTTGTAAAGGTTGTTGTGCATTTTTGGGACATTCTGAAATTTCATCCGAAAGTCAAATATCCCTAACTTTTAGTGAGTAGTGTATAGTATATATGACCCAGAGCCCATTTCGGACAGGAAAGCAGAAAAAATAGGCCTCATGGTGAAGAGGTTAATTAATATAAAGTCGTATTAGTTAACATTAAATAGAAAATAAAAAAAACAATAAAAAAAATAAAATTTATTAAGAAGACTAGTGATTTGAAATTACTTGGATGGCCTAAGATAATTGGATGGCTTCGGTCATGTGATCGTGGTAACCCGGAACTGTTCCAACTTTTTAACCAGTCACAGCCCTTCATTCACCGGAGGCTGCTCGCGCATACTGTCAGGTATCTACGTAGGATATTTTTGATTAATATTATCAATATTACCGCATATTTTACACTTTGTTTTATTGAGATCATTTAGCTTTAAATGGCTTCAAAAAGTGGAGAGTTATATGAGGATGAATGTATCCGTCAAGACTTTTAATGAGTTTAAGAGTCCTCGCTGCCGGCTCCAGCACTGGCACTCGTTGCGAGCTAGTTATAGCAGCTAGCATTGAGCTTTCCTGGCCAACCTTGTATTATCATCTTGCATTTTTTTAGGTTGTCATATTGTCATAATGCTTGCCAGTTAGAGGTCGTTCCAGGCAGACACTTTTCCCTGTCCCGCGGCTGACAGTTGTCATAAACGCTGGTGCTTTTATGAATATTTAGTTAGCCACGTAGCTAACGTATAACAGGGCGTAGGTCTAAAAATCATAACCATTAACGCCTCTAAATCGCCTATAGTTTCGATAGCGTCCGTCTTTGTTATATGTACTCATAAATATATTTTTAAAAGGCAGAGTCGCTATCTCTAAAACGGCTGAATCCCCCCTCCCCTCCCAGCAGTATGGCTGCAGACTTGATGGAGATTGACGACTCCCTTTACAGGCAAGTCTACCTTTGATCACACGTTTATTAATTAACCCGAAATTAAGGACAACAATTTATCACAGTCCAGTCAGGAAATGAGCGCCCTGATCTGGCTGCAGCACGCTGCAGTGATTGTAGTACTTACAGTGCTCCTCGGCTTCCGTCTTTCTCTCACACTTGACTCTCCTCATCTTTCATTTGTTCCTCCAGCCGCCAACGATATGTGCTTGGAGACAGTGCTATGCACCAGATGGCCCGGTCCTCGGTCTTTCTCAGTGGGATGGGGGCACTGGGGGTCGAGATAGGTGGGCAAAACGTCACACCTTTGCACCACAGCACTCTGATATTTAACTGCAAAGTGGTCAAATGACCCGCGGACCCTTCAGTGATTTGACACTAAGCATTTTGACTTGTTTTTACAGCAAAGAATATTGTTCTGGCAGGTGTAAAGGTAGGCATGTTCCTTTAAAAAAATGTTCATCTCCTTTCCAGTATCCTGAAAATCAGATTGCTGAGTCTATGTATATGTGTGTGTTCTGCACAGGCAGTTACCCTTCATGACACAAAATTGTGTGAGACCTGGGATCTTGGCTCTAACTTCTTTATCCGCAAAGAGGATGTATTGAGCCAAAGGAAGAGGTAATGCATGCCACAAGGAGATCTGCAGAGATCCATGTACTCCAAAAATAGAGTCCAGAGTAAGCTGTTGGGACTCTGTAGCAATTCGATGTTGACTTTAGAAGTCTGTTGTTGAGATGAACAATCATCATTCCAAGATAATCCCATACTTGTGGTATTTTGAGGATGATAGTTGGTAGTGCTCTGTAAGATGAGCTGTTGTTTCCCTTACGTTGCCAAGCAAAATTTAAACTGAACTTCTGAAATGTTACTTCATAGAAAATTCACCATCATGCAGTTTTGGGCAAATGAACTAGACTTGCCTGAAATGTCTAAGAGTGGCACTATAGGCAGCTAAATGGAAACAGAACTAGTCACAGAGGTCGTCAAGAATCTGTTTCTGCAAAGTTCAGATACTTGTGATTAGTCTGCGTGTGTATGTATAATTATCTGGAGGTCTAAAGAACTGGGGTCTGTTTCAGAAAGCAGGTTATGTAGAAACTCTTAGCATGTTGAACCTGAACTCTTGAGTTTTCTGTTTCACAAAGCGAGGTTACTTAACCCTGAGCAAGAGGGTTCAGTTAAGCTCGTTTCAGAAGCCAAGGTATCTCAGACTCCTAGTCTGTTACTGTGGTAGGTGGTACCCCCCCCACACACCACTTAATTAATTAATTAAATTATACATTCAGTTGCTCTGTAATTTCTCCCACATCACCTGTTTTTCCTTCACTGCTGCAGCCGTGGTTTCTACAGAAATAAAAGCTCTAATTCAACAAAGAAGGGTAGGAGGGTCTCCCTCATTTACTTGGCGTTGATGGTGAATCATGGTATTGTCACAGTAACTCAGGGTGAACCAACACTGAACACATGTTCTGAAACTGAAAACTCAAAGTTTCTTAAAGGTGGAAAGGTTTGTTGACTCTGAGTTAATACGTTTTTACAATTGAAGTTAATAAAAGGAAACCCTCTGAGTTGGCCTCAAAAGGTTTTGTCTCCTCCTCTGCATTAGTTCTCACACATGCTTACCTTGAATTTTATGTCGCAATCACAGGGTCGAGGCGGTATGTCCTCGGGTTGCAGAACTGAACCCTTATGTCCAAGTTGACATGTGTTCCTCTCCTGTGGACGATAACTCTGATCTCAGTTTCCTCAGAAAGTATCAGGTATGTCGGTGGCTTTCAGAATCTGGTTTATAGACAAACCTGTGAGTCAAAGAAATTTTAAATAAATGTGTTTCCGCCCCCAGTCTCAATAAAACGGTTGTCCAGAACTCCTGTTCATGATTAGACCCTCCAACCTACAGACAAGTGACACATCTCATTTGCTGTCTGCTGTAGCTGTTTGCTTGTTTATAATTATTGTATTTTCTCAGTTTCATTTGAGTTTCCAGTGTTTGACCTAATTCAGAAAGCAGTATTTTTCGCCATTGTTTGCTGTATAGTAATATTTAGTGTCTGTTTTGTTTTCTTCTGCAGTGTGTAATTTTGACAGAGTCAAGTTTGAGCCTACAGAAGAGGGTTAATAAGTTCTGCCACTCACAACAGCCCTCCATTAGAGTAAGTTTGCAGTTCCTCATGTGGTGAAGCATCATGCACACCATGTTATGCGCACGGAGAACACCAAAACGGTTCATGTAAACCTTTAACCTGCCAACCGGTCCAACATTGTTGCATTTTGTTTTCGCCAGTTCATCTGTGGTGATGCATATGGCATCTGTGTCCGAGTGTTTTGTGACTTTGGAGAAGATTTTGAGGTGTCGGACCCCACGGGAGAAGAGCCCAAGGAGATTTTCATCCAAAGTATCACTCAGGTAGTCTTCACGCTCCTTGTAATCTTTTCCCAGAAAGCTGATCTGCAGGAAACTTCACAAACACTTTACCATAATCTTTCACTGACCATCTTCTTCCTCTGTTAGCTGAAGAAAGAGTTTTTAACCTTTGCTATTTTAGGACAATCCCGGGGTGGTAACCTGCATGGACAACCAACCCCATGGCCTGGAGACGGGTCAGAGTGTTGTCTTCAGAGAGGTCAGGGGCATGGTGGAGCTCAACGGCACTGTCCGACAGGTCACAGGTACTAGCGTCTGCCCTGCATTTAACAGTGTCAGTAAATTCAACAAACCCCAACGAAACACGGATGCAAACGTCACTCAAAATATACTTTAGTTTTCTGTTCAGAAAGTTACACATGCAAATGTTTTCACAAGAGACTCTGAGTCATTCCAACATCAGATTTGACTGCATTTTTTGTTAGTCAAGTACTAATATTCTATATGCCACATAATAAGAAAGTAATGCATGTGTGTGTGTGTGTGTTGTATTAGTGCTTTCCCCTCACAGTCTTGCCATAGGAGATACATCCCAGCTACAACCACATGCACACGGAGGTTTCTTCGTTCTGATGAAAAGTCCTAAGACATACAAATTTGTAAGTTAACTGCCTTGTTTTTAAATATCACAGTTGTAGAAAAAAAAAACATGAATATTTAAATAAACCAACTTGAATATGTGCGCTTGCATTCGTCTGTTCTTTCAGGAAACTTTAGAACAACAGTTGTGTGACCCTCAGGTCTTGCTTCCAGATTTAAGTAAACCGGAGGTGAGTTTAAAGACAGCTGGGAGGTTTGTGTCTCACAGGGAGACTGGATTGTCACTTGAACTTAACCTTTTGTTTTTTCACACGTGTTTTTTTTTTTAAAACTACCCATCAGGCCCCGCTGCAGATCCATGCAGCCATGTTGGCGCTGGACACCTTCCAGGAGCAGCACTGTCGACTTCCCAACATCGGGTAAGCTTGGTTTCTATCTCTCTGCTTTTTACCTTCGAGTGCAATCTTCTACTCTACATTCTGTTTCCCATCAGGATGAAAGTGCAGTTTTGAGTGTGTAAAGCTGGTGCAGTGTGTTGGGAGAAGCAAAGTTTTAATCAGTTTTGCTTTTGTGACACCAGGTGTTTGGAGGATGCTGAGGCTTTAGTAAAGCTAACTGAAGAAGTAAATGGAACTCTTAAAAACAATGTAAGTTTTTCTTCTTCTCTCTTGTTATCTCATGTAGAGATGCAAGTCATTATATGTAAACTATATAGGGTACTGAAATGTCAATATAGGTGCAAAATGATTTAAAAAAAGTGGTAGTTGAACATGTAGTCAGAACTGTCTCTGGGAGAGCCACATGAAAGTCATCGTCAAAGTACATTTACGTTCAGTGAGAATAAATATTGTGTGCTTTACATGTAAACTGAAGAAATATGATTTTGACCTGTAAATACGTACAATTTCAAAGCACTGTTATATTTATTAGGGCTGGGCAACAATTAAAATTTTTTATCGCATTATTTCCCTGATTAATTACGATTAATCGCATTGTATATGCAAAATCAAATAATGAATTCAAAAGTAGTGTAAAATGCACTTTTATTGAACTGTTCTGCTGCCATATGAACTAAAGTGCCAAAACATAACACTTTTAACATCAGCACTTGTCAGTAACACACATTTAGTGTAAATCTCATCTTAAAAAATGTAAAATAAAATGAAGCTTATTGCCACTTAGCTTATTGTTATTACAGAAGAAACTGTATTCTCTGCATTTAGGTTGGAAAAAAAAAACCTGATTATGTTTCTGTATCTTCTTGCAGCAATTGCCTAAATTGTGTTGGAAAATTCTGTTTTATGGGACATCAGCTGTCCAATATCATGCACCCTAATCTTATTAGTTTAGTGGGATGCATGCAGATGTTTTCTGTAACGTATGATATCATGCATGTTGATGAAGATCACTGACTTTTTCTTCCCTCCGTCCTTCATTCTTCATAGGCTCCTGTTAATACTGAGCTGGTGCGCTGGCTGTCCAGGACAGCGAGGGGGACTCTTCCTCCGTTAGCTGCAGCTGTAGGAGGAATAGCCAGTCAGGAAGTTCTCAAAGCCATCACAGGGAAGTTTGCGCCACTGCAGCAATGGGTAGGTTTCTAAAACTGAGCTGTTGACCTCTATTTCAGTGAAATGGTTTTTCTTTCCAGTTTGACCTTGCCGTGTAGTCTGATCTCACTCCCTCTGGTTTTCTTCCGCATGTTCAGTTTTATCTTGACGCCATCGAGGTGGTCCGGCCTCTTCAGTCTGTTTCTGTTGAGGAGTTTTTCCCAAAAGGCGATCGATATGATGGATTACGAGCTTGCATTGGTGAATCATTGTGTCTTGAACTACACAAGCTCAGGGTTTTTATGGTAGGAACCGGACTTTATGAGTGGATTAAAATCATTCATGGAATGACGTTTAAGTTTTTGTCTAAGTAAACCTTACTTTTTATGTCTCCTAAGGTTGGCTGTGGCGCTATAGGCTGTGAGATGCTAAAAAACTTTGCCCTACTTGGGGTGGGATTGGCTAAGAGTTCAGGAGAGGTGCGTATCACCTCCTCACTCGTTTTTATCCTGCTGGTCTGACTGCATTTTTTTTATATATTTCCTCTCTTGGGAAAATGAGTTTACAGATATGAACTGAGCTGTACATGTCACTTCTCAGGTGTGCATCACAGACCCAGATCTTATAGAAAAGTCTAACCTCAACAGGCAGTTCCTCTTCAGACCGCACCATATACAGGTAAATGGATGTTGCAGTTGAGGGTTTTGTAATAACTGAAATCACTGCTGACTCACTTTATTTATTTTTTTTTTCCTGTCACAGAAACCAAAAAGCACCACTGCAGCAGAAGCCACTCGTGATATTAACCCAGACCTGCAGGTGGATGCTCACCTGAACAAGGTGTGTCCGGCAACTGAGAGCATCTACAATGACTCCTTCTACTCCTCGCTGAGCGTAGTGGTCACTGCACTGGACAACGTGGAGGCGCGGAGATATGTGGACAGGTTGGTGAAGACGGATGCAAACTCCACCATCTTAAAGGAACAATGTAGAACATTTTTGAACATTAATTAGACCAGTAAATTCCTATTTTCTGTGGCAGAAGGTGGCGATGGCTTGTTTGTCAGACAGTCCCTGTCCTCCTGTTTAAATGTATTCATAGTTGGGTTCAATTAGGGCAGCCATTCCCAAACTTAAGAATACCAAGGCCCAAATTGAAATGTGAAAAATCTCTGCAGCCCACCCAATCCTTTAATCACAACTGTGATCAACATACAGGACTAGGAACCATGTAAGGGGTCAACAAATAAGGGTGACACTTGTCATATTAAGTTAAGATGACAGTAGAAAAACACTTAACTGGTTTGTTTTATTAATTCTTAATGTTTTTTAATCATGTCATGAATATCTTACAGTAATTCAAAACATATTTAAAAAAGATTGAGGATTTAAAACACATTTGTTTAATTTTAATGACCTCTCACGGCCCACCTGCAGTACCACGACGGCCCACCAGGGGGCCGCGGCCCACACTTTGGGAATCACTGAATTAGGGTTTTTGTTCATTTTGTTTTGATCTGAGTTGCTCTTTGCTGTTCTAATGAGGCACTCAGTGGTTTCCTGTGTTTGTATGTTGTACCTTTTATGTTTTCAATATCCATATGTTATGACCATAATTTGATTGAGTGTTTTTTTTTCCTCTCTCTCTCTTATTCATGACATTTTTGTGCAAGTTTCAAGTTTAGAAAATATTTCAGCATGCAGTTAAAAGGTGTCACTGTTATTTCCAGTCGCTGTGTGTCCAATCAGAGACCTCTCCTGGATTCTGGCACCATGGGAACTAAAGGACACACTGAGATTATTGTGCCAAACCTGACAGAATCCTACAATAGCCATGTAAGTCCATGGGAAAAGCTCAGAGTTTCTGGTCAAGTTTTTTTTTTTTTAATCCTAATTTGTTCTTTAAAATAACAGAGTTATTGTAGTTCAGTCACGATCCCAAAAATATCACCTCTTTTACCTCCCAGAGGGACCCCCCAGAAGAGGAGATCCCATTCTGCACCCTCAAGTCTTTCCCTTCTGTAATAGAGCACACGATCCAGTGGGCCAGAGACAAGGTCTGACTGCTTAAACGCTCACCAGCGTTTTCCATGTTGCACATAAGCTTTTCCATATTTATTGACTCTGTCCTTTCATTTATTTTTTTTCCTGTGCTTGTCTAGTTTGAGAACGCCTTTGTTCATAAGCCCTCCATGTACAACTCATTCTGGCAGACGCACTCGTCAGCTGAAGCAGTGCTGCAGGTAAATTTTATTTTCTCTGTCACGAACATTGCTTGTATTCACTCATCGCATCCCTTAAATCCGTCGTTTATGTGCGTATGTAGAAAATGCAAGCAGGAGAAAACCTGGAGGGGTCATTCCAGGTCATTAAGCTGCTAAGCAGACGGCCCAGTCGGTGGGAGCAATGCATCGCCGTTTCCCGTCTGAAATTTGAAAAGTATTTCAAGAGGAAGGTAATTGGATACCTCAAAGAGATTAGATGTGTTATATAATTGCAATTACACAGTTTGTTACAAACTGAAGTTAAAAATGTTTTTTTAATTTTTTTTGTAGGCCCTACAACTGTTGCACTCCTTCCCTCTGGACACAAGGTTAAAAGATGGGAGTAAGTTCTCAGTCATTTCCTGCTAAAGATCTAAAATCACTACATAACAGTTAATTGTGTGTAACTGCATCATAACACATTACTTTCTCCCTCCTTAGGTTTGTTTTGGCAGTCTCCAAAACGACCTCCAACACCTATAGAATTTGACTTGAAAGACTCTTTGTGAGTACTTTTCTTCCAACGAAGCTGATGCTTTTCTTGTTGTGTGTTTCTCATCCAAACTTACAGATTTTTTTTTTTCTCCTCCTATCAGGCACTTAACTTTCATCGTCAGCACTGCAAGGCTCTTCGCAGAGATTAATAACATCCCTTACTCAGAAAAGGTAGGTCACGTACACAGTTTAAACACACTCGCTCGTGTGATTATGTCGTGTGTAAAAGCAGGACTATTTTGTATCAGGATCTTTCTGAAGAAGTGGTGACCAGGATTCTTTCCAATGTAGAGATTCCCACGTACAGACCCTCCCAGAAAGTAAGCTCTTTTTCTTTATTTTTTTTAAAGAATTATTTGGGCTTATTATTTGTCCGACTGTTAAAATGACAGTTGTTGTGAATCTGTTGCTGCCAGTCCATAGAGACGGATGAGACCGCTAAGAAGCCCGATCAGATAAAGTTGCCGCTAAGCAGCGAAGAGGAGAGAGAGGTCATCACACAACTGGAACAGGTCATTGCTGCAGATGGGGTGTCACCAGGTATACAAACATTTTTCCACTTTTCCATGAATAAAGGCAGACTTTATTTACGGTAGCTGCTTAGGGTACCAGGCCTTTAATTATAATTCTCATTATTATTAGTAGGACTTGTCATATTTATCTACAGTGCCTTATTTGAATGCCTCAAAATGTAATCTGGAATGGTGAATATAATGCTGTTTGCATATGAGTCAAATGAATTTGATTCATTCATATGGGATCCTGTATATGCAGAACTGCATCTTTTTTTTTTTCAATTTATTCTGCCTCTGGAAGTGCATTGAAAATTTTCTCGATAAACAAAACTGCAAAGAGTTTAACAATCATTTAACTTCCCTTCAGGGATTAATAAAACAAACTAGTAGACTGATCAGTAAATTCAGGTGGAAACCTCTGGTTTAGGTTACTTTTTATTTGTACCTGTAAATTGATGTGCTTTGCAAAGTTGAGAGTACAAGTCTCATTCACAGCCGAAATAACACACATATAAAGATAAAATCTAGTAAAAAAAATCAACAACAGATGGGAACAGTAAAAAGCAATAAAATCAAGTAAATCAGTGAATCGGTAAAAGCGCTCCAGTGGTAATCAGATTTACTCCTGCAGAAGTAAAAAGTGCTATAAAATACAGGATAACCAATAAAACAAATAAGCTATTTAAAGTACCAATTAATATAAAAATCTCAATAAATAAATGTGCAGGTGTTAAAGCTTGTTCATTAGTATAATAGCAGCAGGAACAAAGCTGTTCCTAAAACATTTAGTTTTACACCTTGGAACTAAAAACCAATGTCCAGAGGGAAGAAGCTGAAACTTTAACGTGCAAACCTGTCTGGTGTACAGGGAGTCTGGACTGGTCTGAAACTGACCAATGAGCTCACTCGATCGTTTCATTAATTGATTTAGGGAATTCTTGTTTTGGACAGAAATACTCCCAACCCATTATACCAAAGAAAACGCTTACAGATTTAATAAAAGCACGACAAAACCTTATAGTTGGATTTAGTCAGATTATGGAAAGCTTATGTAATGTACACTGAGTGGATGGTGGTTCATGAGCCTCAAGAATTTCTTTCACAAAGCTTAACTATTCAACAGGCGAAACATCTCAGCTCAGATCAGAAGATCTCCCAACTTGGTGCTTCACATTTATTATTGATATTGTTCTGTCAAGGTAATTCTGTCTACATATTCCATAAACTTGAAAGAAAGACAAAAAAAAAAAAAATTGCCTTTCCCATTGATGCAGTGAAGTTTGAATTTATCTGAAAAGGCATTTCCAACGTTGAACACTAGGGGGCATAGTTCATACACCAAGGGGAACTGCAGTCAAGAGGGAATGAGCTGTCTAACTTCATACATTATGCCACTCTTAACCAGTGGTTCTTAACCTGGGTTTGATCAAACCCTAGGGGTTCGGTGAGTCAGTCTCAGGGGTTCGGCAGAGGTCTCGGGGGCAATCCTTTTCAAGGATGTTGGACATAAAAACAAAGAAAAGGAACAGACTTTGCTGTGAAAATGACACGAGAGCGGCACTTGCCAGGGTGACCCACGTATTTCTGAACTGGTCTCTCAGAGGCAACAGCAGAAGTTACACTGATTTACAGTAAATATTCATTATTATTGTAGCCAGATGGAAATAAGGTGATGAGTGTGTGTTAGGCTCTAGGCTGGGATCGGCTCCAGCAACCCTCATGACCCTAATGAGGATAAAGCGGGTTCAGAAAATGAATGATAAATACAGTAAATAATAAGTAAGGTATGTAATTCATGCAGTTCATGCATTATATTTTGTTTTGCTTATTGAAAACAGTGATGTTTCATTTTGTGCACCAGTAAAACATATACTTATGTCTTGAATTTGAAGGGAAAAAAAAAATATTTTCAATAAAGAAGGGTTTGGTGAATGTGCTTATGAAACTGGTGGGGTTCAGTACCTCCAACAAGGTTAATAACTGCTTTAAACACTTCCTGCAGAATGTCAAAATAAAATCTCTTCTCTGATTAACTGGATAATTTGATTTTCTTAGCTTGGCTTCTACTATGTAACCCAAGTGAACACCTGAGGAAATACACTAAACAGATTCTCAAGCATAATTGGTTCTTTAAAAACTGAATTCCCAGGTTGTTGTACTGTATGCATTTTTTGTACTGTATGTGACATTTTGCTTGTGCATTTTAATCTATAAAGCCATATTTTAGTCTATAAAGCATATTCCCATCTCTGTTCATCAGTAACTTTGGCTCTTTGACATTTAACCTGCAGAGAGGCTACAGATGACTCCCCTTCAGTTTGAAAAGGACGACGACAGCAACGGCCACATAGATTTCGTCACGTCAGCGTCCTCCCTCAGAGCCAGAATGTACTCCATCGAGCCAGCTGACAGGCTAAAAACCAAACGCATCGCTGGCAAGATTATTCCCGCTATCGCCACGGCGACAGCTGCTGTGGCTGGACTGGTGAGAACGGTCGTCCCGCTAAACCCTTCAGTATTTCTGCTCAGTTGTTGTGGTTGTCTTGCAAAAAGTTCAAGTTTTTTTTTTTTTTTTGATCAAGGTCTTTTTTTATTTTCAAATATATAACAAAATAGAGCAGACAAGCATGAGACAGTTAAACCAAGTTCCTAAGAAACACCCCTCCCATGCCCCCCTCCAAGGACCATCGGTGAACTGTGATTTGATATTCCCCTTTAAATGTTCAGTATTGATGCTTGCACCTGACACGCCTGTTTGGTGGTAACTATTAGTTATTATTTTTCGTGTGCTAAGGTGGCCCTGGAGTTGATCAAGGTGGTTGGAGGCTATGGGTTTGAATCTTTCAGAAACTGCTTCTTTAACCTGGCCATTCCAGTCGCCGTGCTCACAGAGCCCGCCCCCGTCAAACAGACGCTTATCAAGTAGGTGGATATTTACGGATGCTTTTCCATCACTCACACTGTGGTGATTTAATAAAACCTGGTGGAAAAAGATCCGACTCTCTTGACTTCCGTCTGCTTTTAATATGCTGTTTTTGATTGCTCAGTGCGATGTCTTTAACAGGAACAGCATCTTCTTCACCATCTGGGATTGTTGGACTATCTTTGGACATGAGGACTTCACTCTTTCTGACTTCATGAACGCAGTGAGGGTGAGATGTTCAGTCTCGTCGTCTTTGCGTTTCAGTCGCAGTCCTATTTTGCCATTTTAATATTGTTTCCATTTTGTAGGAAAAGTATATGATTGAGCCAACTATGGTTGTGCACGGTGTAAAGATGCTCTACGTGCCTGTGATGCCGGGACACTCAAAGAGGCTCAAACTGACGTAAGTGCTTTCATCTCAACTCTCCGTTTTCTTGTGAAGCCCTTTTTGGAGGCACGACACAGAACATATGGTTCTCTTTACTTAAATGATTTATTAACCACTTGAACTGGACGGGTTTAACCTTGGCCTTCCACAGGATGCAGAAGCTTATCAAACCACCAGCCGACCGCCGCTACGTTGACCTCACGGTCTCATTCGCTCCAGAAGCAGACGGAGACGACGACCTCCCCGGTCCCCCCGTCAGGTACTACTTCAGCCCTGACGGCAAGACGCCCTGACAGACCTTCTAGATGTCACCTCCAGACCTCTTGTGTCCTTACTTCCCTTCTTTTATGTAAACCGTTATACCCCCAAGAACATAAGCCTGGGCCAAGAGTTTCCCTGCAGGAAGTTTCCTGGCAGGAGCACAGCCCCCAGTACTTCATGCAGCGAGAAAGGCCGGACCCGGCGCCGGTTTTTCTTGCCTCACATCTAGCCAGTGGATCACGAGGCTGTTTGAGTAGCACTTATTATTGTACCTTTGTACATATATTTCCTCTGTTCTGTTTTTTACTCTGGTGAAATGCACAGCTCTGTGTTGATGCCTTAATTGTTAACTTTTTTTGGTTGTTTTTTGGCAGTGAGCCTGACTAAAACTGTTTACATAAAGCTCCATACCCCAACAGATAGTCCATCTCAGTTTTTTTTTTTTATCTACCTAACTCAAAAGAGGAGTTTAAGCAGGACTGTTGGCACAATAAACATTTATAGTTAGTCATCACTTCATCTCCCACTTCATTTTAAAAAAAAAAAAAAAAAATCAGTTTTATAGTTGAAGAGTTTAACAGGTAACAGACGGAAAAATCACCAAAGATACTGATCATTAATGTGTCTGCAGATGATTTACCTTTTCTGCTCACTTTCACTCCCTCATAAAAACATGTTCTTTTTCATAAGGAGTGGATTTTTACCTGAACAGTTTAAGAGTAAACGCACGCAGACGGTGTCTTGATGAAAAGATGCGGCTGATGTGCGGACAGTAATGTTGGCAGAACCGCCCAACTGTAGCTTCAGCTCTGACCTAACGTATCTGCTTAGGTAAAGGCTAGACTGAGATCATTTTATGTTCGTTAAATTTAGTACTGTCATGAATTCAACATGTTTGATGCAGAGAAAACCCTTGTTTGGGCAGACAAGCAACATCTGCACACATTTAAAAAAAAAAAAAAAAAATCTTTTGAATCAAATGTTTGTTGTTAATGATTTGTCATATTTGTTTATAGATGTATGTATGTGACATGTATTTATTTACTTGTTACTCTTTTTTGTTTTTTGTCAAACTGAGCCTGTGTTGGTGAGATCTGTTAAGTCATGGTGCACTGGTTAAATGTTAGTAACGAACGCGAGTCGTCACAAGTGTTTTATTAAAGCAAATCCGTTTCCCTCACATTTAGTTCCACTTGGTGGTTGTGAAAAGGCCCTTTGGAAAAAGTCTGTACTGGCTTATATTGGCAATAAAGACCATGAAGTTTTGAAATGGAATCGATGAACTCGGTTTGTGTTGCGTTTGAGATCCACTGGAAGATCTTCGTAACAGCTCGTTTCATTTGTAGGACTTTGTGTCCCAAAATCTGAACGAAGGCCCCACACACACACCTCTTCTTCAGCTTTCATTCATTTCTCTGCCCATAATTAAAGCTGGTAACTTTGGGTCTATGTTGCAAACATCTACCACATAAAGAACAACTCTTGTGCAGTGAATTTCAAAAGTGTAAAACAATAGCGTTGATGAGAGACAATGATAGAACGGTCCAATAAAATGGAAGCTTTCAAGATGTCCTCAAGATAGAATCTGCTGAGTCTTTTTTTTCTTTTTAAATCGCCAAACTTCTCAACTTGTATACATATTTTTTTTTTTATTACATATCATCTGACAATCCCAAAACAGAAGTATTATAACTGCTGTACATTGGTAAATTGATGTATTCAATATTATATATATATATAATATATTTAAAAGCTTATGCAGATTAATAGTGAATTCATAAATGGGATTTATTTTACATTTCATCGTTGAGAAAGTGATTTAAAAAATCTGTGCAAATGATATCTACATATATTACAAAACACTGAAAAGATGAATTATTGTGATGTCATGATTAAAAAGTCAGTTCATATATCCAGGTCCTGTAAGTTCCCCCAACTGGGTCCCACTTTGACTTTGGCCTTCAGCTTTACATACAGCTTCACTGCTGACTCCATCTCCCTCTTGACTATCTGTGCAACCTGAAGGAAGAAAGAAAGGATTTTTCACCACTCTTAAAAACATGTGTACCCTATAATGTGCACCCGTCCAGTCACTGCAGATGTAGTCTGTTATTTAAACAAGCACACTTTTCCAAGACGCTGCTATTGATTTGACAGCTCAAACAGTAATTCCCATACCCAGTGATTCCCAAAGTGTGGGCTGCGGCCCCCTGGTGGTCTGTCGTGGTACTGCACGTGGGCCGTGAGAGGTTATTAAAATTAAACAAATGTTTTTTAAATCATTGATCTTTTTAAAATATGTTTTTAATTACTGTAAAATATTCATGACACAATTTTAAAAAACAAGAAGTAATTTTTAAAAAAAAAACAGTTAAGTGTTATTCTACTGTCATCTTAATATGACAAGTGTCACCTATATTTGTTGACCCCTTACATTAACACATTGGAGCATAGCTTCTAGTCCTGTATGTTGATCACAGTTGTGATTAAAGGTTTGGGTGGGCTGCAGAGATTTTTCACATTTCAAATTGGGCCTTGGTATTCTGACGTTTTGGAATGGCTGCCCATACCTGTATGAGGTCCTGCTCTGTGGTTTCGTAGATGAGCTCGTCGTGCAGCTGGAGGATAAAGTAGGCTCCCCGAAGCTGTGAGGTCCCAGCTCTGCGTTGATTACGGGCTGGTGTGGCACCACGTATGATTTATTCACAGTGTTAAATGTGAACCTGTCTGCATGTAACGTTCATAGCAATAATAATTTTAAAAACAAACAACACCATGGTGAGGTTACCTGCACGTATGTGTTGGTGCGACAGCGGCGCTGCAGGATAAGTTTGTCGTAGCCGCTTCTGGATGTTCACAGTAGCCAGTTTTACAATGTCAGCTGCTGAACCCTGCACGGTCGTGTTCACAGCCTGGCGCTCTGCCTGAAGGAGCAGTGGAGGCCAAAGAGGGACATTCAATCACAGTAATAATTTTAAAAAGAAATAAAAAGAACTATGCATGAGTTTTATGCCACTTCGATTACACAGGTGAAATGCAGTATCTGTTCTGATGGAGAGGCGTACTTACGTGCTTTAATGTGCGTGTTGGTGCTGGTGATGCCGGCTAAATATCTCCTACGGCCCATCAGCGTCCGAACGAAGCCATCCTTTATGCAGTTCTTCACAGTCTGTTTAAGAAAGGCATTTATACCTGAAAACAAGACGAGGATGTCATTTCTCAGAATGGCGGTGCAAGTTACTTCTATTTATCAGCAGACCTTCTATATTCAGACACGTGTCCGGGTGGCGATAAAAACAGAGTCAGTCTTATCATCTGCATTAGGACGTGTACTCGGCTGGAGGTAGAAGGGTCTGTCCATTTAATGTGCACAGTGCTTCAGTGGGCCCTTTCATCTGTACCATATCAGTGCGGCTGCTGGCCTCAGTCTGCCCACAAGCTGTTTTAGGGCCAGCAAACATATAAGACAAATGCCGTTTCTTCTTTTCACAAGCTGCTCAAGTCCTACTGAAATGGCCGTGACCTGCTTTGATCGAAATACCACAGAGAGGCAGTATGAGAGAGAGCTCTCTTTTTAGCCGTGTCTGTACGTTTCTGTCCCCAGCAGCCACATACTGGAGCTGGAGTAAGCCCCTTGACTTCACCCCCTTGTTTTTTTTATTTTTTCAGTGAGGTGTTTATTTGAGATCCGTAACGCAGCACATCTGACCGGATGACAGAGGATACGGTCCCTTGGAGCTCACACACACCGAACTGATACAGAAGAAATGCTTCGCTGTCAGTCGACAGTTCAGCTGTAGACAATCTGCTCTGATGCTTCTTTTGGACACAATCTCAAGAGCCTCGTTTTGAACTGGCCCTGGTTGTTAAATTTGAGCACCACAGACACGACTATGATGGGTAGCAGACCTGCTAAATATCAGGTTGTAATTCCTATCATCTCTAGCTATGGACTACAGTGACCCCTGGGGTTCATCTGAATCTGTTTCTGCTATGCAGACTATTATGTTTTATTTGATTTTTTTTTTTTTTTTTTAATTTGGCTCACGTTAAGAACTGTTGTTTTGGCGAGCAACCGGTGTATGTTGTAATGGCAAAAGTGCTTCCGCATTACTAATGCTGCATTCACTGGCAAAGAGGACCGGGAATTTTCAACTTCTGATAAGGTAAAAAAAAAATTAAAAGAAAATGTTAATAATAAGAAGTCAGATTCCCCAGTCAGGATGTCATCAAAATCCCTAGGTAAAGTGAATGAACTATGATCTAAAGCTGTGGATAAATAAAAGATGGGGAAGCTTCTTATTGTGCTTTGAAGATAAAATAGCACCTTCCAGAGTGGGTGACATTCACTGTTACTACTTTCACTTTGTAATTTATTTATTTGTCTTTTAATCTTAGTTAGCTAATAAATATTTTGGGTCAGGCTGAATGCAAAACCTCAACTTTGATGCAACTTAAATGTACCAGAAAACACGAGAGTAGAGCGTTCCTTTCAATCAACTGCATCCCAGCGATGACTGATCAACTGTCACAGCCCTGCAGTCTGAAGGGGAACAGTGGCAGTTACTAGAAACCCATCACACCGGCAGGCGTTCGACTGCCCACAGTGCAGGCACGAACGCTGGCGCAGCTGTAATGCCCACCGTACCTTTGTATCTGGCTTTAAAACTCTCGATGTAGCAGGCGCGTCATTCTCCTCCACTCCCATCTGCTCCCCCAAGGACTTTGCGCCCATTCCATAGATGATGCCGTAGCAAATCTGCCAACCAACACACCGGCGTGAGCTTACAAGTAAAAGTCTGCGAGTACTTTTTCTTGTTACCCAGTCTTTCCTGCCTAGTCGGACCTGCTTTGCTTGTTGTCTGAGGCCGTCCTGCACAGACTCCAGGTCAATGTTTTTCCACTCGGCAGCGATGCAGCGAAACACATCTGCTCCTCCGTTCAGCACCTTATACAAACACAGTGGGTCAGTGATTTCACTTTGTTGATGGACTGAAATGTGACGTTTTCTTGGCGTGCAAACCTGCAGGAGGCGCTGATCCTTTGAGAGGTGAGCCAGCACTCTCAGTTCGAGCTGGGAGTAATCAGCCGCCAATATCATCCCGCCTACGGTTAAGTAGAGACAAAACATGGCACAGTCTGAGATAAAGCTACAGGAACTCCTTATAACAGGCAGAGAAAAAATAATAATTATATCGTCATTCAGACCTGAAAAGGGAATGAAAGCATGTCTCATGCTGACAGAGAAGGCTGGGCCCTGTTGTGCAGGTCCAGCTGCAACTTTTGACACCACAGACGATCTCCTTTTCCTGTAAAAAACAGTGCATCAATGTTTTAACAGAAGCCAATCATTTTCTAACCCGTTATTCGTCTTAGATCTTATTACAGTCAACGTCAAATACAAGAGTGAATGAAATCAAGAGCATCCTCCATCGAATACAACATGTAATACGGTTTATTGCTGGAGCCCATCTCGGCTCTCTTTGGGCGACCTGTCCGGGTCACCAGTCCATGCAGGCAAACAACCACAACCACGCACACCCACTCCTGCTGGCAACTTAGAATCGCCAATTATCCTGACTCAGACTGCGGGAGGAAGCCAGAGGAAGCGGAGAAAACTCAGCGAGGACATGCAAACTCCACACAGAAAAGACCCGAAGCAGAAACCTCCTTGCTGGGAGGCAGCAGTGCTGACCGCCGAGCCAACGTGCCGTGTCTTTGGCATGTTACTGTTTTCCCATCGGGCATCGATTAAGAGCAAGGGCCTCTGAGCCTCTGAGGGCACTCACCCCGGCTTGGTGGTCACGCAGACGCTGCTCTGTGAAGGCGGGCTCTCTCCTACCACTGTGGGCATGTAAATGTCAAAGTCTTTGGGGACATTCTGTATGTTGGGCTCCGTGAAGCTCACTCTACCTGAAAACAAGAGCGAGCGCCGTCATGTTATTTTACGACTGCAGGATAAAAGTACTTGCAGGTACATTAGTCTAGGTTTAACACATACCTTCCTGTAAGGAGGTGTGAATGTAACTTCTGCGTGTGTGTGTGTTTTACCTGTGGCTGTGTGGGTCTGGGTGATGGGGTATATTCTGTCCATCTCCAGTGAAGGGTGATACTGCTTCTCCCTCTGCAGGGGGAACACCACTTTAGTCAAGGCATTAGTGATCCGCCTCCACTCCAAAATCACACCTGGCAATGGGTGCAGAGGACGAAGCTTCTCCAGAACATCCTAACGAGGGAAATAAACATCTTGGATCTGACGAGTCACAGCGCAGAGAGGAGCATTCAGATATCACCACAAAAATAATTAAAGTAAAAAGAAACAGGGTCGGACCTTGGTGGTGCTGAACTGCTTTCCGAGTCGTATCCTGCCACCGCCTCTCCTGGTGTAGCCCAGAGTCTTCTTGCTTCTTGGTCCATCGACGTCCCCGTTTGGAGGCAGGTGGAGCTCCAAGAACAACACCTACGGCGTGAACGCAACCAAGGGTACAGTGAGTTTGGAAGCGTTATCACTCACAAGCGCCTCCCTGAGAGAAGTGCCCTGACCTGTGCAACGTCGTCTACGCTGGTGAGGGAGAAGCTGCGCCTGGCCAGACTGTAAGCCTCAGATTCCAGCGCCGACAGCTTGGCTTGCATCACGTGTTTTTGTCTTTCGCATTCTTCGACGCTGAAACCAACTCCGTTCAGTTCCAGCAAGGCCAGACAAACCTGGGAAGGCATCTCTACTCTCCTAAACAAATCTGACACAAATGTACAATCACGTTAAAACTGAAATACTTTGTTTCCCTTCCCACTGAGAGTCTGAAAGAAAGCCGGCTCTTTGTACCCGAGAGCCCATCTGTGTCCAGCAGACCCGTGAGATGGTTCATGACGGCGTGTGTGAGCACACTCTCGGTTGCTGCCCTGACGCGAGGACAGTATGAATGTGCGTTCCCGAGTCCATCCAGGACAGGTAACTCTTCGGGACAGTAGACAGTCACCATGTTGGAAATGGTCCTCTCCTCACTGCCGGGGTCGAGCAGCCAGCATGCAACCTGCGGCAGACATCTGTCACTTTGCTGAATTATAGTTTCCGACTGATATTTTCACCAAATTAAGCTTTTTTCCCCCCATATTTGAACCATCCCACACAAGATTTAAATTGGGCCTTTGCTAGAGTTATTCTATAAGAGTCCATGTTCTTCTTTATAACTGGTTGCATTATTGGTTCATTTTCAGTTTTCAGACACCTCCACCCACACACCTGCCTATAGTTGTCATAATATAAGTACATACAAATTTTTAACTTCTCAGGCCAATGGAAAATAACTATTATTACATCTGTCCTGTACCATATTAGTGTGTCTCCTCTCTCTGTCCTCCATCCCTCCTTTTTTCCTCCTTTATCAGGCCGGCCTTTGGCAGGAGGGTCCCCCCCCCCTTATGATCCAGGTCCTGCTTAAGGTTTGTCCCCTTTTAAGGGAACTTTTTACTTGCCACTGTTTCTACACTTAATATTTAGTAATATTTGCTCAGGAGTCATGCTCTGGGTCTCTGAAAAAACACCCGGAGACTGTTTGTATCGTAATGGACACTGAATAAATAAAAGTTGAATTGAACTGAGCCGCAAAATTTATTCAAGTACTTATTCAAATGATGCAGAATTCTCAAACAGCTCTATCTTTCACTTGTCTGTCCGACTAAATATTAGTCCAAAAGGCCTGTCTGTGGCTGTATCTTCATTTACAAATTACCCAGAAGGCTGTTTTTCCTGTCGTGCTGGTCAGGTGTGAACACTGCTCTCTAAAAAGAGCTACTTGCAAGGTTCTGCAATTTTTAAAGAGGGATTTTAAATAGATTTAAAAAGCATCTTGTGAAGCACGGTGTGCTCATATGATTTCATTTTCTCTTGCGTCCTCACCTTTGGATCTTCACAGTCTCCCTCCAAGCTGACGTCACAGCTTAGTACGAGAGTCCTGTACGCCTCGATGATGTCATACGCAACTAGAACCCGGTGACCTTCTGACTGTCGGCTCAGAAGGTCCTTCACCTGCTCCAGCCTCTCACTCACTGGCAAATCCGCATCCAGCGGAGGAGGAGCCAGACTGGAGCTCAGACCTAACGGGTGTCAGACAACATGAATAAAGGACACACTTTTAAAAGTGTGACTGTTGCGCATCAACATGCGTGGGTTTGTCGGTACCTCTGCTCTGCTCCTGCTGCAGAGATATATAGTACGCATCTCTGTCTCCCCAGCAAACAGACAGTCCAATCAATACAAGTCCCTCGCTGTCCCTCACTGGAAAACCATTATCCATGTTTAGCTTCTGAGGAGCTTCTGATGCTGCACAGAAAGAAGGCGTAAGTGACGACACTGCATTCAAAATGCAATTTATGTGCTTAGTGTTTACTTATGGCTGAATTGGAGCTAAAAAAAAAAACAGGGGCCAAAATAAAGACAAATTCAGGAAAAATATTTATGAAATGACTGTGTTTGGCAGTACTTTTAATGCTCTTAAGTCAATGTGATGTTTGCGCTCGTGTGTCAAATACCTGTCCTATGCTTCCCTCCAATTTCCCCGTCGGGTTGCCGTCTGTGCTCCCTCGTCTCACAGGCCAAAGCCAGAGAAAAGCGCTCCTTTGTTTTCCATTCTTTCATGAATGTGTCAAAGAGGCGCCGATCACTCGCCACGTCGATGATGGAGAACGTCCCTGCGTTGCTGGAGCAGGGCGATTCGTCCTGGGACAGCTGGAGAGTGAAGTCGTCAGAGGTCACAGGGGACTCTGCACCAGGGGGAGGCTTTGGCTGGTGCGACAGAGGAGAGGCACACTCAATGTGTGGCAAGGGTTTAGTTCTGGGACTTGAGCGTGGGACGGACTTCAAATCCCTTTTTGGCATCACGTTTGCGTCCCGTCTGCGGTCGGAAGCAGGAGCGACTGCTGACGGGTGGCTCTTGTGTCCTGTGTGAGACACGAGGCTTTCTCCATTTGCTGGCGTTGACTGGTTCAGTGGCTGAGTGGCGACAGGTGACTGGACAGACGAGGTGGTCAGTTTCACTCTCGGTGTGACGGGCGGTCTCTCCTGAGTTGGGGGAATGAGGTCGGCAGCAGAACCCGGCCTCTCGGTTGCATCGTCTCCGTCGTGGCTTGAGGTTTTCCCCTGTTGGGAGTCATTCTTTGCGGAATCGGGATCCTCTGACTTCTTCCTTTTTCTGCCCGGTTGCATTACTGGATCATCTGCGTCTGTAGCAGCGGCTTGCGTCTGGGAACCTGTGCAGCCCGGCTGGTCCGACATGCTGGGCCAGCGGTCAAATATCTCTTGCAAACCGGGGCTGCAGTAAAATTCATTTTCAGATGCATTTTGCACATTTAAGTTTTTAAAAACTGGATTGTCTGACAATAAAACAGCAATCCTCTCATTTGTCGTCTTCTCTACCCTTTTTGCAGTTTCCCCTTTCTCATTAGGCATTTCATGCCTCCGTCCTTGTTCAGCATCTTCATTAATAACCGGTATAACATTTTTAGTTTGATTATTGCAAGCTTTTTCCTCGTCACTCTCGTTTTGAATTCTAGCAGGATCAAGCGGTGACTGTATCTGACAGGGTGTTGAATGTGAATTTATCAGTGGCTGTTCGCGTCGATCGCTGTGTTTGCCTGAATGCTGCACCTCCTGCTCTTTTTCACTTCTCTCCGTGTATTTGTAAAAGCTCTGCCTCTCCAGAAAGTGCTCACCGACCAACAGCGAGTCGCCCCACTCGGACAGGTTAAAGAAGGACTCGCCCCATCGGACCGCTTCCTGCTCTTCCGCTTCCTGGTTGGCCAGGAGCTCGCTGCGTCGTCTCTGCTGGGTTGATGGAAGAGGGCACTCAGCTCTGACTTCCTGGCTCGCGCAGTCTTCTTCATCTGACCGCTCAGGCGTCTGGTGCGGCCCCGGGGCTGCGAGCTGGGGGCTGACGTACAAACTGTCGAAGAGAAAGCTGCTGCTTCTGTTCGGACTCTCACGTGCATCTCCTTCATCTTTATCCACGCTACCACCATCAGCTGAACCAGGGGATATCTGTGAAAATATTGTGGTAGTTTACGTTTTTTTAAAGCATATAAATATATCTTGTAGGTGTGTCACAGATGATAGCAGTCTCTCACCTGGTGGCTGGTGTTGAGGATGAGCTCCATCTGGCTGTCTGTGAGAGAAATATTGAATCTGGGAGATGCAACGTCAGGGCCTTCGAGTTCATCTCTCCTCTCATCTGCCTTTTCCACTTGCTCTCCTGCTGATCCTACCATCTCCTCCCTTCTCCCTTTTGCATTTTGACCAGCTGACCTCTGCCCCCGTCGCTGTTGTCTCTGCACTCGTATGTCTGCTGACCAATTATTCTTTCTGTCTGAGTGTCCAGCTCCAAACTGTCACCGAAACTTTCTTCTTTCGTGTTCACCCCTCCCTGAGCCCCTTCGTCTGTTTTATTGCCCGCGTAGAGTTCTGGTGATGAAAACCCATCTACCTCTCCAGCATCAATCTTTCTTCGTTTGGCCTCAGGGGAGATTAGAGGAACGGAGCCGCGGGGGACGGACGGGGCAGAGTCTAACTTATCTGCGCGGGTGTTTTCGTCAGGAGCCGAGACAGTTGCTCTGAAATGCTCTGAATTTTGAAACAAAGAAATCTCTGTGGGCTTTGAGTTAGATGTCCCAGGATGCTCTGTATTATCTAGTAGACCTCTGTCGGTTTGGATGGACTGGAGAACTTTGCTTAAGGCTCTGGCATGCGTGACTCTACCTGGCTGTAAAGGTGAAGTGCTGAGCACTGTCGGCCGCTCTCCTTTTGCTGTTCTTGCGGACCGATTTGGCCGCTGTTCCAGGCGGCATGTTGGGGCTCTAAAGCGGGGGGGTGGCGCCGGAGAAGGTGGGGGCTGAAGTCGTGGTGGTGGTTGAGGTAGGGGACTGGACATAATCTCGGCCAGCTCCTGCGTCAGACTCCTTTCGACAGCAGGCCGATTCAAACGCTGATTCTCTGGTCCTCTTGAAATACTCTCTGTAGACGTCTCTCCCTCTTTTGTCTTTTCTTTTTTGAGCTCCTCCCCTTCTTGTTCTGACCCTTTGTTCTCTTCTCTTCCTTCTGAACTTCCTGTGCTGTTTTGCATTGATTTACTTGTGTTTGATTTGGCTCTTTCAACAGGAACTTCATTGACTGTTTGTTTGATTTCTGCTTCATCTGTGTCTTCATTGTTTTCTTCTCCTTCTTGCCCATCATTCCCTGCAGTCCTCCTCTTCTCCATTATAACATCTTTCTCAGTCTCCTCTTCATACTTGCCAGTGACTCCGCTCTTCATTCGCCTTCCCTTTTGAAGCCCTTCAGAGCTGCCCCTCTGTGCTTCATGCGGGCTGAGATAAGAGGCGGACGAAGACTCCGACTCCCCAGAGGAAGGATCATCAGAGCTGCATACAGCAGGAGCCCCTGTAGGAAGTGCTCCTGGTTCCCACTCAACTCCCAGCTGAGCCAGGTCTTCTTGGAGGAGAAGCCTCGCCTCAGACACGATCTCGACAGCTGCTTCTTGTTCTGTCAGAGCCCGTCCTCCGGTGACCCATACGCAGCGGAGGCTTCTTCTCTCCGCTGCCTCCATCTCGCTTTCATCCACCGCACGCTTGGAGCTGACAAAGCCAGGCAGAGAAAGAGGTTACATTTGGAGAGCGGTGATAATGCTGCAGTTTTACTTTGCTGTTTGGAAGATGTTTACAGATTTACTGCAGTCTGCCTGTGTGACTTCTTTAAATAAGTGCATTATGGCACTTTTTTCAATGTCATCCCATATATTCCAGTTATCACTGAGAAGCTGGTTCTTGGGTCTTAAGTGCCCCCCCCCCCCCCCCCCCCCCCCCCCCCCCCCCCCCCCCCCCCCCCCCCCCCCCCCCCCCCCCCCCCAAAAAAAAAAAAAGATGAATAATGCAGACCTAGTTCTCTATAGTTTTCTATTTTTTGGTGCAGTAAGGCTCTTACACATATCACTATAAGGTGTGGCATTTGCACCAATACTTCACCCTGCTGTGTTGGGTGAAACGCTGAACTGAGGCGTAACGGCGTAATATTTCCTTCTCCCTCTGCTGTGCCTGAGGATGCAGGAACAGAGGGTGAATTCGAGGGCAGACGAACTCTGTGTGCAAGAGTGAACCAGCATTGTGGAACATGCCGCTCTTACTGTCACGCAGACGATTCTGCAACGCCAGGATGCTGTGTGTAATCACACACCGACGCAGCGCTGCACTGCCTCTGTTCAGTCTGTGTGAATTTCCAAAAGGGGAGCAGCTGCATTTTAATGACGACGGCTTTCTTTTTTTTTTTTTCACCAATATCGCGCAGCCTCTGTCTGAAATGGGCCATACTGAATTTGATGGAGTCGGTATGTCTTAAAAATAGCTGTGACGGGGGCAAGTTCGCCCCTGTGTTGCATCACCTCTTGTTTTTCAAGAACACTCTATAAACATTTAAGAAAAGAGCTGATGGACTGATGGAGGGCTTACAGCTAAATATTTCCCCCTTTGTGCTTGATATACAACTCTGAGTCCCTTGGGGGTTTTTGGTTCTCAAATTTCTACGTCAGAATAAACCAAATGTTCTCACGCTATCAGAAAAGTGCAAACAAAATATATTCCAACACTTTAGATACACTGTCTCTGTACAACTGCCAAGATAAATATATTGTTAAAGGAACTACAATTATTATTCAATATTCTGTCCGTTTTACATTTAGAAAGCATTCAAGCAACGGTGTTGTGAGGGGGGTTATTATGAGAGCCGATTAATCAAATCAAACTGATCTGTCACGTTTAGAGCTTCGATTCTCCTGGTGTCGAAACAATATCAGTTCACAGTTTGGCATTTAATCCCTGCTGATGGTGGTGATGGCGCATGGGGCACATCCGGCAAGGGGTTTTTGCAGGTTAGCAATTATGTAACGTAGTGATTCTCAAAGTGTGGGCCGCGGCCCCCTGGTGGGCCGTCGAGGTACTGCAGGTGGGCCGTGAGAAGTCATTAAAAATAAACAAATATCTTTTAAATCCTCTATGTTTTTAAATTTCTGTAAAATATTTATTACATGATTTTAAAAAATATTTAGAAATAATAAAACAAACCAACTGAGTGTTGTTCTACTGTAATCTTAACTTAACATGACAAGTGACACCTTATTTGTTGACCCCTTCCATTAATATTGGAAGGTAGCTTTTAGTTTTCTATATAGATCAAAGTGGTGTTTAAAGGTTTGCATGGGCCGCTGAGATTTTTCATATAACAAATTGGGCCTTGGTATTCTGAAGTTTGGGAACAGCTGATGTAACGGCAGCGAGCCGAGCAAATGTTCTCCTAGGACCAGGTATTCTTCTGGTGCAACTTTGATTTTCAGCGGAACACGATAAACGCCTACCTCTTAAACTGGGACTGCGTTCCGCAACGCTTTCTCCACGTCTGCGACAGTAGCCCGTGCCAGCTCGGCAACCGTGCAGAGGCCTTGGGCGTAGAGCGCCCTGGCTCGTGTTGCGTTCAGGAGGGAAACCCTGACCAGGTCGAACAAGCTCCCTCTGGACCCCAAAGCTCAGCCTGGTCTGGTACTGAGACAACAGCAGCTCCAGGTTGTGCCAGCCCAAACGCTTGCAGAACACTGTTACCATACCTGAGGAAATGGCAAAAAGAAAGATTTGAGAGTTTCTCACTGAATCACGGATGTCATTTACTGTTAAGTGAACTTGACCTGTTTTCATTTAGCTTTGTTGCTTAACTGCAACGGACATGATCATTATTTATATGATGTGGACCCGGAGTAACCTAATCTGAGAAAGTCTGACTCACGCCAGTGTCACATCTTACGGCAACTTGATAGCTGACTCTAAATATGTCTGTTTAAGCCAATGGAATTAAGCATCCTGCATGTCTGTCAGACCAAAAGTGTTCCTGCTTTGAGTTGTTATACGCGTTACTGCACTGTCTGTTTAATGTATCCATGTGCAGAGTTCAAAGGAGCAACACTTGCTGAGCTGCTAGACTCGGAGACGTCGTGCTCTGTGCTCTCCAACTGAAAGCAGCAACTTGCCAACGTTCTTAAGCGATACCTGCGTATGTGGAAGCAGACTGCTGGAGAGACTGGAGCTGTCCACGGTTGCAGTTGTATTTGGACGCGACGGCTCCCAAAGGTACCTCACCGACCAGATCTTGAAGTACGAGAGTAGTGAAAAACCTGAGACGGGATTAAGGAGAAGGGAAGCATCCTTCAAGTGAGACTTTTGGCTTCTGAGAAAATGAGCTGAATGCTCGGAAACTTAAAGCACGCAGGAAACACATGCAGAACATCACAGGGTTTACAGACAATAATTTACTAAAGAATAAGACTGTGTGTCATGACTCGCTGTATATTAGTCAGTTTTTACTGAAACTGATGACTGCATCAACATTTTTAGACTATTCAATTTCATAAAGGGTTTCCAAACCATATTTACACACAAGCTGCATATACAGCTTGTGTGCAGTAATATAAGAATATGTGTGCCTCACCGTTTATGAATAGCCATCTGCCTGTGCTGCTTTTCCGTCTTTGCAACAAGTTTTCCACTGACGGATCGTGCGAGGAAGCCCTCCTGGACACCGACCAGCTCTGCTACTCTCTTCATCGATGATGGCAGCTGCTCCCACAAACAGAAGAACTGGTACCAATCTATGGTAGTCCACTCTGCATACAGAGGAGTGATCTGAGAATTCAGAGACAGGGTTTTAAGGGTTTGGGACACTGGGTCACTTTTATTGGTTTATAACAAAATCAGACTCGACGGACTATTTAGACACAGGACAGGACGGTTAAGGGTGAGCGAACGTTCAAAGGTTCTTTCAAAAATGTTTAAATATGTTTACCAAATACAGAATGTGCAAATCATTTTCCAGTACAAAGCCCTTCATGGCCCGCTGGAGATCTGCGAATATTCCCAGAGCTTCGGGAGGAGAGAGCGAGGAGGACAGGGTGGCAGCGCCAAGTTGGGTTGGGCAGTACTGCGCATCTGGAAATACAGGGGTGTCAGAAAATGTAAGGCAAAGAAAAACAAGAGAACCTTGGAGCAACGTCCAACCAGCAACAACAACTATAACAGCAGCGATGCGAGCGTCCACATACTGAGCAATAACTTTCTTTATATGGAGTCCACAAAATGAATTCTGTCAAGAGCAGTGAAGACGATCAACCACTTATAAGAGCTGCCTTTTGAGGACAGTTTTTATTCTTATCGTCTTACTGGTCAACATCAGTTTGTTTGGATCCTGATAGTTTTCAATCAAGGAGAAAAAAAAATAACAAAACACCTTCAGAGCAGCAAAAGACCGTCCATTTAGTGTAGGTTTTTGTCCAATATCATCCCACTGAACATTTAATAGGTATTAAGCTTATAGGCAAAACTAGGGATTTCAGAGTGAAAATATCCCTTACGTCATAAATGAGCATCCAGAAGACATCATCAATATCAGAAAAGCAACATTAATGAAGCATATCATTTAGCTTTCATGTATTCTTCCTACAAAGATGATGCATCATAAAATATTTCATTGCCTTTATAGTTTTGGTTTGCAGCCATCTCTCTGAACTGGAATTATCTATTTTATTTATAGTCATTGACAGGCTTATGAGCTGTGATCAAAGAGTGCGTGGCTCACTAAACATCCTTCTCTTCTTTCACAAGGCAGCATGTTGCATAACCGTGAGTAAAACTGTAAAATATCAGCTGTTACCACAGCGTCACATCACTGATCGTTTGCTCATCATGTAACACTGATGTGTTGTAAAGGGTGAACACGGGAAACAATAAAAGAAACACATTAAAAAAAATGCAACAACTGTAGAATTACCTGGCCCATCCTTCTGGATACTAATGAATTCATTCGCCATCAGCCAATCAACACAGGCCTCAATCGCTCCTTTGTTGGTCTCTTCATTAGATGCTCTCTCGTTGTCACATGTCATGCTGGCAGCTAGTAGCGAACACGAAGCGTACAACCTCACATCCTGCGGAGTGCTGGCGACGCCTCCAACAATTATCTGTGAGTTGACAGGATTTGAGTGAGGGAGGGGCAAATGCAGACACCTGGACTCACTTACTTGTAAACTACTTTGGCCACAAATTGATTAAAATGGTGAAATGATTGCTAAAGGAGGGATTCACTGAACCTCCAGGATGGCTCGTAGCATGCTGGTGGTGACACCGTCACCTTCCCTTCTGACCAGGCAGCTGCTGATTGGCTGAAGAGCACCCTTAAGGAGGCTGAGGCCTTTTTTAGACTCAGCCTGCTTACATACAAGCACACTCTCACCTAAAAGGGCAGAGAAAAAGAATATAACTCCTCGCAGATAACATGGATTAATTCACCTCTCTTTTTTTTCCCATCCATACCTATGGTATCCACTCCCTTTCTTCCTGCTCGTCCAGCCATCTGTTTGTATGTGAGCGGGTCAAGCAAACGCCCGTTGAAAGTCGGGGTTCGAATGATGACCCTGCGGGCTGGAAGATTAACCCCTGAAGAGAGGGTAGAGGTGGCAGCCAGGACTCTGACCGAGCCCTGCCGGAAAGCTCCCTCCAGCACATCACGCTCATCAAAAGTCAAACCTGCAGAGTTTGAAAATGGATCTTACAAACCCTTACTCCGCCCTAGAGGTCGCTAACGTTAAAAAGTTTCTGTGACTGTATTCACCGGCGTGGTGGAACCCCACCCCCCAGGGTACAGCGCGCTGCAGGATGGGGTCTAAACCAGCGGGAGTTCTTCTCAGCTGAGCTATGACATCCACTAGCCCTTCCACATCCAGACGCACCGGCTGAGGCTCAGCTTCAGCCTCGCGACCTGGGATAAAAGATAGCACATCTCAGGATACCATTTAATAAAATACACCCGTCAATGCAAAACAAAGAACTGCGTTCAATGTGCAGAAATGTCACTCACTGCACCGCGACTTCATTTTGCAATACAAGATGTGGCAGATAATCTTATTCTTCCTTCAGTTTCACATACCAGTATGTCTGAGGTTATAGAACTCCCGAGCGATGGCGTCTGCCAGTTTCTCACACCAGTTCTTTGACGGGCAAAACAGCAGCACGGAGTGGCCATCTCTCACCGTTTCATAACACAAGCTCACAATGTGGTCGTCGTCCCCCTTTAAAGCAGTACAGAGCGCACAATCAACACTGCTGAGCAACGACAGACATGAGAAAAACCCTGGCAAAACAAATGTGTATAACTGCTGTTTCCAGAAATGCTGGGATGCCATGTAACAAGCAAATTAAAACAAAAAAAGACTTGCAAATCAATTAAGAATGATGTTTTTACTGAACACTGTGAGAATATAATAAATAAATACAAGATTATTTGACTTTGATGGAACAAAGCTGTTGAAAATATTTGGTACAAAACAAACAGAATAATAGAACTTACTGAGCTGCTGAAATCTTATATCAACTCAGAGAGAGAAAAGATAGAAAAAAAAAAAAAAAACAGCAATGGATGTCTTCAATTTCCAAACACTTTCCAGTGTGTGTCCAAGAAAATGGGATTCATCGCAGTGGTAAACATGCCCCTGTCCTAACCTTTTTAGAAATATATTCATGGCATCAAATTCAAAACTAGAAAAGACTTTGATTTGTTCAAGCCTCGTGGGACTTGATCAAAGGCGTCGTGACAGCACTTACAACCTACATAACCTCCCAGTGTCTCCTCTGATTTATAATCCGTTCCGGTTACCTTAACGTGGAGGGCAGGGGTGAACTGCCGTACCACAGAGAAGCTCTCATCGTAGATGTTGCAGCCCACTTTGAGATGCTCCTGCAGGGGGACGGGTCTATAGTCCGTTTGGTAAAGCTCCGCCCCTAACCAGCCAGCCAGGAGCGAGAGGTTTGGCAGAGTGGCGCTCATGCCGATTATCTGTACGCCCTCAGAAAGAGACCTGTAGAAAGACTGATTAACATAGGTGGCAAAAAGAATATGGCTTTTACAAACTGTATGTCAATTAAAGCTTGCGCGACCAAAACCGAAAGACACTGACCCCGTGGAGTTTTGCTTCTGTGCGATGTAACGGATTTTAGTCAGGAGCAATTCCAGCAGGTAGCCTCGTCCAGAATCTCCAACCATATGCAACTCATCTACCACCACCATTCCTGGCACCACAGAAAAAAGATTACATTTCACAATCCATGACCTCCCAAAAATATTTTTAACATATTCAATATGCAAGAATATGTATGAAACAAAGACAATTATAAAACTGGTGTAATCAGCAGACAGACTGCATGTTAGTTTTCTGTCAGGAATTATTGATAAATTGACAGATAATTCACTCCTAAGGAAAACTGCAGCACATACATTACCTAGGAGACTCATATTATCCTCTTCAATGAGTCTATTAATTAAAGAATTGGCTTTTTCTATGGTACAAACAGCCACATCCAGTGCTGTGAACCCTCCAGAAGCTGAAGTGCTGCCCATGTACCCCTCCACACGAACTCCTGCCTCCTCAAATATTCTCTACAAGAGAGGAAAGACAACCACCATTATGCTATTGATACGGCATAAAAGATTTTTGTGCCCACCTCTCCCTCACCTGAAGGTACTGCATCTTCTCTTTGGCCACAGAAACGAACGGCAGAATGAAGAGGGCTTTTCTTTTGGTCTCCAGAACACGCTTCAGCATCAGCAGCTCTGACACCAGAGTTTTGCCAGCACTGGTAGGAGCTGAGTTCAATGACAAATCCATTCAGAGAAAATCCAACAGTTACTTGCTCTATGAATCGCCTTGTGAAGATGGTGCGCTCCTTACCCGAGTACACCAGGTTGCCTCCCTGTAGCACCTTTCCCACAGAGAGGCACTGAGCCTGCCACTCAAACATCTGAGTCACTCCATGTTTTCGATAGCGTTCGAGGACAGGCTTTGGTAAACCCCAGCTGGACAGCAGCAGCTTTTCATCTGGCTCTACCGGAGCACACAAGGCAATGCCTGCAATAGAGCAACGGAGTTCTGCCCTCATATATAATGCTAAATCAAAGACTGCTTGTGTTTCCTTTAGGTAATTAGCCTGGAAACTTGACAAAAAGACAGTGTTGAAATGGAAAAAAAGAGCGCAAATGCATGCCTTTAAGTCCCCTATTGAAGAGGATCAGAAACATAGATGTGAACAAAGATGTGAATCGAAGAAGCTTTGCAGTTGCACTTTAAATACTTTACCTGGCTGAGGCAGTGTATCACTAAGAGTGCTTAACTCTAAGCCGCTGGGGACTGTGAGGACTGACGCGGATTGATTTTGTGCCGATCGCTGGAGTTTGGCCCTCTTCATAGCAGCTGCAAGATGGGTAGGGCTGAACAAAATATAGTCCCTGGATACATCCAGAGGTGGATCAACGTTCTTACTTGATCCATGTTCACCATCGCTAAGAGGAGAGCTTTTTCTTCTGATCTTCTGCCTGTTTAAATGGGGAGGACGAATAGGAGAACGCTAACAAAAAAGCACAAACACAGGTAATCAAAATCAAAGACAATCAGAGACTTACTTGCTTGAGGTGCTCGCTTTCTGACTGCTACGAGTTTCATAATAGGGCAGAGTGTTAACACGGGCAGAAGCAGGTTTTGAATTATTGCTTTCAAGATCTCTCTGCGGATGCTCCACTTTATCAGAGCCCTCACTGAAGAGAAGCTTCTGAGCAAGGTCTTTGCAGTCAGCTCTCCATCCTGGTCTCTTACAATCCTCTCTCCCTTGGCAGTCTTCCTCCTGAGGACTAGGATCTTTACTGGGTGCCATAGGTGGTGGCTGAACTGATGTCCTGTTGCTGATCCGCACAGAGTCCTTCCCTTTTTTACTGGGTGCAGCTGAAGCAAGAGGTCGTGGAGGCGCAAAGGCGGCAGATGATGTTGTATCTTCCTGAGCATGTCTGTTTTTGTGGGTTATGGCCTTCACAGGATCAGTAGAATCAAGCCCCTGCGGCGTCTCTTCACCAAGAGCCTCAGTGGCTTGCCCCAGCTGAACTACACCTCCTCCACCCTAAAAGTGGAAATATGTGTCATCTTTGTAAAGTGAAAGGTGTGCCAGAGAAAGTAACTGACTCACACTGACATACTCACCATATGGTTATTTCCACCATCTTTCTGTAATTTGCTTGTCTTGTGAGACAGAAAGCAGTTTTTCTCCAACAGCCCATGTCCATCTGGTGGCTTATCATTAACGTGGATGCTGTGCTCAGAAATTATGTTGTTTTAATACAAGCACGACTGACTTCAGAAATGTTATTTTAATTCATCGTGGGCGTTTCCAGGCAACATGAAAGATCATAACTGCTCCAAATCAATCACGCACAAAATTAAAGTAGAACTGTTAACTTAGCATACCTCGTTTTCTTTTTGATCTGGTGTTGTCCCATGTATTTTTTCTTTTTCAAAGGGCCCGAGCTCATGCCGCAGAAGCTGTACCGCTTTTGACAAACGCCCCAGAAAGTATACGGTATTTAACATGACATACATGTAAACTCGAAAGACGGATCACAAACTGTATTAAATGTTTCTGGGAACGTTTAAAAAGAACACTTTCTAAATAAATTGTCTGCCTACTACGTATAAAGGCACTGTAGAGTAGTACTAAACAAATCTGAAATCAAATACACCGCCGGAACGCCACACCGGTGTTTCAATAAAACCGTCCGACGGAATGTAGACTGCGCTTACTAAAGTTCCTAGAAACTATTTCTAACATCACTGCTACCGGCTACCACTGGTGCTAATATAATATTTCTGGTATTAATAGCCCAGAAGCACGAGCGTGAGCTGCTACCAAATAAATGTTTCCAAACATTATATTTTTTTTATAAAAACAAGCCTGTTCTCTTCTGTGACCACTGGGATATTACAATTTTATTGAAAATATTAGCTCATTTTGACTTTGATGGCAGCAACACATCTCAAAAAAGTTGGAACAGGAGTAACAAAAGGCTGGAAAAGTATTTGGTGCAAATAAAAAAAAAACTAGTGGAGTATTCAGCGACTAATTAGGTTAAGTGGCAACAGGTCAGTAACATGACTGGGTATAAAAGAAGCATTTCAGAGAGGCAGAGTGCCTTGGATGTAAAGATGGGTAGAGGTTCACCAGTCTGCAACAAACTGCCTCTAGAAATTGTCGGACAGTTTCTGAAAAGATATTCCTGAACTTACATTTGCAATGACTTTGAAGATCTGACCGTCTACAGCACATGATATTATCAAACGATTTAGAGAATCGGAAGCAGTGTGTCTGCGCAGGGGGGCAAGACAGTAGGTCAAAACTGGATGCGAGCGATCTTTGAGTTCTCAGGCAGTACTGCATTAAAAACAGTCACTGGACATCACCGCATGGACTCAACACTTCCAGAATTCCAGAAATCACTGTCTGTAAACACAGTTTGGCGTGCAGTCCACAAATACAAGGTAGAGCAGGATCATGCAAAGAAGAAAATTCCACTGTCTTCTCTGGGCCAAAGAAAGAAAAAAAAGGAAAACAGTTTTGTGGTCAGATGAATCAAATTTTTAAATTCTTTTTGGAAACCATGGATACCGTGTCCTGTGGATCAAAGAGGGGAGGGACCATCCAGCTTGTTATCAGACAGTTGAAAAGCCCACATTTCTGATGGTATGGGGTTACCTAGTCCCTGTGGTGTGGACAGCTTCCACATCTGGAAAGGCACCATCAATGCTGAAGAGTATATAGAGGTTTCAGACCAACATCTGCCCCCATCCAGATAGCGTCTCTTTAAAGAAAGGCCTTGTATATTTCAGCAAGACAATGTTAAACCACATACTGAATCCAACACAACAGCATGGCTTTGCAGCACAAGCGTCCAGGAGCGGAACTGGCCTCCCCACACTCCAGACTTTTCACCAATAGAAAACATTTGGCACATCATAAAGAGAAAAACACAGCAGCGAGGGCCCAGGATTGTTGAGCGGCGAGAATCCTGCATCGGACAAGAATGGGACAACATCCCTCTTCTAACTACATGAGGCTATCTATTTTACTAAAAAGGCTGGTGAAGCTACATATTGATAGGGACCTTGTACTGTGGATCAGAGACTTCTTGTCTAGCCGCCCTCAGAGGGTGTATGCAAACACCACCCTGTCTGGTGAGCTTACTCTAAACACAGGCTGTCCACAAGGCAGCGCTATATCTCCAGTACTTTTCTCGCTCTTCACCAATGAATTTGCTATCAATGACAGTAAATTTAAATTGATAAAGTACGCAGATGATATGGCTTTAGTAGGCTTACTGCAGGAGAATGACCCTTCGGGTGAGGCTTCCTATATGGCCCATATTAAGGACCTGGAGGCATGGTGCCACAGCAGCCAGCTGGAAGTTAATGTGGCCAAAACAAAGGAGGTAACTTTCTGCTCAAAAAAGGATCTGACAACTGAACCAGTTTCATTGGATGGGCAACTTGTTGAAACTGTAGAAAAATTTTAAATATCTGGGTACAGTTCTTGATAGCCAAATGAGTTTTTCTGAAAACACAGACTATGTGTTCAAGAAATGTTCACAGCGACTCAGTCTTCTTAGAAGATTAAGCCGCCTTGGTGTCAGTCCTCAGATCCTGGAGCTTGTGTACACCACTCATGTTGAGAGTGTTCTTTCCTATCACCTTTCTGTTTGGTTTGGTCACCTAAGCTCAAAATGTAAGCATAGACTAAATAGGATTGTGTCAATGGCAAGCAAAATAGTGGGAAAACCCCAAAAGCCTCTGACCCATCTACACACAGAGAGGACAAGAAGGAAAGTGAGGAGAATCCTGGCAGATAGCTCCCATCCTCTCTTCAGCCAGTTTGAGCCCTTGAAGTCTGGGAGGCGCTACAGAGTTCCTCTGGCTAAAGGAGCTTTTAAAAAGTCCTTTGTCCCCAGTGCCATTAGCATTCTTAACTCTAACAAGTGACTAAACCACAGCTAACGACATGAACTGCTCTACTACGCTTTTTATAGAACTGTAATTTATTTTATCTTATTTATTCAGTTTTTTAAAAATGTAGTTATATGAATCTTTACCTTGTGTTTTGGCTTTGTACATATTTTAGCTCTGTTATGTTATGTTATGTTATGTTATGTTATGTTATGTTATGTTATGTTATGTTATGTTATGTCCTGCACGTTGGTGAGCCAAAGACAATTTTCCACCCTGGTGGACAATAAAGATTTATTCTATTCTATTCTATTCTATTCTAAAACTCCAACAACAGTTGTCAAAAGAAGAGAGGATGCTGCACGGTGGTGAAGATCACCTAAAATGTTTTTAAATCTAAGATGAAGGACTTGGAAGCAGTTTCCATGGGATGTCGCTGTTTTTAGCTTGATGTTTGTATAAATGACTCTCAGAAACTCTCATTTTGTTTTATAGATAGTTTTATTTCATGCAAATTTTACTGCTTGTAAATTGTACTTTGTTTCTTTATATGTCTTTGTCTGCAACTTTGTGTTTTGCTGCTGCTGCCTGTCTTGGCCAGGTCTCCCTTGAAAAAGAGATTCTTAATCTCAATGGGACTAACCTGGTTAAATAAAGGTTAAATAAAATAAATAAAAATAAATCACCCTTTTCAACTTTTTTAAGATGTGCTGCTACCATTAAAATAAAAAATGGGCGAATAGTTTCTATGAAATGTCTAATTTTTAACAGCTAATATGTTCTTTATGCTCTATTGGGAATAAAATATGGGTTTGAAATTTGGATATCATCACATTCTGTTTTTATTGACATTTTATTCAGCATCCCAGCTGCTGACGGGAAATGAATGAATCCTCAATTGCCATTGTACGGAATTAATACATTGGAGGATAAAACTGATTTTTATACAGTATATGTTAAGTTTGTTTTGTCGTCGGATTGGAGGGGAGAATCCCTTGAAGACTCCACCTACACGGCAGATCACCGGCATGTACCGGTGTAGTAATGATGCCGAACTATTGAATCTATATGTGGGCGGGGCTTTATATTTCTGTCACTAGGCGTGATCGAGCCGGTGGGCGCGCCCGCTGCGACGTTTGCGGAGGCTTCAAGATGGCGGAAGCCTTGACAACACAGGAGCAGCTGGTAAGGGTCTCTTTTTTTCTCTGCCCCCCATCATCTGCCCGTCATTCTAAGTGTACACACATGTCACCATCCCGTTCATATCTACCTGGCGTTATTTTAAACGGAGCTTATCGCAACTCTGTATGAAGGAGCGCTGTATTGCTGTAAACTGTCGTGGCCCGTCCGCTGTCGGCTGCTCGACCGACTCCGGTTTGACTGACAGTTAGTGTGCGTGTTAGCACGATGGCGTTGTAGTGGAGGCAAACAGGTAGCCGGCACCGTTTCTCGTGTACTTTCCGTCACGATAAGCTATATGTGCGCCCTCCCCATAGATGTGTTCATGATGAAGACTTGGTTGCCTATGGCTAATTTAATACATGGTCATTTAGTTGTCGTTGTTCTGTTTTGTGTTTTTAAACGATAGCCTTTTAACTACCACATGTACCCTAGCCGTTGGCTAATGCTAACAGTTATTGTTGACTTGGAGCGAGTTCCCCTGTCGGGACGTTAAACACTATTTTTGGCTAAATGTCGAGACTTAAAAAAAGGGAAAAATAAATGTGTGTTACTGTAGTTTACGGTTTTCGTTGTATTACTAGACGCTGGAAGTTAACGAGATCGTACTCCGGTCGTCTAGCGCGAGTTCTCTCAAGTCACGCTGCGACGCTGATAACCGTTATTTTTATGTTATTATTATTATTATTATTTTTTTTTTTACAACTACTCAGTCTCTTACTGAGTGGCAGCTGCATTACGGGACACCCTCTTGACTGCATCTCAGAATAGCAGATGTCTTTCCTGATGATTAATGTCACCTTCTTATATCCATTAATTATCCATCTCCTGCAGTTAGGATTTGTTGCTTTCTTGAATCATACCCTTGAAGATTAGCGAGCACACTGATGCATTTTGTTTTTTGTTTATGATGGTAATCTAATTACCTGATTTGTATGTGGAATCTCTGACATTGGCATCCTACTGTAAATTTTAGATTTTCCAATCTTACAGATTCTTTATTAAGTCATTGAACAAGGGGCCTAAGTTAGAGATCCTTTACTTTTCTTGTCTCAGTGAAAGTGCTGCAACCAGCGATGCTTATCTTTAACCATCTCTTTTTATAAATATGTCCACCATGTACTTTTTTGGCACAGAGTATATCGCTTTTCAGCAATAATCTTGTTTTATATGCTGACTATATAAAACTGGCCCATATGTTAAAATAGACAAAAATTTAGCTTTGGGGTAAATCATTTTCTATGGAATTTATTTTAAAGATGAAGGAGGCAGAGGTACATTTTCATGCAACTGATGCAAGGGATTAAAATGTCAAATGTAGATCAGTTTCCTTAAAGCAATATCGACTGTTACCTCTTGCAAGGTTTATTTAAGACTTAAAACTAAGAAAAAGAAATCCAGAAAAAAACATGTATTATCTGCTTTCCCTCCTCCCCTCATATGTTGTTGTTTTAATTTTGTTCTATTCACATGAAAATGATGTGAAAGTTTGTTGATAATCATCTCTTATCTGCATCTGAAAGTATTGACATCAGCAACTCACCTGCAGTTTTGCAACAGACCTTCTTGCATGCTACTGTCAACATATTCTGGTTGGTGCATTTAACCCATTCAGACTTGAAGCACTCATTAGGTATGAGAACTATAATGCCCATATGTTTCATCAGGTCTTAAAGGATTTTTTTTTTTTGTATTTGAAAATTTGTATTGAAAATTTGATTTCAGAATGAATTGCTTCACACCTGAAATCCACAAGACAGAACGCTTCCTTCTCCCTTTTTTTGTAAATGGATCGAGCAACGTATCAAATTATTGAGGGTGGTTGTAAGCTGATAATGATCAGTGGCATTTGCAAATCTCACACATTTAAGAGTGTGACTTTTCTTTTGACCTTCATTTAGTAACAGACTCGATGAGACAAGAAGCTTTACCACATCTGCCAAAAATTATTTTGGTTATAATGTGATTTGCCCTTTAACAGTTGCTGCACAGATATAATAAGGTATCATTTCTGTTATTCATGCATGTGAGGTTATGTAATTGGATTTTCATATAGCATATGAGTTCATCCATTACTGCCATTCATATACTCTCACTCGTTATAAATTTAGAGCACTGATGTATCAACACGCTAAGTATTGTGTCTTCTACGCAATAATTGTGTCTTCTGAATGCGCTCATCCTGGAGATCCTTCATTCTGCTACCTTCTGCTTTACACATGAATGGAACTTTACTTAGGAATAATCACAGGGATGAAGATGCTGACAGATTTGTGGATTTTTCCTATCACATCAGTTTTCATCTCCATATTTTCTGAGTCCTTATAGCTTCTCTGCATGAATCACAGACTTAATGCATTCCCTCTCAGAGCATATGGTGCTACTTTCATTTCTTACCGAACATCCATCATCTCGCCTTTTCTCCCCTGTCGTTTCTGCCATGTGTGTCCAGGCTGTGGAGGAGTTCCTGAGTGAGGTGCATCGTAGGGAACTGCCTCACAGTGCTGGGCTCGTCTCACAACCCACAGCTGTTAAGTTTCTTATGGCCCGCAAGTTTGACATCGCCAGAGCCATTGATCTATTCCAAGCATATAAGGTACAGCATTGTTTTGTTTTGTTTAAACTTTTCTGTAATCAAGAGTACACAAAGTATCTTAAATATCGAAACATTTTCAGACAAATTGTATAAATGCAGTAACTTGTTTCAGTCCTCCAAGTGTTTCTCTTTCGTTGCTGGTATAATTACTAAGTAATAGTGAGTTTTTCTACATTTAAAAAAAGTTTCTTCAGAATGTATTTTATAACATTAGTGACATTGTATATCATTTTATATAAAGCAGTCGATTGTTTATTATGTCCATATTTGGATTTACAGTCATGGAAAAAATTATCAGACCACCCTTGTTTTCTTCAGTTTCTTGTTCATTTTAATGCCTGGTACAACTAAAGGTACATTTGTTTGGACAAACATAACGATAACCACAAAGATTGCTCATAAGAGTTTTATTTAAGAGCTGATATCTTACCATTTTCCATGGTTTTCTTGATTATGACCTAAATCACTTACGTTTTTACATCAATAGCTATGGCGTTGTACTGCCAAAAACACTGCTTTTATGCATTCAGTGTTTTCTTTTCTGTCTGTTTTAGTCACATGATGACGTTTAGTGGTTCCAGGTATTAAAATGAACAAGAAAGTGAAGAAAAAATGGTGGCCTAATAATTTTTTCCATGACTGTATTTATAGCTATATTAATACGCCAGTGGTATAAGTTCTATTCAGTATGATATGTTCTGAAATCTCAAAGTTGTTTTTAATTATTTTCATTTTTTTGTTTAAACTGTCATTGCTAAATGATTGTCTAAAATATTTGAAAAGACTGCCATTCCCTCATTGTTGTTTTTCCTTGTCACTTACCAAAATCAGAACACAAGAATCAAAGAGGGCATCATCAATATCAACCCAGACGAAGAGCCCCTGCGCTCTGAGCTGCTCAGTGGCAAATTTACAGTCCTGGTGAGTAGTGATGCCGTAGTGAGCCACGTAACACGTAGGAACATGCTTGTTTCTTTTTTTTTTTCTTCCCTGCAAGCAGTACAATTTTCAGAACTGGGATCATCAAAAGGTTATCATCCTAGATCTTATGAAGAAGCACCTGGAGGGAGTGAGAGAGTGTGTGTCATGTATTGTTAACCTATTGTTATCATAACATGGGATGGGAACAGCGTAGCCCTCCTACATGTGTCCGTTACTCTCACTCTGCACAGAACTCTCAGTTCTTTTTTTTTTTTCTTTAAAAGAAGTGCTTTCTGTAACATTACAGCTTCACTGATCTGACCAGAATAAGGTGTGGAAATGGTAGGTGATCTTGGTTTGAGGGGGATAAAGATAATGGCAAAGAAAGATAAGTAGATGGTATTTTGTCATGTGGGCATGCATTTTAGGAAATGGTATGTGAAAATTAAAAGTAGTTATTGAATTGGCTTAATCTGCAAGGGTGCCGTCATCTGATTCATGCTTTTTTAAATGGCAAAGGCTGTACATTGCAGCGTATGTCACAGACACCATAGGATAACCAAGGCAACAAATGATGGAAATCCATTGCACTGTTGTGATGCAAGCTGGGTTCTTCTTTTGTGCAAATCATGAATTTATATAATGTTCCTCAGTGGCGTATTATTGAATAAATGGTTGCTGCAGTCCATCATCTGATTCCTCACCTGCCGAGAGTCCAGACCAGGGGTGTCCAAAATCAGTCGCTGTCCTGCGTGTCTTGGATGTTTCTGAGGCACAACACACCTCATTCAGTTGAATCGATCACCACCAGGTTGTCGTCCAGGTCTGCACAAGTCAGTCTGTTAATGGCCCATTCATTTGAATCAGGTTTGCTGAAGCAGCTCTGCCATTGGCACACCAAATGGGATTATCAGCACATTAAACTGGCGGTTGGCAATGAACGATGGAGCTACATTTTCAGATATTTGAAAACGCATCAGAATGGACCTGTGAGATGGAAAACATTGGATCTGGAATTACATTTCATCTCAGCAAAATAGTATCAACATAGCTGTCCTTGTTTAGGAGGGCTAGAAGAACACTATTAAAGAGGTACAAATTGTCTTGCCACAGAAATGGCTTGAGATGACCAGAAACTTGGTAGGCTAGGGGTTCTCTGTTTGGTTAAGCTCCTCTACTAACTAGAAAAGCTTCATAGCATTATGTGTTTTTGTTTTGTTTTGTTTCATTTTTTTTTTCTCTGTCCTCTATATATTTCTGACATGAGAAATAAAGGCGTGGCTCCTAATGAAAAGGATAGAAATTTGGTCTTGATATCAGGAACCTCGTTACATGTTGAAAAAAATAATCCAAGACTGATAATTGGGTTGAAGACCAGGGCACATAAGCGGTGCTTCTAAATTTGTGTTTCTTTGCTGGCAGTCCTGAAGTTTATAGTTAGGAACATCAGTGGTAATAATGAGAAAGGTTAGTCTGCAGTCAGATATCAATTCCAAAGTATCTGTGATTTTGAGTTGTGTGTGTGTTTTTTTTTTTTTTTTTTTTTAAATAAAATGATGATGCTGATGTTCCCACCAGCCTGGTCGAGATGCCAAGGGTGCAGCTTTAGCACTGTTCACTGCTCGCCTCCATCGTCCAGATATTACCACCCACAAAGCTGTGTTGCAGGCCATCATCTATCAGCTGGACAAAGCCATAGAGAGGTAACATACTAACCATTAATACACACACATTTATTCTCATTGACCTGCTACTTTCATTCTGCACCTTTTCAGTAGTCTTTGAATTCTAACTTTTCTTGCAGCTAAATATTAGAATGAAGATCATGGCATGTTAACATATATATATTTTTTTTAACTTAGATTATTTAAAGAATGAAAGTAAATTTCCGTTTTCCTCTATTTAATTTCCTGTGTTAAGTACAGCAAGTTATTATTAAACAAGCTCTTACAGATCAAACAGTCAAGACTTAAAGTTATTGCATCAACTCAGATCATCCTGAAAGGGTAGTTAGTTGGCAGACTTGTCCTGATTGTTCTTCTTTTGTTTGTAATTTATGAACTCTTGTTCATTTCTTCCCAGTGTACAAACTCAAAGAGACGGACTCATTTTTATTTACGACATGACAAACTCCAGTTATGGAAATTTTGACTACGAGCTGTGTGTCAAGATTCTCAATTTGCTTAAGGTAAACTTCGGAGACATTTACTGCTAATCATGTGTGGTTGGCTTCTGATCGTTGGTGTTCTCTGAACTGGAAAACAAAAGCCTCTTTGTCGTTTCGTGTTTATTTGCCAGGGGGCATTTCCAGCACGGCTAAAGTGTGTCTTCATTGTGTCTTCGCCACTTTGGTTTCGAGCACCTTTTGCAGTTCTCCGCCTCTTCGTGCGTGAGAAGCTGAGGGAGAGGGTATGTATGTTTTATTTTTCTTAATTTATTTGAATATGCTGTTGAGTTCAAAATAGGAGCAGTGTATTTGAAAAAAGTTAGTGAAACCCAAAATCCATACAATAGCTTTAATTTCCAGACACACAAATGCATCGGGAACACTCCACAATCAGTGTTGTGTTGGAATGTGCAGTGCGACACACGGAACCCACAATTCCTTTCAGCCATGGATGACATCATCCCATTCAAAATCTACGGTGACAGACACAATGCACGCAATGTGGCTGTGTGAG